>CM035801.1:5286794-5696794 GCA_020466265.1 Siphamia tubifer | reverse complement strand
CTCAATCTGCTCAAAGGAAGATCAGTTTTGTAGCTTCTGTAATGAGCTAAACTCTTTTCAGATGTGTGAACATGATTGCACAAGGGTTTTCTAATCATCAGTTAGCCTTCTGAGCCAATGAGCAAACACATTTCACTATTGGAACACTGGAGTGATAGTGGCTGGAAATAGGCCTCTATACACCGATGTAGATATTGCACCAAAAATCAGACATTTGCAGCTAGAATAGTCATTTACCACATTAGCAATGTATAGAGTGTATTTCTTTAAAGTTAAGACTAGTTTAAAGTTATCTTCATTGAAAAGTACAGTGCTTTTCCTTCAAAAATAATGTGACCCTAAACTTTTGAACGGTAGTGTGTATATATATATATATATATATATATATATATATATATATATATATATATATATATGACATAAAAAATCTTGACCGACCACCAATCCTCATTAACTCTCATTATGTCATAGGTCGGTCACCCAGAAAGTAAAACACTAGCTTTGTTGACACACACGCATACACACACACAAAGCCACTTACGCGCCGTAGTACACTTCAACATGGGTCACAGCAGGTAGAGTGATGTTATATTAAAACCTCATTTTAAACCATCACACATTAAAAAATTTTTTTATCTCAAAGTAAATTATGCTGCCAAATATCATAAAACATAAAAAAAAACAAAAAAACTTTACTGATTGCCAAAAGGCAAAATGAAAAATGCAAATGTAGTCTTTTTTGTTTTCATTGGTATTATTTATACATGGAAACACAAACAACTAAATTTTCTTTAGTTGTTAAGCATTATTGATTTTCGATTTTCTTTCTGATGTAGGTGTGACTATTATATTTACATGAATACAGCACTTCAGGACCGCAAGAGGGTGGGGGGGCGATCCAAAACCCACCCACCAGATCGAGATCATCCGGGCCGGCAGTATCCCCCTCAACCTCCCCTTGGCTGTCAGGTCTAAGCTGGGCCGAGCCCCAGTCATGGGGACCAGGGTACCGGGCGACTGACCCTTCCTGCGTTGGCTGGTGTGAGAGGGGGAGAGCCCGGAGTTAGGGTCCCAGACTCAGGAGAAACTATGCTCTTCAGCCAGACTTGCCCAAGCTGTTGTTGCCGGGATGGGGCCGGAGCACAATTCAAAATGTGCCTGACCCCTAGCGGCCAAGGGGACGTTGAAGGGGATGATGGTGGATCAGCGTCGTATCACACAACACAAATAGGAGCTTTTAAATTTACATACTTCATGATAGAGTGAACTTTAAAGCTGTCATTCCATGGTTATTTCATTAATATTACTGTATTCTCCATTGTTATTGAATACATTGTGTGTTGATTCTATTTACAAGCTGTTTCAAGCTGTTTTTGCACGGTAGAAAAATTACTTGAGGTTGAACAACAGAGTTTACCGGTACTTCCTCATCCATGTCCATGACGCGGTCACGAGGCGTCTGATTGGCTCAGAATACGTGAAGGAACACTCCCCCTACCCTCTCGCTGTGTGTGTATTTACCTTTACCCAAAAAGCACCCACCTTGGTTTCGTGCCGCTGCTTGTTCTGAAAAAAAAAAAACGGGTCTTTATTTCCACAGAGAGCACATGCACCAGGTTGATCCGCCATTTTTTTCCAGTTTGCTATTTTTTTCCAGCAGCTACTGTGTCTTCTCTTGTAGATGCTAATGCTAATACTACTTCAGATTCGCTGCTGGGGATGGGCTTAATCCCACGTGAGTGATGCTAAAGTCCATCTGACGTCAGACAGACTGGATTTTTCTAGGTTCCTCGTTCCTCTTTTTGTTTTCTGTGAATGCGGTATGCAGCCATTAGAGGTGACAAACCACTTTCAAAGGCAGCATGCAAAAACGTCCTCTGAACTTTTGATATGTGACGCACCGATCCGTATATATATATATATATATATATATATATATATATATATATATATATATATGTATATATATATATATGTATATATGTATATATATATATATGTATATATATATATATATGTATATATATATATATATATATATGTATATATATATATATATATATATATATATGTATATATATATATGTATGTGTGTGTGTGTGTGTGTGTGTGTGTGTGTGTGTATTGACCTGTTTTGAGTCATTGGAAAGTTCACGGTGGTTTTTTTTTCTGCATTTTCCTTCAGGTCTGGAACCAGAGATTCAGAAGCTGATCTCCAAACACAAACAGGAGCTGAAGAAGCTGCGGACGCTGCACGAAGCCGAGCTGCTCCAGGCCGATGAGCGTGCGGCACAGCGGTTCGTCCACCAGAGTGAGGAGCTCCGACTACAGTTGGAGAAGGACAAGGATGAGCAATGTCAGAGAGAGAGAGACACTGCCAGGCTGAGGTATGATAGGTAATAGACTGAGGCATGGTGGGTAATAGACTGAGGTATGATGGGTAATAGACTGAAGGATGATGGGTAATAGAGTGAGGCACGATGGGTAATAGACTGAAGGATGATGGGTAATAAACTGAGGCACGATGGGTAATAGACTGAGGCACGATGGGTAATAGACTGAGGCATGATGGGTAATAGAGTGAGGTACGATGGGTAATAGAGTGAGGGAAGATGGATAATAGACTGAAGGAATATGGGTAATAGACTGAGGGATGATGGGTAATAGACTGAGGCATGACTGGTAATAGACTGAGGAATGATGGGTAATAGACTGAAGGATGATGGTTAATAGACTGAGGCATGACGGGTAATAGACTCAGGAATGATGGGTAATAGACTGAGGTACGATGGGTAATAGACTGAGGGAAGATGGGTAATAGACTGAGGGAAGATGGGTAATAGACTGAGGGATGATGGGTAATAGAGTGAGGTACGATGGGTAATAGACTGAGGTACGATGGGTAATAGAGTGAGGTACGATGGGTAATAGAGTGAGGGAAGATGGGTAATAGACTGAAGGATGATGGTTAATAGACTGAGGCATGATGGTTAATAGACTGATGCATGATGGGTAATAGACTGAGGCATGATGGGTAATAGACTGAGGTACGATGGGTAATAGAGTGAGGGAAGATGGGTAATAGACTGAGGCACGATGGGTAATAGACTGAGGCATGATGGGTAATAGAGTGAGGTACGATGGGTAATAGAGTGAGGGAAGATGGATAATAGACTGAAGGAATATGGGTAATAGACTGAGGGATGATGGGTAATAGACTGAGGCATGACTGGTAATAGACTGAGGAATGATGGGTAATAGACTGAAGGATGATGGTTAATAGACTGAGGCATGACGGGTAATAGACTCAGGAATGATGGGTAATAGACTGAGGTACGATGGGTAATAGACTGAGGGAAGATGGGTAATAGACTGAGGGAAGATGGGTAATAGACTGAGGGATGATGGGTAATAGAGTGAGGTACGATGGGTAATAGACTGAGGTACGATGGGTAATAGAGTGAGGGAAGATGGGTAATAGACTGAAGGATGATGGTTAATAGACTGAGGCATGATGGTTAATAGACTGATGCATGATGGGTAATAGACTGAGGCATGATGGGTAATAGACTGAGGTACGATGGGTAATAGAGTGAGGGAAGATGGGTAATAGACTGAGGGATGATGGGTAATAGACTGAGGGATGATGGGTAATAGAGTGAGGTACGATGGGTAATAGACTGAAGGATGATGGTTAATAGACTGAGGGAAGATGGGTAATAGACTGAAGGATGATGGTTAATAGACTGAGGCATGATGGGTAATAGACTGAAGGATGATGGTTAATAGACTGAGGCATGATGGGTAATAGACTGAGGTACGATGGGTAATAGAGTGAGGGAAGATGGGTAATAGACTGAGGGATGATGGGTAATAGACTGAGGGATGATGGGTAATAGACTGAGGGAAGATGGGTAATAGACTGAGGAATGATGGGTAATAGACTGAAGGATGATGGTTAATAGACTGAGGCATGATGGGTAATAGACTGAGGTACGATGGGTAATAGAGTGAGGGAAGATGGGTAATAGACTGAGGGATGATGGGTAATAGACTGAGGGATGATGGGTAATAGACTGAGGGAAGATGGGTAATAGACTGAGGGAAGATGGGTAATAGACTGAGGGATGATGGGTAATAGACTGAGGCATGATGGGTAATAGACTGAAGGAATATGGGTAATAGACTGAGGCATGATGGGTAATAGACTGAAGGATGATGGTTAATAGACTGAGGCATGATGGGTAATAGACTGAAGGAATATGGGTAATAGACTGAAGGATGATGGTTAATAGACTGAGGCATGATGGGTAATAGACTGAAGGAATATGGGTAATAGACTGAAGGATGATGATTAATAGACTGAGGCATGATGGGTAATAGACTGAAGGATGATGGTTAATAGACTGAGGCATGATGGGCATTGAACGTAAAATGGTAAATGGTCTGTACTTATATGGCGCTTTTTCACCTTCATGGTGCTCAAAGTGCTTTACATTAGCTTCACATTCACCCATTCACACACACAACAGGCGGTTCAGAATGAGGTATGATGGGAAACTGACAAACTGAGGTATAATAGAAAATGGGTGTTTCAGAATGGTGGGAAAGGGGCATCCTCAGATATGTTTGTGTGTGCTTCAGGTTTGAGAAGCAGCTTCAGGAGGAGGAGTTGTCTTTGCAGCAGCAGAGGAGGAGACTGTACAAAGAAGTGGCCGATGAGAAGGACCGGCTGGCCCAGATGGCTGAGGGGTGAGTCCATTGAGCCCAGATCTGCGGCCACCTAAGGTCTGCTGAGTCCACATGATCCATGTGGTGCTGTTCTTCAGTGTACTGTTATTACAGGCAGCGAGCCGAACTGGAGGACGCACGACGGCAACTGGAGGAGAACAACTGTTTGGCTGAACAAGCCCTGAGACAAGAACTGGACCAGAACCGAGACGAGCAAGAGGCCAGACACCAGGTGACAAGCATGACCAGAACAGGGTCCATATGTGACATCAGGTGACAAACAGGACCAGAACAGGTCCACATGTGACACCAGGTGACAAACAGGACCAGAACAGGTCCACATGTGACACCAGGTGATAAACAGGACCAGAACAGGTCCACATGTGACACCAGGTGATAAACAGGACCAGAAAGGGACCAGAACAGGGTCAGAACAGGTCCATATGTGAGGTAGTGACAAGAGGAAGACATTCAGTTTTCAATCACAATTTTCTACCTCTTTCCTACTTACTTCCTGCTGGTTTCCTACTTATTTCTTGTCTGTTTTTCGCTTATTTCCCTGGCTGTTTTGTGATTGTACCACATATCAGAACATCTGAAATCTGTGAACTGAGGAGTCATAAATATGTGATAAGAAATGCATAATTATGACAAGAAGAGCTGAAATTATGAGATAAAACGGTAAAATTGATATAAGAAGTCATAACTGTGATGTTGAAAGTCACAATTTTGCTCTGATTTTTCTTCTGAAGTGTTAGTGTTTTAGCATTCTGTCTAGTTTGAAAAAGTGAATGTAATGAGTGTAAAATACAGATATTTCTGTAAAAATATAGGGAGTAAAAGTAAAAAGTCACCAGAAATAACTAAATAATCAAGTAAAGTACAGATACCTAAAAAAAATCTTCTTAAGTACAGTAATGAAGTACTTTTACTTGGTTACTTTCCACCTCTGGGAACAACTTTGGACTATCCTCATTCACTCTGCACATGCTCAGATTAGTCCTTATTGCACATGGGCGTTGTATCCACACATACACATAAACAAAATGTGAAAAAATTGTGATCCATAGTTTGTTTGTAGTTGGACTCATTAAAGGCAAGTCTGACTGACATTTAGCAAACAATGTTAGCAAACAATTTTTTATTTCACTATTTATAAAATACAGACTGTTCTGGAGAGAGGAGACTTTTTCATTAGTCTGTTCTCCTCACAATAAAAAGTACTGAACCTACAACCTACAACCTATGGATCAAATATTAGTCTGATATCAGACAAGTCAATTATCTTTATGAGATAAAGATTTATACAACAGTATATCCACATGTTCACAATTACCTAACATAAAATTACTATAGGTCCAATATCAGTAACAGCCCCAAAAATCCAATATCGGTCAGGATCTAGTTAGCACGTTTAAACAGGATTTTTGACCATTGGGAAAGGGGTATATGATTTGTATTGTATCGCTATTGTATCAGCCCATACCACTGCTCTACAATTTTTAATCCCGCCCAACATTGGTTGGAAGAGATTATTGTAATCACCTTGTGTGTGTGTGTGTGTATGTGTGTCCGCAGAGACATATCATGCTATAACTCAATGAATACTTGAGATAACACCATGAAATTACATGGGCATATACACATAGCTAATGCACATCAGATACAATGATCCATTTGAATAAAGGTCAAAGGTCAAAATCACATTATTCATTATAACTCAAGAACGGAGGGTCATAGAACTTTGAGATTGGTACTAAACGATGCAGAATTAAGATTTCTACAATTCTTATAAATGGTGTTATCACCTACGACCGATAGTTTTTGAGATCTCTGGAGGTCAAAGGTGACATGTTGCAAAATTAACTTCTGTAACACTGTGTGTGTGTGTGTGTCAAGTATAAACATAACATGGTATAATTTAAGCAATACTGGATATGTTATCATAATATTACGTGCACTGATACATATATACAACGAAATTATCAATATTGCAAAAGGTCAAAGGTCGAGGTCGAAATTTAGCAGAAAGGTAAAAGTCACATTATTGGCTCTAATTCAAGAACGTTCCAGATTAGGCATTCTCTGAATACTTGTTTATGAAGTATCTGCTTCAGACATTAAATGTGCTAAATTTACAATCTTTAATGAGATGAGTCAGAAAACAAATTACTTTATTGCTGGTTAGCTCATGTATGTAATATATCAGAATCAGAATCGTTTTTATTCGCCAGATACATTTGCACATACATGAAATTCTATTCCGGCAGGTGGTGTCACTCTCAGAATAGTAGAGATATAAAATATAAAAATATAAAATAGTATGTACAAGAATAAAAATAAATAGTATTATACAAAAAGAGTGGTGCAAAGTACACGAGGTAGTGCAAATCAGTGTGAATGTAGGACTTGAATGTATGGCAGTGCAAGACTGTATCAGCTGTTAATTAAAGTTATGGCAGTGGGGTAAAAACTGTTTTTAAGTCTGGTGGTTTTGGTGCGCAGGGCCCTGTAGCACCTGCCGGAGGGGAGGAGGGGGAACAGGTTGTTACCCGGGTGGGCAGAGTCTTTAATGATGATGATATATGTGATGGTGTGTTATTCCACATATATGCTAGTTTATGTAGATGTATACAATGGATTTGTAAATATTCCACTAGAAAGATCCTGGGAAGTGAATGGATAATAATGTGCACTCAGTACATTTACATGCACTTAGATTAATTCAAATTATTTCTTTACTCCAATTAAAATAGAAATTTTCAAAGCCCTGTAAGCATCTTAACTGGAGTAGAATTGAATTGATCTGGAGGATGAGAAGTTGGAATAACCAAGTCAGACAATGTGATTATAATTTATTTTCTCTGTGCATATGTCAGAAAAATGTGGGTTCACTGTTACATTCAAAATTGAAAAAGGATGGCTAGAGTCACAAATACTGCATACCTTGCTTTTATTTTCAGTGAAAGCAGGAAAACTTATTGTTCAAGCATAGTCACACTGCATGGCATTCAAAAAGACTCAACCCCTTGGGCCTGTTGGCCAGAGTATTATAAACAAAACAAAAACAAAATAAATTTTTGACCTTTCCAAGTTATACCATAGGTTCCACATTAAACCCATTCCCACAGTGACATACATAAATGCTAAATCATTTATTTTAGACTTCATTTTTACCTTAATTAATCCACACAAATGAAACCCCCCCTTCACCCAGAGTACACATGGTATGGCTGGGGTTTATCCTTACCATAAAAGGCAGCTGCTTCACCTGCTCTGGTTCAACCCACAAGCTCAGAGGAGGAGGGGCCAAGCTGGGAGCAGCACAGGTAAACAATGAATGAGCAGAACTATTAATAAGTGTATTGGTATGACTGTTTAATGTTTTCTGTAGGGGATGCGTGTATGTTGATAAATATACCAATGTGGCGCGTGCACTCACCACAGAACCAGTGGGGAATTGGATGCAATATTATTCAGAGATGTCTAAGAGAATATGAGTGAAGTCTACAATGTGCCACCATTCAGCAGTGACGTGCCCTTCGTCACAGCATATAAATGCCATCCAACCTTTGTTTGACTAAGACTGGCCTGGACAGTATGTACAAAATATACTGAGCTTGTGCATCGTTGTGGTCCATATCTTTTCGGGGCGTTGTGCTCATACTACATCTGCTTCAAATCTGCCATTTTTACACAAAAGGGTGTGTAGCGCCACCTAGTGTCACTAGTTTAACATTCCTCACTCAATAATTCAAATCTTTCCGGTGCATGTAGACTTGGCTTTCTGGGAAACTCCAGGTAAGTCCTTAATCAGACTAAAGCAATAATTTTAATTTCAAAGGGCATGTAAATTTACTGAGCTTTTTAAAGTACAACTAGTAGAACTAAGACCAATATTCATTTGGAGTAAAACTTATTCTCTTGATAATTCTAAGAATTTCAAAATTTGACTTAAGACTTAAGTCGTCACAGCCATGTCCAATATGTGATAAAAGTATCTATCTCTAATTCAACACCTCTCTGTTTGTAGTGTGTCCTGTTTGTCTGTGGAATGCCTAACACCTGCACAACTCCACCAAATTATCCAAAATTTGGAGGGTGACTTTCCAGTATATGGTAGATTGCAGTGCAAAGTTTCACACCATTACTACATACAACAAAGATATTTAACCAATTTCATTGCCCTTTCAAACTTTGCTGCTCTGAGCATTGCCGTGCATATTGCCCAAGTCCCGCCCCCTGATTTGGCTACAGCTGAAAATGAACTCTTATCTGTATCCCATTCAAATGAAGCCGTAAGTTCACTCTCATCATTCATATCCTCACAGTTCCGTTCTGCCTTATCATCAAAGCACAAACAAAGGCTTACTTTTGCGCCGCAGTGCATTACTACTGCCAACGAACTGCCCTTATGGACTTTCACATGGTCTCTATGACAACAACTCAACTGTACTACACACAGTTAACAACTTCAGTTGCTCAGAAATTCATGGACATTTATGTCACTGTTGTGGCCACAAATGCCTGATGACCTTTTCCAAACAGTTGCAATAAAAGTTGCAGTGGTTTTTATGGTTTTCTTGCAATTTGGAAATGACAGCTTAGATAAATTGTTTCAATATTCCAATTTTGTAGGCTACTACAAATTCAGTAATTGGGCTATTAACATATGGAAATATTTGCATGTGATATGTGTTGTGGTAATTGCACTGACGGAATAATTGCCCTCATTCTTGATGGCGTATGCTGCTGCATTTTTTTTTATCTTTGGAAGTCATGTTAGATATTTCTGTCCATTTTGGTTGCAAAGCGTTTATCCCTGCCTTTCTCAAATAGATCACGTTGTGGTAGTCTGCAAGTCCTGTTGCGACTGAGGCTATTATTATGGTGCATTGATGTGCACGTGATGACGGCCAAGGAGACTGTCTGTTCTGCGGGAGCACCCTTAATATACTTCTTTACAGTCTCTCTTAATCACGCAGCTTTTTATGATGCCGATGTAGTAATATGACTCTTGAACATTTTTGGTCAAAACAACATTTAAAAAAATGCCAAAGCCTAAGAATAAATCACGACGTCTGACAACATAGCTACGGAGCTAGCCCAACATAACAGCGAACACGAGGACAACAGCGAGGAGGCAGAGCTTGAACCTGGACTCGCTAAGGCACTGGAGCTGATGACCACTAAATTAATGGTGGCTATTAAAAACAAACTTGACCCTTTGGCTGAGACAGACCTCTCATACTTCTGAATTGAAGAGGGCTAATGACCACTTGGACGAAGCAGAGGCTAGGGTGCTACAACTTGAAGCTGCTAACGAGCCGCAAGCTAATCGTATAGTGGCATTGGAGAAAAAAATTGAATCCCTCCTTGACCACATAGACGACTTAGAAAACAGAGGGCGGCAAAAAATATTTGCATCCTCAACCTACCCGAAAATATGGAGGGGAAAATTGCTTTGGACTTTTTTGAACACTGGATTCCAGATTTTCTTGACATGGATGCCAAGGGGGGGCGAGTCAAGCTCGAACGGGCTCACCGATCTCTAATGCCCAAGCCCGCATCTGACCAGCGACCGGGCCCAGTTATCATCCGGTTCCACTCGTTCCCGGACAAGCAGAGAGTGATGGCAGCAGTGCGGCGTTAAGCAGCAGACGGGGATACTACCGTGGAGGATCAAAAAATATCATTCTACCGTGACCTGTCCGCCACAGTGCTTCGTAAACGTCAGGAGTTTAATGAAGCCAAACAACGTCTCAAACAAATCGGTGCTGAATACTCCATGCTCTTCCCTGCGAAAGTGTCATTGAATGGCTGCAAGAAAACGTTTCTTTCTCCGGCAGGAACTCTGACCTTTGCAACCAATGCAGCACGTAAGGAATGACAGATTCATTGAGTATATAAGAGCTAAGTTTGGACACTCTGTCACATGCTATTCTGATGACGACACTATTTTATGATACTCCTTATGTTCATGTGAATATCTATTCATTACTATAATGTGTATTTAGGTGTCCTCTTTACTGATCATATTTATTTAGTCAAAGTTTGGCTGCTTTAAGAGTAGATTATGATTCATACTTAGAGGTTCATAATTTGAAAACGTTTGTGTATCATATAACAATTGGGTGTTGGTAAGAGCTCCGGTCAACTGGGTGATGTCACTTGTTTTCCTTTCTGTTCACATAGCGTGACAAACTCACTTGGCCCTAGTGGGAGCGCCTTATGTCACAACAATCCCTTACCATTTGGGGAAGGACCCCCATTGTTTATATTTCCCTTCAACATTTTATTTTTCTTGGTTCTTTTTGACATGCACAGTTTTTTGTAGTTATGGTTTCATATGTTCTGGTTCTGTGTAACTTGTAGTTCATGCTCAGTACTGATCCTTCACAGTTCAGTGTATCATGTCAATGTATCTGGATAAACCGCCTAAAAGCATGCCCCTAAAAACAGCATAATATTATATAGACTATGTACTGTCGCATCTCTTCGCATCTATATGGATATTAAATGAATTTCATTATATTTATCAACATCTTGATCTTCCCAACATCAGATGGTATCAGCTAACATCCCATCTAATGTTTATAGCTGAATGGGTCAAGGAGGATCCTGCTTCTGAATTGTTGAATCTAGGAAAATCACAGACCTCAGGCTCCCTGTCAGGCCTTTTAATGACTTGAAATCAGCCAGGAGCCATTGCAAAAACAACCCTATAACCTCTAATACATAAAAGCATGGTTTATTACTCAAAAGCTCGTAGGGAGGTCTGGACTAACATCTTCATCGATTCGAATTCAGGACAATCCCAACTTCACATGGGATAAAGATGATGTGTGATTTATTTCAGGGAGCATCTATGTTATCATTTACTCAACTTCAAGAAAAGTATAATCTCTCCAAACATGATTTTTTCAAATACCTACAGATTTGTGACTTCATAAACAAGGAAATTACTCTCAATACTGATGCTACTACATCTGCAGTTGAACAATTACTCCTCATTGACCCAACTAACAAATTCATTACTCATTTTTACAATATCTTAAGCCAGACTGATGCGATAAATGTACAGGATGTTATGCAAACATGGCAGAGTGAACTTGGTATGGATATTGATTTGGATAAATGGACTAAGATATGGACTCAAAGAAAATTTCTGTGTAACTGTGCCAGATTAAGATTGTCCTCCTAACAAAATACATACAATTAATCCTCAACTCTCACCTCAGTGTTAAAAATGTAAAATCTCAGTCGGTACCTATACTCATTGTATTTGGTCATGTCCTAAAATTGAAGCATAGTGGACAGATGTTTTGCAGGATCTGGAAACTATACTTGGTATTGTGTTATGCATGGACCCTCTTTCTTTAATCTTGGGTTACCCCAGTCAGGATACTATTATGGACACCAACTCGGCCAGGCTGTACGATATCCTAACACGGGTCTGCAACCCTGGTCCTAGAGAGCCTTGGATAAGTGACAAACCTCCCACTAAATCAAGCTGGCATAAGATAATTATGGAATGTTTTCAGCTTGAGTATCTCACCTGTCTGCTTCACTCTTTATTGAACATTTGGACCCCATATCTTCACTTTACCAACTCTACTGTGCCTTTGGTGCTTTCGGGTGTTGCCTTTGGCTCTGTCACTGTGTCCTGCTCATAATGCTGTACTTTGAACTTGAACTTACAGAATTGTGATCAGTTTCTTTGTCTTTCTATTATTCTCCTTATATACATTTGTGATACCTTTGTCTTTACTAATATTTGTGTTATTATGGAAGTTTTATTGTACCACTTATGTGCACAGACTGCCTAGACCAATGTTGTACTGAGGATTCTTATGTTATATATGAATGCTTAAAAAAAGAAGCTCAATAAACATGAAAGGGGGATTTTTATAGAGCAGTAAAATCAGGACAAAGAGCCCACCTAATGCTCAAGACCCTCATAAGTGTGTTGAGTCTCTGTCATGAACTGGAAATGTCCCAATTTTTCCTACTTTGCAGCAACTCAAAAAATAAAAAAAATCACATGCACAAAAAAATTAAATTAAATGAACTTCTTTTAAATGGTGAAGAGGCAAAAATTTTGGTTAAAGACCAAGAGGAAAAAAAACCTAAAAATAAATAAATAATAATAACGGAACTCTTCGGTTTTAATAGGCCTTCGCCGACATTTCATGTTAATGCTCGAGCCTAATAATAATAATCATGGATTGGATTTATATATTGTTTTTTGGTTACTCAAGCACTTGACATTAGTGATATTACATTCATTCACTTTTACTTTCTCTCTCTGGTGGTCATAAACAACATCTGTATCCACTGTTGCCCTGGGGCAGACTGACAGAAGTGTGGCTAACCTTCACGCTTATGGTCCCTCTGACCACCACCAAACATTCATACACCAGTGTGAGTGGCACTGGAAGCAGGAGGGTGAAGTGTCTTGCCCAAGGACACAAGCCGGACTAGGACAGAGCAGGATTTGAACTGCCAACCCTTCAGTTAATGGGACGACCCACTCTCCCAACTGAGCCCCAATAATAATAATAATAATAATAATAATAATAATAATAATAATAATAATAATAATAATAATGCATCATTGTGATTTATACTGCAGGCATTTGCCTTTTTTTCCACCTTCAATAACATGGTTCTGTTCATTCTTGGTGACTTCTTTCCACTGGTATTAAAGTCACATGTTTTTGCAGCATTTCCTTCCTCTTTTATCTGCATTTGCTGTTCACGTACACGCATCCTTCACTAACCTCCAGCCGTTTGTGTGTGTTTTTTAACCAGGCTGAGATGAAGGCGCTGCAGGAGCGACTGGACGCAGAGAAACAGGCCTGGGAGAAAAACTACAAGCAGAAAGAGGTTAGTTTCCACCGGACCAGAGCGCTGACGAGCCTGTGCCCCATGCCTCTTTGTTCTACTGTTCCAGCACCGCCACTTTCCTGATTGAAAAAAAAAACATGCTTTTTTCACTGTTTTGGTTTTTATCCCCACCCCCCATTGGATGTGGTAATGTGGGCAGGGAGCATTTTTCCCGCTAATGGAGCTCCAGCCTCCGCTTAAAAACCTAATGAGGGCGAAGGCCCCGGGTGCTGGATGGGATCAGGATACATTTAGAACAACTGTCCAGAGAAGGTTGACACAGGTTTCGAGGACGAATAAGGCAACGGCATGAAACCAATGGAAAAACAAGATGAAAGGCATGTGAAAAGATTAAATCAAAGCAAAAAAAAAAGACAAATGAAAGAACTATATAAATGAGTCAAACAAGATGTGAAAAGATTAAATAAAAGCAGAAAATATGACAAAATATTAAAGTAACGTAAGAAGTGAAACAAACAAGATGTCTCATCATCTGAACCCGCTTTACCCTCACTAGGTTCATGGGAACTGTGGGGGCCTAATCCAGCTACAATGGGGCAAAGGCAGCGAACACCGGGTATATGTCAAGCAAGATGTGAGAAGATGAAATAAAAGCCAAAAAAACAATACAAATTAAAGAAATGATACAAGATGTGAAAAGATGAAATAAAAGCAAAACAAAAGTCAAAAAGAAATGACACGAACAGAAATGTAAGACGTGGTGAAATGAGACATACAAGATATGAAAAGATTAAGTTGGTAGAGTGGGTCGCCCAATGACCAAGGGGTTGGCGGTTTGCATCCCGGCTCTGGCTGTCCACATGTCGAAGTGTCCTTGGGCAAGACACTGAGCACTGGCTTTAGGCCCCCAGTAGGACTGAGAGAACCTTAGAAACCTACTGGTGTATGAGTGTGTGTGAATGGGAAGCGCTTTGAGCACTATGAAGGTGGAAAAGAACTATATAATGATGATAGTCTACCGGTCATATACTACTTCTTGCACCATTCGGCTGAACCTTTGATACTAAGGTACTTTTGATACTAGGTGGTGAAATTACCGTTAAAGTGGCTGTGTTACCGGGAGACACAGCAGCCACTCCGTGATGAATGAGGGTCAAAGGATAACAAAAAGCATCATGGGTCGCTCCCTCATAGCCAATGGGATGCTACGTACAGTACGTATGTGATGTATTTACATGCATTACATAATTACGTATAGTAATGTATTGTATTTATGTCTCAGGGGTTTCAGTTTCCTTTCGTGAGTCGAATTTTCATTCGTATTCAGAGACGAAAAATTGAGGTAAAGATTTTAGTAACTTGGATTTTTCATTCGCTGGGTCTTTCATAAGTAGAGGTATGACGGTATATAAAATGCTCAAATAGAAGGAAAAACACAAAAAATATTAAATAAAACTGTTGGAAAAACAAGACAAACAAGATGTGAAAAAATTTAATGAAAGCTAAAAAACCCACAAAAATTTGAAGAAACAACAATATAATAATAATAAATGTAATTAATTAATTTTAATAAAGTTTAAAATGTTGTTCTTTTTCTTGTTGGTTGAATACAACCCTTTAACTAAAGGAGTTACAGTCGAGATCTGCTGGGACACGATTGCTGGTGTCAGGTTAAAGTCGTTTTTAATCATTTCATTACATTTTATTAACGATAATAACCTGTCAGGTTAAAGTTGTTTTTCATCATTTCCATAGTTTTTGTTAATTATAATAACCTTAGTGTAAGACTAAAGTCGTATTTCATTTTTGCATCGGCAGGAGGAGCTGTTGAAAACCCAGGCCATCGCACTCAAGTTGGAGATGCGCCGGAAGAACGACCGCGAACTCAACCTGGCTATCCTGGCCATGGAGGCGGAAGTGACCAAGGACAAGGAGGAATGTGAGAGGGCAGCAGAGAACAGGTATCAGAGGGGAGCAGAGCCTTTAAAGTGCCACCGCCGTCTGTGGTTTGTGCGGCAGTGGCACTGACGGTGGACGTGTCCTCTGGCAGGGTGAAGCGTGTCCGTGACAAGTACGAGGCAGAGCTGAAGGAGTTGGAGCGCTCAGAGAAGGCGTCGGTGGAGAAGCAGCAGGAGCTGAGGAGGCGTCAGCTGGAGACGGAGGGCGAGCTGATGCGCCTGCAGAGCGTCCTGATGCAGAAGGAGCAGGAAGTGGAGGACGTCACCAAGGTCAGAGGTCACACAGTACGAGCCCTGACCTCTGAACCTCAGAGCTGAACTGTGGGAGGAGGCTAGATGAAGCCCCACCCACATTAAACTCACTGTAGTAGAAGTGAAGCCCCGTCTACATTAAACCATTGTAGTAGAAATGAAGCCCCGTCCACATTAAACCATTGTAGTAGAAATGAAGCCCCGCCCACATTAAACCCACTGGTAATAGACCAGATGAAGCCCTGCTCAAATTAAACCCATAGTAACAGACAAAATATGGGTTTTTTCTAATTGACAAAAGTGCATCATCTGTACATCTGTGTACGCCTTTGCCCTGTGCATCATCCATTAGTAATGTCAAAAAAATATTCATTAATTTATTTATTTTTTAGCCATAAACAGAAAATACTCAATAATTGTCCATTTTTTTTTTACTCTATAAATGTCATTTTAATACAAACAAACTATATTTTTTGACACCAAAACAATATACTGTATGCTTCCTTTTTCTTTTCCCTACTTGGACCGCTGTGGGACTCTAATGTGTTTTCCTGACTCCACCCTCAGGCCAGAGACAAGATGGCCGCAGAGCGCCGCAGCCTAGCTGAGGTCATCCGGCAGGACTTCGCCGAGCGGCTGGTGCTGATGGAGGAGGAGAACCGAAGGATGAAGGTGGAGGTGTCGGAGGTCCGAGCCCGACTGCGGCTGGAGGTGGAGAGGGTGACGAGGGAGAAGGAGGAGGAGCTGGCAGAAGTCCACCAACGGTAAGAACCCAGAGGAAAAGTTCATGAGAACAGGGCAGCTGTGGCTCAGTTGGTAGAGCGGGTTGTCCAATGACTGAAGAGTCAGCAGTTTGTGTCCCAGCTCTGGCTTATGCCCTATTCGCACGGGATAAGTATTACCTATGGACCACTGGTAATTAATAATAATTACGGAGAATGTCTAATGGAGGAAGTGGCCAAAATTGTGTCAGCATGTGGTAAGGAAGATATGGTCACGCCAATCCACACACAACGATGTTTATAACGATATCTGAAGTTGTCGGTCGTTTGCCAGAGGGAAAGCCTGTACGAAGAACTTCCGATTCCCTTCCATTGTAATCTGGAGACTGTTTTCATCTGCACTGACCCTGCTCTTATTTTGAAGGTGTGAAGCAAATTTACAAACTGCATCCCTATCAATCTTTTGTGGATACAGTGCTATTGTTATGCATACTTTGTTTTCATATTACCTTATTAGTGTATTGAAATGAAACAGGATGTTGTGAACTTACGACATATCCAGTCATAATGTCTATAATTTGCGTGAATTCCAGACTTTTGTTTGTCCCATCTGAATGTGACACACAATAACACAGAGGTACGTGGTCCACAGACAATACTTATCCTGTGCGAATAGGGTTTCCCAGTAGGTCTGGCAGAACCTTAGAAACCTACTGGTATATGCGTGTGTGTGTGTGAATGGGTGAATGTGAAGCTAATGTAAAGCGCTTTGAGCACCATGAAGGTGAAAAAGAACTATAGAAGTAAAGAACATTTAACAGTTCCATACACAAGGTCAGGGCATGCTGAGAAAAATAACTATGACCAAGTGGATGAGTTTCATTTCTAGTTTAAATGTGTGATCAGATTAAATTCAGACAGAATCACCTCCAGAGAAACGTTTCAGTCAGAACTGATTTATAGACAATAGGTCTGGAACTAATCTGGTTTAAGAAATCTGACCAAGATCATTTTACCTGAAGATTTTTAAAAATTCAACATTTGTTTGTTAGTTTTTCCTTTTTTCTCTTTTTTTCCCGCTTTGCCCTCCTTTTTTCTGCTTGATTCAGGATGTTTTTTTTCTTCATTCAAGTTTTTTTTGTTTTATTCAAGATTTTTTTTGTTGCCAGATTGACGATGTTTTTATCAGTTAATTAACTTATTAATTAAGTAATTTATTTATTTTTGCTTAATTCAAGCAAAACCATCTTGTATTATTATTATTATTATTATTATTATTTATTATTCTATTTATTTATTTATTATTTATTATTTGCTTTCAGAGGGTATTTTTTTCCAGTGTGGTCCTCCAGCCATTCATTTCATTTTATTTTATATGGTATAGGACAATGTACATAAATGTACCCAATTGTAGCCAAAAGGCTAATTTGCTTTGGCAGTCCCCCTGTGATAAAGATAAACAACAAAGAATCACAAACAAGAATTAATGGATGCACTATACTTAATCACGTTGGCATAACACAGGACCAGGAGAAACGCAGAACATGCAGTATAATATATATATATATAGTATAGTATAAATATTATACAGTATTACAGTATAGTACAGTATTTTTTTGTTGTGCTGCTTTTGGCTCTGTCCCTCGCTGATCTAAAGCTGAGTTTCACAAACAGAGTTTCAGAATAAAAGCACAGTTTTAAAGCATCTGTAAATGCACCTGGTGACACCGCGCTGCCTGGACTGTCCTCCTCTACTAATGACTCAGGCGTTTGAAAAGCCACCAGATAAGATCATGTGAACACGGACACGTCTGAAGAAGACACAAGCCTTGTCTGTGGAAAATAAAAACCCACCCGTGGGAGTAGAGGAAACCCTGTAGTGAGCCCATGTAGGTCAGCGGCTGCCTCCGGCACTTAAAGCTGCAGGCGGATCCAGGTGGAACAGGAATGTTGACACATGACTTCAAGTTGCTGTTCAGCAACAACAAAGGCTGGAAACGTTAGCGCAGGCCTGGCTTTGCGCCAGCGTCTATGAGGTTCCCCCGATTAATGTCACCGTGCAACTCTATAAGGTTAATAATGGCACTGTCTGAGCGCTGGCTTACCCCAGCCTGTGAGGGTCTGAAATCACCCACTAAAAGGGATTCACTACCTGCTTTCATTGGATTTATTTGTTTTGCTTAATTCTAACTTTTTTTTTTTGGCTTAATTCAAGATTTTTCCTTTTTTTTTTGCTTAATTCAAGACTTTTTTTTATTATGTAATTACTTGACCAAGGAACAGTGGAGTTATTACCTCCGCCAAGGAGGTTATGTTTTTGCCAGCGTTGGTTGTTTGTTTGTCTGTGTACGACATAACTCAAAAACTCTCAGGGTAGGTTGGTAATGGGGAGATCTGGAAATTATTAGATTTTGGTGGTGATCTGGAGGGGGGGGGGGTATCTACCTTGGCGGAGGTCTGCACTCTCAGAATGCTTTTCTAGTGTTTTTGCTGGTGTTTGTTTGTCTGTGTGCAACATAATTAAAAAATTTATGGACGGATTTGGCAGACAATTTCAGGAATATAGGAATGAGGACAAAATGATTAAATTGTGGTGGTGATCAGTGGACGGGGAGGGCACATGCGTGTCTTTTTGCATCATTCAAGATTTATTATTTACTTAAAATATATTTTGGCTTATATATATATAAAAAATAATATATATATATATATATATATATATATAAAAAAAATTTTCCTCTCGCCCCACGTGGGCGGTGTCTCCTTCAGACTCGGGTCCTCTACCAGAGGCCTGGGAGCCTGAGGGTTCTGCGCAGGATCTTAGCTGTTCCTAGCAATGCGCTCTTTTGTACAGAGATCTCTGATGTTGTTCCTGGTATCTGCTGGAGCCATTCTCCCAGCTTGGGGGTCACTGCCCCTAATGCTCCGATCACTACTGGTACCACCGTTGCCTTCACACTCCACATTTTCTCTAAGTCCTCTTTCAGCCCTTGGTATTTCTCAAGCTTCTCATGTTCTTTCTTTCTGATGTTGCTATCACTGGGGACTGCTACATCTATCACCACCACTGTCTTCTCATGTTTATCCACCACCACGATGTCAGGCTGATTGGCCATCACCATCTTGTCAGTCTGGATCTGGAAGTCCCACAGGATCTTGGCCTGTTTGTTCTCTGTCACCTTTGGGGGGTTCTCCCATCTTGACCCTGGGACCTCCAGTCCATACTCTTTACAGATGTTCCTGTACAGTATGCCCGCTACCTGGTTATGCCTCTCCATGTATGCCTTGCCTGCCAGCATCTTACACCCTGCTGTGATGTGCTGGACTGTTTCAGGGGCTTCTCTACACAGCCTACACCTGGGGTCCTGTCTGATGTGGTAGACCCCGGCCTCTATTGCTCTGGTGTTCAGGGCTTGTTCTTGTGCAGCCATGAGTAGCGCCTCTGTGCTGTCCTTTAGTCCAGCCTTTTCCAGACACTGGTATGTCTTTTCCATATCAGCCACTTCCTCAATTTGTCGATGGTACACGCCATGCAAGGGTTTGTCCCTCCATGATAGCCCCTCTGGTTCCTCGACCTTACTGGGCTTTTGTTGCCTGAGGAATTCACTTAGCAGTTGGTCATTGGGGGCCATCTTCTTGATGTATTCCTGGAGGTTCGCCGTTTCCTCCTGGACAGTAGTTCTGACACTTACTAGTCCTAAATGTGGGCGGATGATATCTAGAAGAGGAAAGGTGATCACAACTGAAGGGGTTGACCTACCTGAAGGGAATATCACAGATGTGCAGGAAAGTTACAAATACCTAGGGATCCCACAGACAAATGGTAATCATGAGGAGGCAGCTCGGAAGTCAGCCACAGCCAAATACCTACAGAGGGTAAGACAGGTCCTGAAAAGTCAGCTGAACGGCAAAAATAAGATCCAGGCCATTAACACCTATGCCCTGCCAGTAATCAGATACCCAGCTGGGATAATATCCTGGCCACTGGAAGATATACAAGCCACTGATATCAAGACAAGGAAACTCCTTACCATGCATGGAGGGTTCCACCCCAAGTCCAGTGTCCTGAAGCTGTACACTAAGCGAAAGGAAGGGGGCCGAGGACTAGTAAGTGCTGGACTACTGTCCAGGAGGAAACGGCGAACCTCCAGGAATACATCAAGAAAATGGCCCCCAATGACCAACTGCTAAGTGAATGCCTCAGGCAACAAAAGCCCAGTAAGGTCGAGGAACCAGAGGGCCTATCATGGAGGGACAAACCCTTGCATGGCGTGTACCATCGACAAATTGAGGAAGTGGCTGATATGGAAAAGACATACCAGTGTCTGGAAAAGGCTGGACTAAAGGACAGCACAGAGGCGCTACTCATGGCTGCACAAGAACAAGCCCTGAACACCAGAGCAATAGAGGCCGGGGTCTACCACATCAGACAGGACCCCAGGTGTAGGCTGTGTAGAGAAGCCCCTGAAACAGTCCAGCACATCACAGCAGGGTGTAAGATGCTGGCAGGCAAGGCATACATGGAGAGGCATAACCAGGTAGCGGGCATACTGTACAGGAACATCTGTAAAGAGTATGGACTGGAGGTCCCAGGGTCAAGATGGGAGAACCCCCCAAAGATGACAGAGAACAAACAGGCCAAGATCCTGTGGGACTTCCAGATCCAGACTGACAAGATGGTGATGGCCAATCAGCCTGACATCGTGGTGGTGGATAAACATGAGAAGACAGTGGTGGTGATAGATGTAGCAGTCCCCAGTGATAGCAACATGAGAAAGAAAGAACACGAGAAGTTTGAGAAATACCAAGGGCTGAAAGAGGACTTAGAGAAAATGTGGAGTGTGAAGGCAACAGTGGTACCAGTAGTGATGGGGGCACTCGGGGCAGTGACCCCCAAGCTGGGAGAATGGCTCCAGCAGATACCAGGAACAACATCAGAGATCTCTGTACAAAAGAGCGCATTGCTAGGAACAGCTAAGATCCTGCGCAGAACCCTCAGGCTCCCAGGCCTCTGGTAGAGGACCCGAGTCTGAAGGTGACACCGCCCACGTGGGGCGAGAGGAACATTTATTTATTTTTTTATATATTATTGCAGATTTTGGTGGAATTTTTCTGTACTTTAAGAGTTTTTGCTTATGTTTTGGATTTGTCATATTTTTTGGGGTGAATTCTGGTGGATTTGACCACGTTTTGTGTATTTTTTTCTCCACATTTTTTGTTTCTTTGTGTATTTTATGGGAAATTTAAGTCCAAAAACACAATTAAAGACGACAGTCGACCGACATAGTGTTTTGATTGTGATTAATCAAAATTAATCTGAAGGAACCCTGATTAATCTGATTAACATTTTTAATGTAATTCAATGGAAGAGTTGTTTACAGTTGTTTAGGTGAAACTGCTGATGGTGATGAGTAAACATGTTAATTAAATATGGGTCATTCTGTGTCAAAGCATTCAGAAAAGCAGACATTTCCCTCAAACAGCCAGAAATCGCAAAGAATAGTGATAGCTTTTAAACGCCAAAGATCTTTTTTTTGGTTTGTTTGGTTTTTTTTACTTTTCCTGATCCCTCTTTTTGACATTCCGCCGTCATTTTATTTATATCTTGATCGGAATGAAAAATAAGGCGCATTTTCTTTTGTTTGTTTTTTTTCTATCAAAAAAAGAAAAAGCCAATTTGAAGGCCACAGTTCACCATGTGTGCAGTTGATCACACCCTTCACATTTTTTATCATAGATTGCTATAGTTGCGATCTTTGTAAAAAAAAAAAAAAAAAAAAAAAAATTAAAAAAATTGGAATGGTGTTCAGCCTAGTTTTTCACTGTACCTATTTGGTGCTGACATTAATGCAAATTCAGCATTGCACAACATCATTTATCAACGTCAGCACATTTACCACATTTATTCTCTTGGAAACAGATAAACACAAAATAACTCCAGAGAAGTTTATTAAAGAAAAATCACAGTTTTATTTGAGAATTTAAGATGGAACAAGAGACTCCACATTAAAAATTCTTAGTGTCAGAATTTTTATTATTTATTTCACATCCTTAATGAATGACAATAGAATTACATTTCCAACTAGAAAAGCTAAACAGTAAAATTCCATCATGAGTTCCTTGTGCCAGTATGAACATTTCCTGAAATTTTCATCCAAATCCATCTATAACTTGTTGAGTTATTTTCGTAATAGACAAACAAATAGACAAACAGAAAAACAAACAGATAAATGCCGTAAAAACATAACTCTGCCATTATTTGATGGAGTGAAAACATAAATAAATAGCAGTAGGCACAAAACTGCATGGCCAACGGAAATAACAAACTGAATTCTTATATTCTCTGAACAACTCTGAGTTGAAAAAGTGCTGGATTATGAACACTTCTTTGGTGACATGGAGCACTTCTGCCCTGAACACATGCTACATCAATAACACAAATGACATCCTGAAATGGTATGTGGCACTCATCTTTCCTACATCTGACTGATCTGATTGTTAGATTTTTTTTCCTGAAAGTCAAAGTACATCTGAGTGTCCTTCAGACCTATCCTTGATGCTACCAAAGTACCATCATCATCATCATCATCTAAATCACACCGGCTACTGTACGTACTCGTGATCCATGCAAAATTGAGAGAGTGTTTCAAATCAGAATTGTTCAGAGAATGTAAGAATTCAGTTTGGTATTTACTTTGGCCATGCAGTTTTGTACCTACTGCTATCTATTTATGTTATAACTGTCATTCTTTTGTAATTCATGAATACAATTAATGAATAAATTCATTCGTTAATAAAAAATTGTCACATGTATACATCATACTAAGAATTTATAATGTGTAGTCTCTTGTTTCATTACGGATGTCTATCCATTTTCCTTGTTTTCTTGATAATAACCAAAATCACTTCATTTCTTTCATAGATATCTGTCATTGTACAGTTCTTTTATGTAGTTTTTTTATGCATGTATTTATACATGTATTCATATATTTGTATATTTTTGTCATTTTAGCACAGTTTTGGTGAGATTTTTTTTCTGTCGTTGAATACGTTTTGGATTTTTCATCTTTTGATGTGAATATTGCCATGTTTTCTGTGGGAGTTTTTTTCTCTGCATTATTTGTGCTTGTTGTGTACTTTGTGTGAAATTTAAGTCCAAAAACAAGGAAAGACAATACAGTCGACTGAAATAAAGTGTTTTGATTGTGATTGATGGACATTAATCTAAAGCAACGCTGATTAATCTGATTAGTAATGTCATCAGTTGGCAGCCTTTTCCAAAACACATATATGTAGAGATATTAGTTGGTCTGAATCACAACTAATCTTTCATGTTCTATTATTGTCATATCACATAATGTTTGTGTCACATTTTCAGATGTAGGTCAACAGATAAACACAGATGAGGCTGTTTATTTCTACTTTTCCTTCGAACGTAATTTCCATAAATCTGCCAGATAAATGTCCGTAAACCTCTGTATCTATGTGATAAGACTGGAACACGTTTACAAACCAGCACTTTCTGATACGTTTGACTGAACTGTCTCAGGTTTATCTTATTTCAGCTGCAATCCAGATCTTTTCCAGAACACAACAGGAGTTGTAATCTGTCGGATCCTCGTCGACCAAAAAATAAACCAGTAAAACTAAACCACAGAGCAACCGCGGATGGACATGAACCCATAAGGACCCAAAGAGCCACTGGTGATACAAGCCATCTACAAGTAGAATAGCTTCACTATTCAACTCCACATTTATTTTATTTGTACCTGTAGGTAGATCTTTTTTTTACAGCTGTAGTACTGAAGTGTGTGTAGTATCTGAAGTACTGCAGCCTGTGTAGTATCTGAAGTACTACAGCGTGTGTACTGTAGTATTTGTAGTACTGCAGCGTGTGTAGTGTCTATAGTACTGCAGCGTGCGTAGTATCTGTGGTACTACAGTGTGTGTAGTATCTGTAGTACTGCAGCGTGTGTAGTATCTGAAGTACTACAGCGTGTGTAGTATCTGAAGTACTACAGCGTGTGTACTGTAGTATCTGTAGTACTGCAGCGTGTGTAGTGTCTATAGTACTGCATCGTGCGTAGTATCTGTAGTACTACAGTGTGCATAGTATCTGTAGTACTACAGTGTGCGTAGTATCGGTAGTACTGCAGCGTGCATAGTATCTGTAGTACTACAGTGTGCGTAGTATCTGTAGTACTACAGCGTGCGTAGTATCGGTAGTACTGCAGCGTGCGTAGCATCTGTAGTACTGCAGCGTGCGTAGTATCTGTAGTACTGCAGCGTGCGTAGTATCTGTAGTACTGCAGCGTGCGTATCATCTGTAGTACTGCAGCGTGCGTAGTATCTGTAGTACTGCAGCGTGCGTAGTATCTGTAGTACTGCAGCGTGTGTAGTATCTGTAGTACTGCAGCGTGTGTAGTATCTGTAGTACTGCAGCGTGTGTAGTATCTGTAGTACTGCAGCGTGTGTAGTATCTGTAGTACTGCAGCGTGTCTAGTATCTGTAGTACTGCAGCGTGTCTAGTATCTGTAGTACTGCAGCGTGTCTAGTATCTGTAGTACTGCAGCGTGTCTAGTATCTGTAGTACTGCAACGTGTGTAGTATCTGTAGTACTGCAACGTGTGTAGTATCTGTAGTACTGCAGCGTGTGTAGTATCTGTAGTACTGCAACGTGTGTAGTATCTGTAGTACTGCAGCGTGTGTAGTATCTGTAGTACTGCAACGTGTGTAGTATCTGTAGTACTGCAGCGTGTGTAGTATCTGTAGTACTGCAACGTGTGTAGTATCTGTAGTACTGCAACGTGTGTAGTATCTGTAGTACTGCAACGTGTGTAGTATCTGTAGTACTGCAACGTGTGTAGTATCTGTAGTACTGCAACGTGTGTAGTATCTGTAGTACTGCAACGTGTGTAGTATCTGTAGTACTGCAACGTGTGTAGTATCTGTAGTACTGCAACGTGTGTAGTATCTGTAGTACTGCAACGTGTGTAGTGGGGCATTAACAGAAACGTCGACACGTTGACTCTCCCAGTCGACAAGTCGCACGTTATTCTTTCTTTCCCTCAGCGCGTAAACACAGACCAGTCGAACAGGAGACATGGCTGCTGCAGGTAAAACAGGGCGGTGAGTCTGACAAAACAAAATGGCACAGTGACCTGCACAATATTCAAGTCCAATTTAAAATACAACAAAAACACAAGCATTATGCACGTCTATGTGAAGAGGCATCTGCTCGCTAACCTGAGTGACATGAGCAGCAGTGCAGACAACCTGCTCTTTTTTCCAAACATGCGTCTTGGCGGTCGCTGCCCGAAGGTTTTTGCACTTTGTGTAGGGTGACAATATGTCGGGATTTTGTCTGGACCGACAGCTCTAAAACCGGACGAGTACTGTTGCACATCTGTCACACGTCAGTCCAGGTCCGGTTTAAGACAAAATCCAGACATATGGTCACCCTACTGATGTTGTGCAGTTAAATTTAAAAGGGAAGTCAAGGTGTTAGCCTTTGTTTTGTTGGCTTTAAAATGCTGATGCTTGTGTCTTGTCAGTGGACATTGTTACAGTGAACTTTAATACAAGTTGCTCATTGCTGGACAGACGTGTGTACGTGTTGTCCATCCGCTGACGATGTGATGACGTCATCACGACCCGTTTTATTCATCTAAAGTGAAGTATGTCCACACATGCGATGTGTGTCTGTCAGTCTCCTTTATTTTGTCAGCCCACCACAACTGTCTTACCTACAGCAGCACCTGTGTGAAGTTGGCACCCAGCAGACATGTCTGGTTTAGGTGTGGTCTGTATTTACTTGCCAAGAGAGAGAGAGAGGAGAGAATAGCATGCAACTTGTCGACTTGTGCTACGGGAGTCGATTAGTCGACATTTTAATTAATGGCCTAGGATATGTTTTGTGTATTTTAGCACTTTTTGTATATTTTACAATATATATGGCATATTTTATTTAATTTTTCTGTAGTTCAGAAGAGTATTTGAATGTTTTGGATTTTTCATCCCTTTTTGTTATTTTTCTTTTATTTTAGTGGATTTTTTTTGTTTTTTTTGTTTCTATATTTTGTTGGAAATGTCCTATTTTGGAATGCTTTGATATTTTTAGCACTTTTTTTCTGTATTTTAGAAGAATGTTTGAATATGGTTCATGTATTTTAGTGCTTTTTTGTATATTTTACATTTTATTGCATTTTTTCCTGTATTTTAGAAGAATATTTTTTGTGTTAGTTCTTTTTTTGTGAATTTTAGAGGATTTTAACATAGTTTGAATATTTTTTTTCTACACATTTTTGGTGTTGGTGTATTTTGTTGGAAATATGAGCACATTTTAATGTGTTTTTGAATGTTTTGGATAATTTTATGACATTTATTGTGTATTTTAGAAGACTTTAGAATATGTTTTGTGTATTTTAACACTTTTTTGCATACTTTACAGTATGTATTGCATATTTTATTGCATTTTTTTTCATATAAGAGTTTTTGAATATGATTTGGATTTTTCATCACTTTTTTTGTTAGTTTATTTTTTGTGTATTTTAGTGAATTTTAACATTTTGTGGATTTTTCTCAGTGTATTTTTTGTATATTTTGTGGGAAGTGTGAGTACAAAACTAAAACCTGAGACAGAACAATCAACAAACATAAAGTGTTTTGATCACGATTAATCAAAATTAATTTAAAGAAACTCTGCGTTTAATCCAAATAATCATTTTAATAATTTGACAACCGTAGTTTTTCCATTTGCAGGTGAAATGTCATATGATCACAGATGATTAAAGTTGACTCTTGTTTTTGTTTCTCAGGGTGAAAGCTGCTATTTTAAAGAAAGATGAAACTGTCAATAACCTCCGGAAGCAGCACGAGGTAAGAAACAAACCAAAACACACGCCTTTAAAAGATTTAAACCATATCAAATGGAAAGTAAATAGATGAGACATGAATGTGATTGAATGGGTTTTCCACAGATGCCTTTGACTGCATTTTTATCAACACTGATTTTTATTTATTTATTTTTTAGTTCTACCTCTCAATTTCTAAAATGTTTTCCCTGCTGCCTTTTATATGCCTAGCCCCTCCCCTGGACATACCAAATCAATAAACTGAGGGTTTTTACAAATAATTAAAAATACAAATAATAATGCTTGCTGCTTTTAAGGAATATTTTGGACATACTACAAGTAAGGAGTTACAATAATCTAATCTAGATGTAATAAATGCATGAATTAATTTTTCTGCATTATTTTTTCCTCACTTTGGCTAATGTTGCGCAAGTGAATGAAGGCTGTTCTGCATGTTTGGTTAATGTGTGCTTTGAATGAAAAATCTGGATCAAATAAAACCTAAATTTTTAACTGTGGGACTGGATATTACACTTAAGTTGTCTAAAGTAACTATCTGGTTAGTTAGGGAGTCTCTCGGATTTTGAGAGCCAATTATAATGACTTCAGTTTTTTCAGAGTTCAATCAAAGATAATTGTCACTCATCCAAGTCTTTATGTCTTGCACACACGTACTTAGTTTATCTATTTGCCTGGTCTGATCAGGTTTAATTGATACATATAGCTGTGTGTCATCCGCGTAATAATGAAAATTAATGCCATGATTTCTAATGATGTTACCTAAACGGAGTATACTGTATATAATGTAAACAAAATAGGCTCAAGGAGTGACCCTTGGGGCACGCCATAATTAACTCTGGAGGACTGCGATGATTGTTGATTAACGTTAACAAATTGGTAGCGATTAGATACATATGATTTAAACCAGCAGAGGGCTGCTCCTCTAATACCTATATCATATTCTAATCTGTGCACTAAGATACTGTGGTCAATGGTGTCAAAGGCTGCACTAAGGTCTAATAACATCAGGACCGATATTAATCCGATGTCAGTGGCTAATAATAAGTCATTAGTGACTTTGACTAACGCTGTTTCAGTGCTATGATGGGCACGAAAGCCAGACTGAAACTGTTCAAATAAACTATTATCCTGCAGGAATTGGCACAGCTGTTTAACTATTACTCGTTCTAAAACCTTTGACAGGAAGGGCAAATTGGATATAGGCCTATAATTGGCTAGAATGTCAGGATCTAGGGTAGGCTTTTTCAGAATTGGTTTAATAACAGCATATTTAAATGACTGCGGCACATATCCAGTAATTAATGAAGTGTTAATTATATTTAGGACAGTGCCAATAATTAGGGGCAGAATCTCTTTAAAGAGTTTTGTTGTAATTGGATCTAAGAGGCAGGTGGCTGATTTGGAAGACATGATAATAGATATGACAGTTTGGTCTACAGTGGTGAAATTACATTACAGAGGGGTTTATAAAAAGGCCAAGGTTTGAAACCGCTGCTTTTTCTGATCTAGTATTTGGGAGTAGTTTATCTATTTTATCTCTAATAATTACCTCCGCCAAGGAGGTTATATTTTTGCCGGCGTTTATCTGTTTGTCTGTGTTCAAGATACCTCGAAAAGTTATCGATGGATTTTGATTAAATTTACAGGATATGTTGGAAATGTGAACAGGAAGAACTGATTTCATTTTGGGGGTGATCAGGGTGGGGGGTCTACCTTGGCAGAGGTCTGTGCTCTGAGTGCTTTTCTAGTTAATATTTTATTGTTAAAGAACCGCAGGAAATCATCAGAATTGGAGCGTGGATGGAATAACTGGTTCCACGGAGGTGTGGCTGTTTGTCAGTTTGGCTACAGTACTGAACAGGAATCTCGGGTTATTCTTGTTTTCTTCTATTATGGATGAGTAATATCTAGTTTTGGCTGTACGCAAAGCTTTCTTATACTTTAGTCAGGCATTGAAAGAATGTTCTGAATTGGATCGCCGACATTGCCTCTCTAATTTACGTGTTGCTTGTTTAAGGGAGCGAGTGTCAGCGTTGTACCATGGGGAGGTTAATCTAACCTTAGTAGTTTTTAACTTAAGGGGGGGCGAATATATCTAATAAACTCAAACATAAACTGAAAGGTCATTAAAAAGTGATCTGAGAGTATGGGATTATGGGGAAAAACGAGGTCACTAATTTCAACACCAAATGTTCAGATCAGGTCGAGAGTATGTCTGTGAATGTGGGTTGGTTTATTAACATTTTGGATAAAGCCTAATCCGTCTAGTAGGTCACTAAATGCATTAGTAAGAGAGTCAGTGTTGTTATCGACATGTATGTTAAAATCACCAACTATTATAATTCTATCCCAGTTCAACACTACACTGGATAGAAAGTCAGAGACTTCTAATAAAAACTGTGAATAAGGGCCAGGAGGGCGGTAGACTATGACAAAAAGGACTGGTTTTTTGTTTCTGCAGTTGGGGAAAGTAATGGATGAAACTAGACTTTCAAAGGAATGGTAAGTGGGATTAGTTTTATGATTAATTTTAGGGCTAAGACCTAAACTGGAGTGGGATATTACTGCCACTCCTCCACCACGGCCACTGGTTCTGGCTGTGTGATAGTTCACATGAGTTGGTGGCGTGGATTAATTTAATGCGACATATTCATCCTGCTGCAGCCAGGTTTCAGTCAGGGATAAAATATCAATCTCATGATCACTAATTAGATCATTTATTAATAAAGATTTGGGAGAAATTGACCTAAGTCCACATTGGATATAATTGTTAGGTGTTCTTTTAATGTGACTAACCCGAAAACAATTTTTATTAAATTATTTGATCTCACTCCTATAGGTTTTTTAATATTAGGTTTATTATTAACTACACAGTGGGTAGACACAGTTTTTCTATTACTTGCTACATGCTGGGTTTGTGACAGCTCAGAGTGAAGTTGATGATGCACAAAGTAGTGTTTTACACTACGACTCTGTGCCTGGGCCAGCACTTTGAATTGTCATTTTGACAGGCTAAATTTAGCAGCCACATTTTGTGCTATGAGAGAGGTACCTTCCCAAGTGGGATGTATGCTATCTCTGCGAATGAGCACAGGCTTTCCCCAGAATGCACGGCAATTATCTATGAAAACTACATCGTTTTCTGAGCACCACCTAGACAACCAACGGTTAAATGATGAGAACCTAGAGTACATCTCATCAGTGGCCAAATTAGGTAGGGGTCCAGAGAACGCTACGGTGTCACACATCAATTTAGCAAGTTTACACACCAATGCTACATTCAGTTTAAGAACCTCTGATTGTTTCCGTCGGACATCGTTACCACCAGTGTGGATCACGATGCGGCAGAAGCTCGCCCTGCTCTGCTGTAAAAGCCTAAGGTTTCCTTCGATGTCACAAACTCTGGCCCCTGGATAACACCTGACAGACACCGCTGGGTGCTTCACGTCTCTAAGAATAAATTGCTGATATGTGGTGGGTATTTTGTGGAAATGTTATAGATATGTGGTGAACTGCAGGAAGGCTATAGTGAAATATCGATATCGACCTCCGTATTGATGCGTGTATCGCGAAGAGGTCCACGACGATGTATCCCCGTATCGATATTTTGAACACACCCCTATCTTCCACCATATCAGTCCTTTTGTCACTATGTTTTTCAGTTCATCACATTTACTGGGCTGTTGAAAAAAACAGACTTTCCACTTTACAAACCTGTGCCCATAACCCAACCCCAGATGAAACACCTCATATACCTAGGTACTATTAAAGGTCTTATTTTTGGCTAAAACACACACTGTCAATGCTGCTCAGTGACATCTTCCTTCAAAAATAAAACCGGCTGTTGAGCAACCACAGATCCACAGTTCCACAGAGTCTGCTTTTATTTTGTCACTTCCTGTCAGCTACCTGCCCGCATTTCCTTCAACTGTTCACATGCTTATACCCCAAAAAATCACCAGATAAACCTATGGTTGGAGTCATTAAATAGCATATTTAGTGCCACTAGTTTTAATGTGCAGTTAATTTCTTTAAAATAAATAAAACAGTGACTCTTTTAGCCTGGTGCGGCGGTAAGTAAGGTCTGGCGGCCCACCAAGCTTATAATGCACTGGGGGAAAACGCTATATTTATATCCATTATTATTTTTTCTCAGAATTCTGATCTTAGGAGGTGCATGGGTCCATTTGGTCCCCTACATCTTTGTGTATTTTAAACTGTTTACACTAACCCGGGTATATTCAAAAACGCAGACATTTTACCTTCGTTTGTCCATTTCGTTTATACACAGTTTTTTTTTTTATCTGAAAATGCATCTTAATAAAAACTCAGGCAAAAGTGAAGCTTTTTAAAAACTCTGTTTTTGCATTCGTGTATAAAGAGACCAAAACAGACTTTTAGGCTAATTTCGCACCACAGAGAATTGCATCGTACATCTGCCAATCATGGATGTACTCCGAATAGCAACAGTTATATTCGCAAGTTTGCTTTTCAAAATAAAGCTGATCCAAGTCATAGACCAGCAGAGATGCATCGGGCTTCAAAGGGCAGCAATTGCACATGTGAACGATCAAAGAGTGCGCCCGTACCGAACCATTCCACACAAACCACTTCACCATGCTTCGCTTTCTTCTGTGGAATGGAACAGGAAGTAGGAGTATCGGTGATTCTTGACGAGGCTTCTGATTGGCTTGTGTGGAAATGTAATTTTTCTAACATGGCCACTGACAGGCTTGACGTGGTTTAACAGCTCTTGACAGCGTATTAATATAAACATAAATAAAAAAAAACAAACTTGCTGTGTGCACAGGTTTTTTTTAAAACAAAGCTTCAAAAATGCATTTTAAAAAATACCCAGGTTTGTGTAAACATAGACTTAGATGAGTTTAGAATAGGTTTTGTATATTTTAGTGGATTTTAGAAGAGTTTTTCCATATTTTATTGCATTTTCTGTGTATTATAGAATAAAGCTGCAATGACGACGTTGAAAATTAATCTAAGTTGATCACAGCAACCCAGTGATTAATTTGATTAAAAATATGAATCATTTGACAGCACTACTAAATATCCCTGTTCACGTCCGTTTTATTTAATCTCATGAATTAAATGAAACTATTTCACATCCAATGAAGACACTCCATCAGAAAATAACCCACAGCTTTTCCATCGTTGTGTTTGGGATCCTGTTTCTGTTCTGGTGTCAAGTTTTTCTGACCCAGTTCTGGGTGGGCGGGGCTTGGATCTGCTTCTGGGTTGATTGACAGCCGGGTTAACCAGTGGTGTTCTCTGATAGGCTGCCGTGAAGAGGGCGGAGCATCTGGAGGCCCTATGGGAGCAGCAGAGGAAACAGCTCCTGGAGAAGTGAACTGGACCGGACCAGACTGGGTTAGGCCCACCTGGACCCTCCCGGAACCCCCGATGCCTCACCCCCAAACTTTGGTCCGACCTGTGGATCTGCAGACCTCGTCCTCTACCTCTGGACCTCTACCAGTCCAGACCAGGACCAGGTGGACCCGCTCCTGTTCTTCATGTGTAGATCCTCTGTCACTCCCCCTCTCCATGTGTGTGCGTGTGTGTGGAGGGGCAGGAATGCACCACTGTTCCTCAGAGACCACTTCCAGATGTTTGTGAGACCAGCCCAGACCTGCTCTGCTGCAGGGTAACAAACAGGACTGTGAAGGACTGGATCTGACTCTGAACCCCCCAGTCCCCCTTCCTCTGTCAAGTCATGTGTTCAGTCCTGAGGCAGTGATAATTACAGGATGTGTGGCCTCCAAGATCTAACAAAGAGTTTAGAACGAAAGAGGAGGAGGAGGAGAAAGATGAGATGAAAAAGGAGAAGAAGAAAGACAAGATGAAAGAGGAGGAGAAAGATAAAATGGAAGAAGAGGATAGGGAGGAGGAGAAAGACAAGATGAAAGAGGAGAAAGACAGGATAAAAAAGGAGAAGATTAAGAGGGGGAGAAGAGGAGGAGAAAGACAGGATATAGAAAGAGAAGAGAAAGAGAGGAGGAAAAGTAGAAGGAAATGAAGATGAACGAAGTAATGAAAGTGAACTGATAAAAACATGTGAATGGAAAAATGAAGGAAAAACAAGGAAAAATAATGAAGGAAAGAAGAGAAAGAACAAACCAACAAGAAACGGAAAGAAATAACGGGGGGGGCGGGGGGGGGGGTGTACCATTTGGGTGAAAAACTAAATTATAAAACATTTGACACATGAGAAAATGCACAAAAAGTCCTGGAATTAATTTTACACTGAAATTATTTAATCTGATCTGATTTAGTTTATGGAAATTAAAAATGCATAAAACAATGCAGTTAAGGAGGGTGTATAAATATATATATATATATATATATATATATATATATATATATATATATATATATATATATATATATATATATATATATATAAAACTGATACAAACTCATGTTTTAGATGAAGTAACTGAGAAAAAAGAATATTCTTGCGTAAAAATAATCTATTTATTAAAACTAGAGTAAAAATCCAGGTATACACAAAAAAACGTATAAAAGTGCAGAAAACACGAGTTGTTTGTTTTATATCAACATGAAATTAGTTTATGAAGGTTCAAGAAAACAATAGTCATAAAAACTGGGACTTGAATAGAGACTGGATTTGATGACGTTAACTTAAGATAAGAACAAAAACAGCTGATCAGCTTCAAAGCAAACAAAACAAGTTTTATCCAAAAAAAGATAAAAAAAAAAATCAAAAGAAAATCTTTGTTCCTTCAGATAAAAACCTGATAAAGAATCTGTTCTGCAGATTTACTCAGCAGGGATGAAAATGACTTCACACTTGTATCTAAACGGCCTGTTGATTTTGTTTAGTGCAGGGGTGTCAAACCTTATGGAGGAATAAAAGTGACAAAATGAAATCAATAAATTCATCATTAAATAATTATTAAATATGTGATTAGCTAATTAAAATTGGAATTAAGTATGTTTTATTAAATGTGTAGTTCATCAAAATAGCAATTCATTTTAGGTGAAAAATAAATCATTATTTCACTAATTAATTCATTATTTCAGAATGTCTAATAATTATTTTATGTCTGTTCATGATGTTTTTATGAGTTTATCCTCCTTATTTCTGATTAAAAACATGACATTAAAGTCAATGATTGGGTTTGAAAATGACTGAAGGTGATGAAGAAAGAGAAGAATAAAAAGAAGAAGAGAACAAGATGAAGAGGAGTGTGGAACAACGAAGAGAGAGAGAGAGGAAAAGGTCAAATGTCAAATGAACACAGACCAGGAAACACATGATTCTGACCGGAGAACTGGGTCTGGACCAGAACCTGAACCCCCAGAGCCTGGACCTCCACATTTAGACCTAGGTCTGGACCAGAATCCATATTTAGACCCAGGTCTGGACCAGAACATGAACCTCCAGAGTCTGGACCTCCACATTTAGACCCAGGTCTGAACCAGACTCCATATTTAGACTCAGGTCTGCATGATAATCCACATTTAGACCCAGGTCTGGACCAGAACCTGACCCTCTAGAGACTGGACCTCCACATTTAGACTCAGGTCTGGACCAGAATCCATATTTAGACCCAGATATGGACCATAATTAATATTTAGACCCGGGTCTGGACCAGAATCCATATTTAGACCCAGATATGGACCACAATTCATATTTAGACTCTAGTCTGGACCAGAATCCATATTTATACCCAGGTCTGGGCCAGAATTCATATTTAGACCTGGGTCTGGATCAGAACGGGAGTCCGGACCTCCACATTTAGACCCAGGTCTGGATGTGAGGCTGGCGTTTCCCTGGAACCTGAACCTGTCATTAAAGAGCTGCAGGACGTGAATCCTACTCTGTGGGGGGACAGTGAAAGCCTCGCGACCTCTTCGTGATCCTGCAGCATTTTTTCCTTCAGCCTCAGATGCACATTATTTATTTGTTTCAGATCCAAGTTGTGTTTTAGAGAAATTTGAGAAGTTTAAGTCACTGTTTAAAGCAATGAGTTTTTAGAAGAAAATACGGAGGCCTGGGAGGGACAAACGATAAAAACAAAAAAGTCTATTTTTAAAAAACACAATGTAAGACACACTGGTTTGTCTGTCCACGAGTTCCTATTTTTAACATTTAATAAACTCTTCCATGAACCTGAACTCAAACCTTTATGCCTCTCTAACAAAACCCTCTGGTAACAAAAAAAATCATCATATGTCAACATGTTTCCTACTTTTATTTTATTTTTTTAAATACATTACTTTACATTAAATACAATACTTCCCTCCTTCTGAAAACTACGAAATATTCAATAATTTGCAGGATTTTAACCCTTTAAATACCAGCTTCATGATTAGAATTCTGAGTGATTTATAAAAATAAACACAAAAAACAACATGTTCCATAATGAAACAACAGCTATGTTAACATAGTTACACTAAATGTTATCTACAGGCTAAGGCTTATTTACATTTATTTACATAAATGTAAATAATGTTTGGGGGAAAGTTTGAAAGATGTTTTCTTTGCCAGATTCAATAACAAATGTATTTAATGAAAAAAATAAACAAATTATATATATATATATATATATATATATATATATATATATATATATATATATTTCCCACCAAAACCTGCAACAGCTGCCAAAAACATAGAGAAAAATAGAAAAAACTGAAAAACATACAAAAATTCCAGAGGAGGCATAAGAGTTAAATCAGTTTTATTTAATTGATAATATGAACATGTGATTCAATAGCTGAAGCTAAAGAAGTACAACACAACTCTAACCCCCCCCCCCCCACACACACACACACAGAAGCACCAAAAACTACAATTACAAATAACTACAACACCCCCCCCACACACACACAAACACTAGAAAAATGTCAACCCTCCCCCCAAAAAGAACCACAATGCTGTGTTTTGTCTCTCTGTGGCCGCCGTACGCAGCCCACTACGTCAGTTTTTTTCTGACACCGAAGTTTTTGGCTGTGAAAAGTTCATATGAAGTATATTTGTAGAAATAGAGCATGGGTTTGTGGGTAATGTAGTATATGACTGTAAAAGTCTGAGCTGCGGGGGTGTCACATGACCCTTAAATTTACTCTGCCTCTTTTGATACACATGCACGCCCTAGCCTCCCGTTCACGCCCGTCCCAATGCCAAACGCCTTTTCTATGTGATGGCGTACTTTACAAAGCATTCCACATGAACACAAACCCACCGCTGTGTCTGTTGTAGTTTTGATTTTTATTTTTCCTAATGAAGACGGTTTGAAACTGTGAAAAGACGAATAAAAAAGCGACTGTTTGGAGCAAAGCGTCTGTGTCATCTGTGTCCAAGAAAAAACCCACAAAACATTAGCATTAAACAGGAATAAACTGACGATATACCGATATATGAGTCAATATTTACAGGGATTCTTTTCTGTATCAGTCTCAGCCTGGTGCATTGGAGATCTTTTTTTCCCTGATATGATTTATACTGAGAGGTGAAGGATAGAGGAAAAGGAGGAGAAAAGAAAAAAAGGGAAAAGAAACAAAGATGAAAAAAGTAGGAAAGGAAGGGAAAAAGAAAATGAGGAAGAAACAAGAAGAGAAAAGAAAGAAAGGAAAACAAAGTGAAATAGAAAACTAAGGGGGAAGGAAACAAAAAAGAGGGAAAAAATGAAGGGGAAAAAGAAAAAGGGGAGGAAACAAAAAGGAGAAAAGGAGGAGAATGGACAAAATGGAAAGAAAAACAAAGGGGAAAAGAAAAGAAAAATGGAATGAAAAAATAAAAGGGGAGGGAACAAAAACAATAGAAAAGGAGGTGAAAGGAAAAATGAAGGGGAAAAACAAGACAAAAAGGAGAGATGAAAATGGAGAGGAAAAAAGAGAAAATGGTAAAAGATGACAAAAAAAAGATAAAAGGGGGAAGAAAACAAGAAAGGAGAGAAAAACAATTAAGGAAAAGAAAAACAGACAAAGGGGAAAACCAAGAAAAAAAGCAATAGAAGAGAAAAAGGAGAGGTGCAAAAAAGAAAAGTAACAACAAGTAGAAAAAAAGAAATTACCCAGAATGAATGAGTCAGAAAACTATCAAACTGAGAAGATGAACAAAGACAGAACTGAAGGGTAAGAATGAAAACTGATAGACTGATATGAGGCCGATATTTCCACCAAACTCATACTAATGATAAAAAGCACAACCTGAGAACAGTCAAATTCCTGTGGAATCAAAGTCCAACTGTTTTGGCCCCGCCCCCTCTGTGATCTGTGAAAACAATAGCAGTTGTCTTTGGTTGAGTGTCCTGCCTTTGTATTTTCCCATCATGCATCTGTGGAACCAGCACTCTGTGTGGGATCGCAACTCATTCCTCAAATATCTGAAGTGATACAGTAACAATCCATGACCATGAGGATCACCTTGGCAACCACCACCGTAACCACTACATTGACCACTGGGGTGGTCACCACGGCAACCACAGTGTAACAAACTGACACCAGGTAGAATCCACTACTGATCTGTAGATAAAACTATTGCTACTTCCTCCTTTCTACTCCCCCTCTTCTCCTCTTCCTCTTCTTCCATCTTTTTCTTCCTTCTCTTCCTCCACCTTTTCTTCTTCCTCCTCCTTCTCTCCTTCCATCTTCTCCCTCTCTTCTCCTCTTCCTCCACCTTCTCTTCTTCTTCATCCTCCTTCCATCTTCTCTCCCTCTTCTCCTCCACCTTCTCTTCTTCCTCCTCCTTCCATCTTCTCCCTCTCTTCTCCTCTTCCATCTTCTCTTCCTTGCCCTTCTCTTCCTCCTCTTCTTTCTTCTCCTTCTCTTCCTCCTCTTCTTCTTCTCTCCCTTTTCTTCCTCTTTCTCTCTCTGCCCCCCCCTCCGTCCCTCCCTTTCTCTATGTCTCTCCCTCTCTCTCTCTCTCTCTCTCTCTCTCTCTCTCTCTCTCTGTGGGTGTGTGTGCGCCCATTTGCCGGCAGCTGTTCCTTGTTTCCCCTTGACCACGCCCCTTATCTGGCCACGCCCCTCCTCCTGGCCCCACCCCCTCAGTGGTTTCCTCTTGTGCAGCTCCTGCAGATGAGCAGACGCTGCTTCAGCCTGAGCACCAACACAGTGTCTGTGTCAGACCTCCACCAGTGTGAAGCCGGGTTATGAAGATGGCCCCCCACACCTGAGCCAGACCCCCACCCAGCCACCCACCGCTCAGACCCAGCCCTGACCCCGGTGAGTGACACCCTTGAACCCTCTTTTTCACCCTTTTTTTCCCTCTATCTCTATGTTAGTTTCTGTCACTTTTTAACCCCTTTTCTCTAAACTTAAAACCCACTAACCCCCCCTCCCCGCCATCTCGTTTCCCTCCTGGTTGGATGTGTTATCAGAGACACTGGAGCTGCCTTTATCACCGGATCACAGCTGAACCACATTCTTTCCATTCCGGTTTTAGGCCCAGGCTAGACACAGATCTGCTGCCTGGGAAACTGTATCCACACATTGTCATCAGGGCAGTGATTATTTACAGAGAGAAGGCGCATGATTGGCTGACGCACGACCTCCTTCTGCTCTGGCCTTTGTTTATGACTTTACACTGAGGTGAGAAGTGGTCTTTAAACTCCACCGTTTTAACTCCACAGTCATCAGAGTTTTGACAGAAGAACAGCTCCGTACATTGGGTCTAGAAATGACAGATCTACACTCACGTTCAAGTCAATGCATGAGGACAACTAATGCTGGTCTTTAACCCTTTAACTACTGACACGTTAGCACTTCTATAGTCAAAACAAAGAATACAGTGAGCAATGAAGTGAACTGAAACAGGCAAAATGATCCGTAAAATTAACAAAAGTGATTAATAACACAACAAAGCAAAAAGTAACATGGACTATGTAAGACACAATAAAATAAAAAAAGTTATCGATAAAGCCAAAAATAAGGAACAGAATTGTAGAAAAAAAAATATAAACGAGAAAAGAAAATGTATAAAAATTAAACCAAAACAGCTGATCAATAAAATGAATAGTAAAACAACAAAATAGTAACATGAACAAAATGAGATGAAAATGATAATAATAATAATAATAATAATAATAATAATAATAATAATAATAATAATAATAATAATAATAATAAAAGAAAATGTAGAAATATAGAAAAATTAAGTGACAAGAAAGAAATAACTATTATTACAATTTGGTTCCATTAGTTTTAGTTTAGTCTTCTTCTAAATCTGCTTCTTTTTGACACCCATTTATGTCCATACATCAGTTCCATGAACAAAACTAAAGTTGAATTGTTCTGAATATTGAAACTAAAGCATTCATTTAGAATGTGTCAGTGGTGATGCCTCAGGGCCTCTTGTTCTCTGGGTTTGTGTCGTTCACAGTGGCTCTCTGGGAGTGGCGTCCTGTGGCTCTTGCGGCCCGGGGTGGGGGGTGCCCTGTTAGCTTGGCCCTGCCTTGTCGTGATTGCTGTTCTGGGCTTCGGGGTCCTTCACGCTTGCATGTTTGATCGGGTATTGCCAGCTACTACTGAGTCCCATTTCAGCGAATGATGGGACTCGCCAGAATGTGCTGAGAATCTCTCCACAATCTCTACCCTAAACTCCTTTTCTACTGCACTGGTGTCCTCTTCTGGCCTATTCTATTACATTGCATTCTATTTTGTACTATCAGGACATCCATGGTTGTGGTGCTCGGTGCCGATTGTTTAATTGTTTATTGTTGAATCTTTTTTTTTTGTTTGTTTTCCTTTTGTGCTGGTTTGGTTTTCTCCTCTTTTTGCGATCTACTTATTTATTTGTTTTTATTGATGGACAGTTGGTGGTTGGGAATAACATCACCTTGCAGTCTTTAATTACAATAGCACCGCCTGTTGGTTTCTGTCCCCGTTCGTCCTGTTCGTCCTGTCCAGTCTTTGTTTCCTCCGCACATCACTGAGGTGCAGCACTGCACTCACTGGCTTGTAAGGGAGAGTTCTAATGGGGGATGTCTGCTCATCTTTCGGGGAGGACCGATGATGGTCACACACATGCACTAAATAGTCTAGTATATGTCTGCAAGACTGGAATATGCACTGATCTCAAGCAATGTTGACTCCCCCTCTGTGGGGTTAAAAGATAAAAAAACTAAAAATAAAATAAATAAATGAATAAAATAAGCGAATGAATAGAAATATAAAATAAATACAATTTAAAAATAATAAGAACAAAATGCAGAGAAATTAGAAAAAGGAAAAAAGAAGAAAGGGAAAAGAAGAAGAAGGAAGGGAAGAAAAAACTAAAACAAACAAACAAAAAAACCTCTATTTTTTACATACTTTCCTATCTGCTCATTTGTTTTTTGTGTGTTCTGTTTTGCTTTTTGTATATATGTATATGTTTAGTACTTCAGTTATTTATTATTGGTATTGTTATTATTGTTATTGTTATTATTTTTATTATCATCATTTTTGTACTATTTTTGTATATTACTATAAGATGAATTCAGGTTATTGGGGAAGTGAAGAAGGGGTAGGATTAAATAAGCTTATGCTTCATCCTACTCCTTTTCGGACAGGTCATTGTTATTATTATTATTATTATTATTATTGTTGTGTTGATTATTGTTGTATTGATTATTGTTGCACTTTGCACATCTTCAAAATAAATCATTCAAATCAAATCAAAAGGGTTAATCAGCAACAGAAGGTTGTGTTTTTAGAATGCAGTAAATCCACAGTAATTCTGTTCCTACCAGGAAGTACACAAATGCTACTTGTGTACTGTGTGTAAATAGATCTGCAATATCAGATCGTCAGGGTTAAGTTTACCTGGTTTTACACATCAGTATGTGTTTATATACTGTGCCAGTATAAAAACACATCCTGTTATGGTAAAAGTACAAATATGCCATTTTTGTGCCAGAGTATTTGTAAATGGTCTGCATTTATATAGTTCTTTTCCACCTTCATGGTGCTCAAAGCGCTTTACATTAGCCTCACATTCACCCATTCACACACACACTCATACACTAGTAGGTTTCTAAGGTCTAAGGTCAGTGCTACTGGGGGCCTAAGTGAGGGTTCAGTGTCTTAAACGTACTTTGATGGCACGTTATTTGTAGTTTAAAGTGCAGTATTTGTACTTTTACAATGACATGGGGTATTTATAATTTAATATTTTAAATTTAACTATATGAACTTAACAATACTTTGATGGCACAGTAGTAGTAGTTGCAGTATATATAGTTGAAAATCCACTATATTTGTATTGTAAAGTGCAGTATTTCTTCTTTTACAATCAGTAAACATAAAAGTGCAGTTTTTAGTACTTTTCTGGTGCAGTACTTGTCTTGTGCAGTATTAGTACTTTCCTTTGTCACTATAGTTGAGTTTTTTGTGTTTTTTACAGTGCAGTACTCGTACTTATAGTACTATTATGTAAATGTTTGACTTCATAGTACAGTTTTCAGTATGTGTACTTTCCTTTGTCATTGTAGTTGAGATTTTAGAAGATTTTAGTACTTTTCCAGTGCAGTTCTTGTAGTACTAGTACTGTTTGTAAATATTTGAGCTCATAGTATGGTTTTGATCCCGTTATACGTACAAGAGTATTGTTCTAGTGGAGTATTTCTACTTTACTTTGTCATTGTGATTGACTATTTAGTACTTTTCTGGTGCAGTAGTAATAGTACTATTATTGTGCTGTAAATGTTTTCATTCCAGTATGTGCACTAGAGTATTGTTCTCGTACATTATTTGTACTTCGTGCCTCTTTTGTTGATATAAATACAGGACTTCTATCTGACACAGTAAAAGTACAACCTATTCAGTACAAGAAGACAGCCTGTAGATGACTTGAAGCTGTGGGTGTGGACAAGAAGTTCCCTCGCTAATGGTAACCAAACTTACACAGGAAGTTCCCTCGCTAATGGTAACCAAACTTACGCAGGAAGTTCCTCCGCTAACGATAATCAAACCTACACAGGAAGTTCCTCCGCTAACGATAACCAAACTTACACAGGAAGTTCCCCCGCTAACGATAACCAAACTTACACAGGAAGTTCCTCCGCTAACGATAATCAAACTTACACAGGAAGTTCCTCCGCTAACGATAATCAAACTTACACAGGAAGTTCCCCCGCTAACGATAACCAAACTTACACAGGAAGTTCCCCCGTTAACATTAACCAAACTCACACAGGAAGTTCCCCCACTAACGATAACCAAACTTACACAGGAAGTTCCTCGGCTAAAGATAACCAAACTCACACAGGAAGTTCCTCCGCTAACGATAATCAAACTTACACAGGAAGTTCCTCCGCTAACGATAATCAAACTTACACAGGAAGTTCCTCCGCTAACGATAATCAAACTTACACAGGAAGTTCCTCCGCTAACGATAATCAAACTTACACAGGAAGTTCCCCCGCTATTGATAACCAAACTTACACAGGAAGTTCCCCCGTTAACATTAACCAAACTCACACAGGAAGTTCCCCCACTAACGATAACCAAACTTACACAGGAAGTTCCTCGTCTAAAGATAACCAAACTCACACAGGAAGTTCCTCCGCTAACGATAATCAAACTTACACAGGAAGTTCCTCCACTAACGATAATCAAACTTACACAGGAAGTTCCTCCGCTAACGATAACCAAACTCACACAGGAAGTTCCTCCGCTAACGATAATCAAACCTACACAGGAAGTTCCTCCGCTAACGATAACCAAACTTACACAGGAAGTTCCCCCGCTAACGATAACCAAACTTACACAGGAAGTTCCTCCGCTAACGATAATCAAACTTACACAGGAAGTTCCTCCGCTAACGATAATCAAACTTACACAGGAAGTTCCCCCGCTAACGATAACCAAACTTACACAGGAAGTTCCCCCACTAACGATAACCAAACTTACACAGGAAGTTCCTCGGCTAACGATAACCAAACTTACACAGGAAGTTCCTCCGCTAACGATAATCAAACTTACACAGGAAGTTCCTCCGCTAACGATAATCAAACTTACACAGGAAGTTCCCCCGCTAACGATAACCAAACTTACACAGGAAGTTCCCCCGTTAACATTAACCAAACTCACACAGGAAGTTCCCCCACTAACGATAACCAAACTTACACAGGAAGTTCCTCGGCTAAAGATAACCAAACTCACACAGGAAGTTCCTCCGCTAACGATAATCAAACTTACACAGGAAGTTCCTCCGCTAACGATAATCAAACTTACACAGGAAGTTCCTCCGCTAACGATAATCAAACTTACACAGGAAGTTCCTCCGCTAACGATAATCAAACTTACACAGGAAGTTCCCCCGCTATTGATAACCAAACTTACACAGGAAGTTCCCCCGTTAACATTAACCAAACTCACACAGGAAGTTCCCCCACTAACGATAACCAAACTTACACAGGAAGTTCCTCGTCTAAAGATAACCAAACTCACACAGGAAGTTCCTCCGCTAACGATAATCAAACTTACACAGGAAGTTCCTCCACTAACGATAATCAAACTTACACAGGAAGTTCCTCCGCTAACGATAACAAACTCACACAGGAAGTTCCTCCGCTAACGATAATCAAACCTACACAGGAAGTTCCTCCGCTAACGATAACCAAACTTACACAGGAAGTTCCCCCGCTAACGATAACCAAACTTACACAGGAAGTTCCTCCGCTAACGATAATCAAACTTACACAGGAAGTTCCTCCGCTAACGATAATCAAACTTACACAGGAAGTTCCCCCGCTAACGATAACCAAACTTACACAGGAAGTTCCCCCACTAACGATAACCAAACTTACACAGGAAGTTCCTCGGCTAACGATAACCAAACTTACACAGGAAGTTCCTCCGCTAACGATAATCAAACTTACACAGGAAGTTCCTCCGCTAACGATAATCAAACTTACACAGGAAGTTCCCCCGCTAACGATAACCAAACTTACACAGGAAGTTCCCCCGTTAACATTAACCAAACTCACACAGGAAGTTCCCCCACTAACGATAACCAAACTTACACAGGAAGTTCCTCGGCTAAAGATAACCAAACTCACACAGGAAGTTCCTCCGCTAACGATAATCAAACTTACACAGGAAGTTCCTCCGCTAACGATAATCAAACTTACACAGGAAGTTCCTCCGCTAACGATAATCAAACTTACACAGGAAGTTCCTCCGCTAACGATAATCAAACTTACACAGGAAGTTCCCCCGCTATTGATAACCAAACTTACACAGGAAGTTCCCCCGTTAACATTAACCAAACTCACACAGGAAGTTCCTCCGCTAACGATAGTCAAACTTACACAGGAAGTTCCCCCGCTAATGATAACCAAACTTACACAGGAAGTTCCCCCGTTAACATTAACCAAACTCACACAGGAAGTTCCCCCACTAACGATAACCAAACTTACACAGGAAGTTCCTCGGCTAAAGATAACCAAACTCACACAGGAAGTTCCTCCGCTAACGATAATCAAACTTACACAGGAAGTTCCTCCACTAACGATAATCAAACTTACACAGGAAGTTCCCCCGCTAACGATAACCAAACTTACACAGGAAGTTCCCCCGCTAACATTAACCAAACTCACACAGAAAGTTCCCCCGCTAACGTTAACCAAACTCACACAGGAAGTTCCCCTGCTAATATTAACCAAACTCACACAGGAAGTTCCCCCGCTAACATTAACCAAACTCACACAGGAAGTTCCCCCGCTAACATTAACTAAACTCACACAGGAAGTTCCCCTGCTAACATTAACTAAACTCACACAGGAAGTTCCCCTGCTAACGTTAACCAAACTCACAAAGGAAGTTCCCCCGCTAACATTAACTAAACTCACACAGGAAGTTCCCTTGCTAACATTAACCAAACTCACAAAGGAAGTTCCCCCGCTAACATTAACTAAACTCACACAGGAAGTTCCCTTGCTAACATTAACCAAACTCACACAGGAAGTTCCCTTGCTAACATTAACCAAAGTCACACAGGAAGTTCCCCCGCTAATATTAACCAAACTCACACAGGAAGTTCCCCCGCTAACATTAACTAAACTCACACAGGAAGGTCCCCTGCTAACGTTAACCAAACTCACACAGGAAGTTCCCCCGCTAACATTAACTAAACTCACACAGGAAGTTCCCCTGCTAACGTTAACCTAGCTCACACAGGAAGTTCCCCCGCTAACATTAACCAAACTCACACAGGAAGTTCCTCCGCTAACGATAACCAAACTCACACAGGAAGTTCCTCCGCTAACGATAACCAAACTTACACAGGAAGTTCCTCCGCTAACGATAATCAAACTTACACAGGAAGTTCCTCCGCTAACGATAACCAAACTGACACAGGAAGTTCCTCCGCTAACGATAACCAAACTGACACAGGAAGTTCCTCCGCTAACGATAACCAAACTCACACAGGAAGTTCCCCCGCTAACGATAACCAAACTTACACAGGAAGTTCCCCCGTTAACAATAACCAAACTTACACAGGAAGTTCCCCCGTTAACATTAACCAAAATCACACGGGAAGTTCCCCCACTAACGATAACCAAACTTACACAGGAAGTTCCCCCGCTAACGTTAACCAAACTCACACAGGAAGTTCCCCTGCTAATATTAACCAAACTCACACAGGAAGTTCCCCCGCTAACGTTAACCAAACTCACACAGGAAGTTCCCCCGCTAACATGAACTAAACTCACACAGGAAGTTCCCCTGCTAACGTTAACCAAACTCACACAGGAAGTTCCCCCGCTAACATTAACTAAACTCACACAGGAAGTTCCCTTGCTAACATTAACCAAAGTCACACAGGAAGTTCCCCCGCTAATATTAACCAAAGTCACACAGGAAGTTCCCCCGCTAACATTAACCAAACTCACAAAGGAAGTTCCCTTGCTAACATTAACCAAAGTCACACAGGAAGTTCCCCCGCTAATATTAACCAAACTCACACAGGAAGTTCCCCCGCTAACATTAACTAAACTCACACAGGAAGTGTCCCCTGCTAACGTTAACCAAACTCACACAGGAAGTTCCCCCGCTAACATTAACTAAACTCACACAGGAAGTTCCCTTGCTAACGTTAACCAAACTCACACAGGAAGTTCACCCGCTAACATTAACCAAACTCACACAGGAAGTTCCCCCGCTAACATTAACCAAACTCACACAGGAAGTTCCCCCGCTAACATTAACCAAACTCACACAGGAAGTTCCCCCGCTAACATTAACCAAACTCACACAGGAAGTTCCCCCGCTAACATTAACCAAACTCACACAGGAAGTTCCCTTGCTAACGTTAACCAAACTCACACAGGAAGTTCCCCTCATGTGCAGTCTGACCATGTGGAGTAAGAGCAGATGAACAGCTGGAGTAAAGACTATTTAGGCTTCATTAAAAAAGGGATTAAAAAACCGTGAGATCAACTTTCAACTTTTACCATCTCCTCCCCCTCCACTTTCTCCTCCTCCTCCTCCTCTTCCTCCTCCTCAGCCCTGTCAGACCCTGCACCCCACCAGCTGTCCTTAAACCCCTCACCCACGAAAATCCACATGATCCTTCAGGCGGCACTCAGGGTTCGTCCAGCATTGACGGCCTGTGGGTGGAGCTTCAGTGCTCCTTGACAGCCATTGGGTGGAGCTTCGGTGCTCCTTGACAGCCTGTGGGTGGAGTTTCGGTGCTCCTTGACAACGTGTGGGTGGAGCTTCGGTGCTCCTTGACAACGTGTGGGTGGTGATGGCGCTGCAGAGGCGACTGGTCCTCGCTGTGGTGTCCCTGGGTTCTTTGCTACTCGTCTACGTCCTGTGTTTGAACCTGGAGGTGTCACTGTCCTGGCCTTCTACCCCCCTGAAGCAGTTCTACAGGATCTTACCAGGACCCCACAGGTGAGTCCAAGGGGGGGGGGGGCATTTCCATAAAATTTGCAGAGATTAAAGGTCAGATTTCCACCAAGTTTCCAGAGCTTAAAGGTCAGGTTTCTCATCAAACTGTCATATTTTGTCATCAAATCCCAAAAAGTCCATTCCAGAATTTTACAGCTGAAGATGAATTTAAGAAAGAGACTCAGCTGAGCACATGTAGTTTCTATGGTCATTCCCAACTTTATGTGTACTATGGAAATTCCCCCTTCTTTTACATGGTTGCTATAAGGATTCTGACATCTTTTATGGGTTTACTTTTAGGGGTGTGAATCTTCCATTCACACAACGATCCGATTCGAATCTTGATTTACAGACTACGATCCGATTCAGGGTGATTCATAAAAAATAGTAAACGATTCGGCTGTGTGGATCAACCACGGATCTGTGGTTTCATCCATAAATTTGCTTTTATTTTGTCACTTTCTGTCCCCTCCCCCCATTTCCTTTAACTTTACCTTTATCTGTACCTAAAAAAATCAGCAGCGTCGGAAGTTTTAACATCTATACATTTCTAAAAATAAATGCTATGTCATTGTTAAGCTACTTGGCCACAGATATAAAGAACAGAATTACAGATCGGTGATTGGCCAATTCACGGCCGTAAATGTGGGGCATCGAACCATTCTCGGATCTCATACAACACAGACAGATAACCGTTTTGAATCGGTTTATCTTTACACCCCTTGTTGCTATGGTGATTCCTCCTCATTTACAGGATTGCTATGGTGATTGCTACATCTTTTGTATGGTCGTTATGGTGATTCTTGCTTGCTTGCATAGTTGCTATGATGATTCCTGACTTTTACTTTGGTAATTCACTTTTTTTACATGGTTGCTATGGTGACACCTCATCATTGACAGGGTTAATATGGCGATTCCTGCATCTTTTATATGGTTATTATGGTGGTCCTTCTTCCTTGTTTATATGGTTGCTATTGTGATTCCTGCAGCATTTACATGGTTGTTGCTGTGGTCATTCCCGGTTGCTAATGCAATTCCCACCTCATTTCCACAGTTCCTATGGTGATTGCTGCATCTTTTATGTGGTTGTTATGGTGATTACCAACTTTATATTGATATTATGGTAATTCCTGCTTCTTTTTCATGGTTGCTATGGTGATTCTTTCTCATTTACAGGGTTTCTATGTGTTGGACCATCTCAGCTTTTCTGTGATAGACATGGGCTTCTGACAAACTGGCCTTTTTATGATGCTGTTTTTTTATGTTATTTTTTGAAACATTTGTTCATGTTTAAAAAATGAAAAATTCAATAAAACAAAAGTATCGGAATTGCAGGTATCTATAAAGTAAATAAATAAATAAATAGTTGCACAAAAGTCACCCTGGGTCTTTATGGGTTCATATTCTGTAAAACAGGAAAGATTCAGCCGCTGTATGAGGTGTCCTAACCCCTGAAAACAGGAAGTCCCCAACAGGAAGTTACCAACACTGAGCTCTTCCTGCAGCAGATGATCATGAGATAACGCGAAACCAAACATTTTCCGAATATATTCCGTTTGGGGAAAATACATAAATTCAAGTCATTTATTTGTTATTTAGTACTTTTTTTTTTTCATTTCAATTTGACATGGATTTTATCACATGAAAACTAATGACAGACCCTGTTATCAGGTCAATATTTCAGTTTTTTTCTTGTATTGGTATCAATGAAGAACAAAAAAAGGACTATTTCTATATTTGAATATGTATTTATTTATTTACTGAATTATGCATGCTTTTTAAAAATTTAGATATTTATTTATTTATTCATACACTTATTTCTACATAAATTATTGCATTTTCTGATTTATCTATTTGTTCATTCTAGTATTTCCACATTTATTCATGTATTCAAGTCTTTATTTATTCATTTATTCATCCATTCTAGTATTTCCACATGTATTTATTCTGGTGGATACTCCTGTCCACACTGAAAACGCACCATTTTATGCTTTAGTAATATTTATTTTTGGAAGTAAAGAACATTTGACAGTCATTTGAAAAAAAATCGTTATCGGCTCCAAAATCGGTTTAGAAATATCGTCTTTGTACTAGGGTCGTATTTGTACCTTTTGTGTATCAGGGTGTTTTTACATTGCAGTATTATTATTGTTATTGTTATTGTTATTATTATTATTATTATTATTATTATTATTATTATTATTATTATTATTATTATTATTATTATTATTATTATTATCATCAGGCCTTTGCCCTGGACCACATCCAGTGCAAGGCCTCTTGAGTCTGCTGTGATGGCCAGGGGACTAAATGTGCCAGGGACGCGGTCGCCAGGGACAACTTGCACCACTCACACACACTCACACATTCACGGTAGCGAGCCGTGTTCAAGCATGTGCACGTCACACACACACACACCACATAATGGCTCCTGCTCAGAATGAATGGGAGTCTATGGGCCATGGCCACTCAAGGTCACTGACATGAGTGGAAGTGTTTCACATGTGACACTGGACCCCACAGTGACGTGGGGGAGGTTAAAAGATTTCATATGAGGCAAAGTCAGAAAAATGTTATATTGTTCCTGCTCGTTTCTTTATTATGCCTTCGCCGCAGACCACGTCCTGCTCAAGGCCTATTGAACCCGCTGTGATCGCAATGACGCCAGTCCTCTGAGCTCAAATTTGAGCCCCTGAACATGCACGAAAAATCAACAAATTTTGCACACACTTCAGAAGTCTGAAAAATTGCGAGGATATATATTTTCGTGAAAGTCTGTAAAGAAATGTGTCTACAGCGCCCCCTTGAAAAGTAAAAATATATTGTATTAGGCCAGATCACGCCCTAGTGAAGTTAGAGTTAAGGAAATTGGTACACATGTTCATCATGAGGAGACAATCAAAAAGCCTTATGAACCAACTTCTAAACCAACAGGAAGTCCGTCCATGACTCAAACATGTTGAGTCATCATCTTTGTATTTTAACAAACTCCTCCTTGGCCATTGGGCCCAATGAGCTTAAAATCAGTGCACACTGTCTGGACAAGTGGGACTTGGAAAAGTTGCATCAGTTTTGTGCTACGACGTCGCAAAGTTTGCAATGTTTTTGGGAAAAATTATCACTATATAAAGTGCTTGAGCTCGGAGATACGAACACCAATTTGGCTGAAATTTGACACAGACGTCTGTCTCCCAGGTCCACATCCATGTAGCTAAAGACATTCTGATTTTGTACTATAGCGCCCCCTACATATGTATTTGTATTAAAATGGCTGTAGTTCAGGCATACAAACACCAATTTGGCTGAAATTTGACTTGGATGTCTATCTCTCAGTCTGGTTGTCATCTGAAAATTTTATTTTGATCTATAGCGCCCCCTACAGATTTGCCAAATACACTGTTAGTAAAATTACATTATTTCAGACTAGAACTGGGCAAAAAATCGATTTAGATTTAAAATCGAGTTTTATGACAAAATCAATTCATATTTTAGGAAAATCGTGCAATCCGATTCTTCTCCACACGCACTTTTTTTCCTCGCAAAAAGAAAACCATGAACCAGGCTGCTTTCCGTAGTTGCACATCTGAAGCGAAAGCAGAGACTAGCGCTGCCAGCACTTCTTCAAAATGTTCAACAAACACTGACTGAAAGCTTTTCTCGCGGCACACCTTATGATAAACATGGAGCCAGAGTCCTGCACAGTTCTGATTTTGACATAGCGCAACCGCCCGTACCCGTCATGTTTAAACTCCGACCCGTTTTCCGACGAAAAAAAAAAAAAATCCGCACCCAAACGACCCGCTATAAATGAACCCGATATCCGAACCGAACCCGTATCCGACACAGCACAACATTTTTACCCGTTTCGTGAAAATTTGCGGTTCACCCATGGGTACCCGAACCCGTGCAGGACTGCATGGAGCACGATGGGGAGCGATAACAGACGCAATAACATCATATATCCAAAATATTGGTAACATGTTCAGGTTTATTGAAGTAGTTTGATTGATAATAAGGTTTTGTTTTATTTTGTCCTTACAAAGTAAAAATGTTACTAGTTTTATTTTTATCTTACTTTTGCACTACTACGTTTTTTGCAATGTTTTTCATATAATATGAGTATTAATGTATATTGTTTTAGTTGTTAAAATATTTTAATCTTTCTTTTTTCCAACAAAATGTATCTTTTACACTATTTTTTTGCACAGTTTTTCCTGTAACAGTGGTGGATATGTCTGGACTTACTACAGTTCATGTAGACAAAGTCTCAGGTTGCAGTTGCACCTTTTGCACAACTGATTTATTATTTACAGTTATTTGTAGAAGTATTTTTGTTTTACATGTTATTTAATAAAAAAAAGAAGACCAAAGAAACCACGTTTCTAGTGTTTTCATTTTCATTTAGCCCACGTGGGAAAAAATCGTATCGTGAATCGTGAATCGAGTTTTTTGGGAAAAAATCGGAGATTTTTTTAAAAGAGAAAATCGCCCAACCCTATTTCAGACATACAAACACCAATTTGGTTCAAATTTGACTCAGACGTCTATCTCCCAGGTCTACACCAGTTTATCGATAGAAGTTGTGGTTTTGCTCTATAACGCTTCCTGCAAATTTGCCTTTACTAAAATGGCTGTAGTTCAGACATACGAACACTGCTTTGGCTCAAATTTGACTCAGTTGTCAGTCTCACCGTTCTACACGCATTCGACAACATTTCAAATAAGTCACTCCATAGCGCCCCCCTACATATTTATACAAAAGCATGTGTTTCTGGCAGAATATCGCATCCCCCACCCATGGTAATAATAATAAATAATAATAATCTTTATTTGTATAGCACCTTTCATACAAACACTGTAGCCCAAAGTGCTTCACATTGATTAAAAATCAAAATACAATTTTAAGACAGGGTTAAATAAATAAATGGACATTCATTATTGCACAAAATTATAAAAATACAAGATAAACTGATTATAACATTTCAATAAATAAGAAAAAAAATTACAAAAAAGGTACCAAATAAGCTGATTATACATGCATATTAAAATGTCAATAAATAAGAATAAAATCACAAGAGTAAACTGATTGTACATACATTATATAATTTCAATAGAGTACATCAGAAATACATTAAAATTTTATTACGCAATATAAAGAGTATAAAGAATGTAAAGAAAGGGGTCACAGAATTGTGACTCCATTCTTTATCTCCCTTCAAAGGCTGATGAAAATAAAACATTTTTTAATTTAGTTTTAAATATACTCAGTGAACTGGCTTCCCTGATGTGTTTTGGAATTGTATTCCATAACTTTGGTGCATAGTTAACAATTTTCTTTGTAATACGGTACAACATCAGCTGTCGTTGGCGGTGTGTGTGTGTGTGTGTGTATATATATACAGTATATAATTAAAATATCCCCCGATTTTAAAGTTATTCCCAAAATATCCTGTGCTCCATCAACGTTATGTTGAATTTTCTGCTAGTAGGGCTAGATTTAATTGGTCCTGTTATTATGTGCAAGGTGAATGTTTTCTATGGCATCAGTGAAATAATAATTTAACTAATTTAATTATAAATTAATTAAATGTATAATTCAATTAAAAACAAATTATAAACAAATGTAATTAATTAGGGTATGTTTGTAATTCAAACATAACTTAAAGGAAATCTTTAATGGATTATAACATATGTGCACTACTTGGACAGTATCAGTGGTAGGCAAGGCCTTCTCTGCTGGCCAAAACATGCTCAGAAAAGTAAATGTATGTTATTTTATTTTCATAAATATGTAAACTAAATGATTGTCTATTCTCTGTATTCTTTATGTCATATTTCCACTTAGTCGAGTGGCTTCCAATGGTTGCAGTTTTTGCATTTACTGTAAATTCCGGATTATAAGCCGCTACTTTTTTCCCAAACTTTCAACCTTGCGGCTTTTTCAGTGATGCGGCCAATTTATGTAATTTTCCTAACGGCCGCCAGAGGCGCTCGAGTAGAAAAGGTAAGATTTAGACCGGTGGAATATATGCGTCGAGGAAGACTGAATGAAAAAGGAGGGGCGGAACAAACGCGGGGTGACGGGTTTCAGTGGGACCGGTAAAAGGTGACGGACAGGTGTACAGGGGGTAAAAAGTTGCTTAAAGAAAAACCCGCGGCGGTGTGTGAGAGAAGACAGAGGCTCGACCAGACCCTGTGGATTATTTTTGCACGTTGGCACAGAGGAGTTTGACCTGAACTCTCTGCGAAAGATTAAATTTATCGCTGACTCTGCGATAGATGAGGCGAGGCGGCGACCAGCCACCTGTTTGTGGATGCGGCGGACAATAGTGGATATATATTTTTCCCTCCCTTACCTTTGGAAATATACACTTTTTTTTCCTTGGATTACTTTCAACGGGACCCGGACTCTGCAGGTCTGCATCAAACCTTAAGTATCATTTTCCCTTCATTTTGCCGGCTGTGATTTTTGGACTGTGGACTTTAACCCTTGTGCGGTCCTTCGGGTCAAAGAGACCCGGTGGCTCACAAATGTACCTTTTTATACGTACTGTAGGATGCCATTGCTTACTACTGAAAACAGTAATATATCCTTGGGGGGTGGGGTGATGAGTCTATGGAACTGAACTTTGGAATCTGGGTTTTTAAGACCCGATTGTAGGACACAGCCAGTGTGCCTTTTACGAAGGACCGCACAAGGGTTAATGAAGGACATTTAGTTTCATTCGCGGGACTTGAAGTCGGGTTTGGGTTAATTTTGTGTTTGTGTTACATGTTTTAATGTGGGCACATGCGGCGTATATACAGGTGCGGCTTGTGTATGTACAAAATCGGTTTTCCTCTTAGAATGAGGTGGGTGCGGCTAATAATCAGGTGCGCTCTATAGTCCGGAAATTACGGTATATTATTGCAGGGTGTTACTGAGTTGCAGTATATACAGTAAATGTACATTTATGGTCCAGTATTTGTATGTGAAAGGTAATTAAGTTGGAGATTTTGTGACTTAAAGCTATGTTTTGAATAATCAAGTTAAATATTACCCATAAAAGCAATGTTTATTCATGGTTCATTATTAACTTTCTTTTTTTCTTTTTTTAAATGTGTCTTTTATTGTGAATTGGATGTTCTTTGATAAGGAAAAGCAGTGAATTGTACATTGGTCGGGTCAAGACTGTTAGACATGGAGCATTTATTATGAAGCAGTATGATCTGACCATTAGAATTAGAACCAGAACTGAGTCACTGCCGACGTTTTTCCAAGTGTTGGATCCATCATCGAAGGGAAAGAGTTTGTTCTTTTTCCTAAATGATATAATTTAATCTTTTCTTCTACTGTCTGGCACTAAATTGAAAACTAACGTCATAAACCTTAGCTTGTGTTTGAACTTACTGTTACCATGGCAACGGCATCAGCTCTTATCGGTCCATAATCAGCTGTAATTTAATTACACGACAGCTGAAGTTAAAGCTCATGTAACCAGACCCAGATGGAATAAAGTTAAATGCAACAAATAAATGAAAACTGGATCAATCATTTTTCAAACAAACAGAAAACATGATCCAAAAAAATTAGAATATAATACATTATAATATAGTGTATTCAGTGTTGGAAAAAGTTTTTGGACAACCTGTTCATTTGTGATATAGTGCATTAAGAATCAAAAACAAAACATTATATGACTTAACAGGAACAATTCACAACCAAAAAAGTAAGACTTTACAAACAAGTAAAATTTTTATAGATAAAGCAGCTTTTTCTTAATAAAAAGTAACATTTTAGTCATAAAAGTCAAATTTTACCAACAAAAATTTAAATTTTACAAACAAATGTAGTGGAACGACAGTGGAATCAAACTGAAATGAAAAACCAAACCCACAGACTCCAAAATAAAAGTTCATAAACATTCAAGTGTTTTTTTTTTTGTCACCAAATCCTAAATATAAAACCTAAATAAAAGCGGCGTGTGTTTGTGTTTCAACCCAGGTCCATCTAGATTAGATGGTTCTGGATCCAGACCTTCTGGCCTTGGTCTAAACCTTATCACCTTGTCACTTTTCTCGTAGTGCATCTGCAGACTCAGAGGAGGCATCACCTTTGACCTTTCGCCCAGAGCTGCCACTGAAAACTCAGACAGAAACTTCACACAGACCAGGAGGAAACAAAGACCTGGATCTGCTACAGTCCACCCATGGAGAAAACACATCCAGCACCAGGAGGTCCACACCCAGACCCACTGAGAAACCCACAGCGAAGCCCGCTAGGCCGGCTCCATCCACAGATCCTCCGTTCATTGGGGACGTGTACATGAGGGAAAAGATCCCACCACAAAGTGTGAGTTTAAAATGCAATACAACAAAAGAAACATATAAATGAACTAATATGTTTTTACTTTCTTATTTATTCATTAGTAGCATTTTCTAGCAAAAAGTCACATTTTAATTCAATATTATTTATAGAGCCCCAAATCACAACAACCTCATCTCACAGGGCTTTACAGAGTTGATTAGAGAGAGCAATAATCACAGGCATCACAGATTTTCTTTTACAAATAAAAGTATCATCTTATAAACAAAAAGTAACATTTGACAAACATGACGTCTTCTATGTTTTATTTATCTAACCTTTATTTAACCGTAAGAAAAGATCTCATTAAGATGAAGAAGTTCTTTTCCAAGGGAGTCGTGGCCAAGAGGCTACAGGAAATACAACACCCGTTAAAATATACAATAATGTAGAGGACAAGTCAAAGTTTGAAAAACAAGTACATGTCATTAAGTTAATCTGTAACACTTTGAGTTTGGATATAAAAGCTTTTAATGAGATCTGTTGAGTCATTTTACAGTCTTTTCATGTTTGAGGAGCAGAGTAGATGGATGACCTTTGACCCAGCTGTGTATGGACCAATGGTGCAGAAAGGAACAAATGCTCATGTGATCTGAAACAATAAAAACAACAATAGTTGTTTTTATTGAATTCAGTTTTTACAACTAAAAATGATCAACTTGGAATATATGTCATATTTGACTACTACTTTTACAAAAATAAAAATACCAGTTTACCACAAAAAAAAAAATCATATTTTACATTTTACAAGTTAAAAGTAACATTTTATCAATAAACAAGTGATGGGAGGCACAACAAACCCTGTCCCCTCGCAAACATTGGACCCAATTTGCCCTATTTTTTATCATGACAAAAGCACATTTTTGGTTACTGTAACTTTGACCTACAGTCACCAAAATTGAATGGGATCTATTCTGGACCACCTCACCTTCACAGAAAATTTCAATGAAAGTAATCCAGTAGTTTTTGTGTAAAACTATTGAAAGAGAAATGGACAAACACACAAACTGACTCTAAAACACTTTTAAAAAAAAAAAAAATTTTTTTTTTTTAACCCCTTTTTACCCCTTTGGGGAGCACATTAAAAATAACAGTTTACCAACAAAAAGTCACATTTTACAAATAAAAACTATTTACCAACAAAAAGCAATGTTTTACAAATGAAGTCATATTTTACAAAACAATGTCAATATTTTACCAATGTTTTTTTTTTTACCAACTCATGTCATCTGAAACAATAAGAATCTGAAACATTTTTGGAATTAAAATACAGATATAGTTGGAAGGCAGCGTTGTATCCCATAATAACTGAGTGAAGGGCAGAGGCGAGTAAAAGTGGTGATTGAACACGTGTCACATGACCCACATCTGCTTTCCATTAGGCTGCAGATGGAGTCACTGAATGGGTGGGAACACCTCCCACTTCTGCAGAAAATGCAGTGTTTCAGCAACAGAACATGAGAAAAACTAAGGAAAAGTACCATGCTACTGTACTTTAGTAGAGTTTTTAGTTATCTGTACTTCAATGGAACGTTTATTTTTCTGTAAACTTTTCACTCTTCCTCCCTACATTTGTTCATAAATATCTGTACTTTATACTCTTTACATTTATATAAATATCTGTACTTTATACTCTTTACATTTATATAAATATATGTACTTTATACTCTTTACATTTATATAAATATCTGTACTTTATACTCTTTACATTTATATAAATATATGTACTTTATACTCCTTACATTTATATAAATATATGTACTTTATACTCTTTACATTTATATAAATATCTGTACTTTATACTCTTTACATTTATATAAATATCTGTACTTTATACTCTTTACATTTATATAAATATATGTACTTTATACTCTTTACATTTATATAAATATATGTACTTTATACTCCTTACATTTATATAAATATATGTACTTTATACTCTTTACATTTATATAAATATCTGTACTTTATACTCTTTACATTTATATAAATATATGTACTTTATACTCTTTACATTTATATAAATATCTGTACTTTATACTCTTTACATTTATATAAATATATGTACTTTATACTCTTTACATTTATATAAATATCTGTACTTTATACTCTTTACATTTATATAAATATATGTACTTTATACTCTTTACATTTATATAAATATCTTATATTATTATTATTTATACTTCTTAGAGTATAAAGTACATTACTTTTTCAAACTAAACAGATGTGATAGTAAGAAAAATAAATCACTTCAGAGGGAAAATCACTGGAGGAGAGAAACTGGGCCTTTTTTAAATCTCAAAATGTTGACTCTTTATGATAATTAGGCATTTTTATCTTATATTTATGACTTTTTATATCATCATTTTGACTTTTTAATCTCAAAATTATGTTTGTTTGTTAAACCTCATAATGATGACTTTTTTTAAATCTCAATTATGACTTTTTTTTATCCCCATTTGTCCTTTTTTTCCTGTTCATATCCACTAAACTGAGTATTGTGACCTGATCAAACAGGGCTTTGGACATGTTCATTTTTCTTGGTTAAATAAGTATAAGTATATTCATGGCAAAAAATGCACTTTTACTTTATTACAATTGAGAAGAATTACATTTGACCTTTACTTTAATAAAGGAGTTGAATGAGTACTTCCACTTTTACCAGAGTATTTTTTCACACAAGGAGCTGTACTTCTACTGCAGTACAGAATGGGAGTACTTTGGGAATACCTCTGATGAGAATATGACTGTATGGAGGCCTGGGGGTCCAAAACACCGCCACAAACAAAACCAAAGTGGATCAGGACTAATGAATAAACACAAAACATCAGCACAAAAAGCAACACATTAATACATGTCCAATAAAATATATATGTTCAAAGGAACTTTTCACCAAACCCAACACTTTACAAAACATAACATTTTACCAATGCAAAAAAGGGTTATGAGCGCTCAGGTGCTCATCTGTACTGGGTAAGGTTACAGTCCAGAAGAGGAGGAAAAAGCAGAGGCACTCTGAGATTTAAAAAATATACTAAAAAGTATTTTATAAAACAATGCAATAGCTAAAAACACATCAACCTGCATGTTGTGGCCATTTTATAAATGAACAGTAACATTTTACAGTAAAAAAAATAGCAGTGTACCAACAAAAAAATCACATTTTACAAATAAAAAGTCATAAGTCATATTTGACAAAGAAATGTCTAATATTTTACCAATGAAAAGTACCATTTAACAAACAAAACATACAATTTTACAAAGCACAACATTCAAAGTAAGCGAATGAACTGTACTGTAATTTGTGTTTGTGATGGATGATGAGAACAAGAGTCTAAAATGAAAGCAAAGCTCAGTGTGTGCACCGTGGATGGACGATTTCTGAGAAATTAGGGCTCTTCGACTAAACCACAGAATAAATATATGGTGAATTCAACAGGAAACCATTTGCTCATTGAATACCCGTCCTGACTCCATGTGGTCTGGATCTGTTTGTGTGTTTTATATGTTTTCTACATCCGTGTTAATGCTGTAATGAGCGTTTGTGTTGACAAACAAGGCTGTGCTTTTGGAGATAAATGAACAATCTGGAGGTTCAACTTCCAGCTCTGGACCGGACCTGATCATACTGGTGTGATCTGGGCTCCATGTGGTCATCTGGGCCCAGTATGCATGTGTGATGAGGACCATTCTGGTTTATCTGGTTTTTGAGTCCTGCCCAACAAAAAGTAGCATTTTCCAAATAAAGGTTTAGTAACAATGTTGCTGTAATATTGTTGTAAACAATGTTTAGCAACAACAAGTCATCTTTTTACAAATAAAAGTAGCATTTTATCAACAAAAAGTAATATTTTATGAAAAAGGTTGTATATTCTAAACAAAAAAGACACATTTTACCAAATCAAAGTAGCATTTTCTAAACCTTCTAAAAACGTCACAATTTACAAAGAAAAATAGCATTTTACCAACCAAAATATTTTACGAATTCAGTCATATTTGACAAAGAAATGTATGAGTGTATGTCCTCTGGACCTGGTGGTACTGGTCTGATCTGTTCTGGTTTGGTTATGTGGGACCAGTATGAGTGTGTGATGAGGACCGTTCTGGTTTATCTGGTTGTTGCAGGACTGTCCTGTCACATTTTAATGAATAAAAGTCATTTAGAAACTAAAAGTAACACATTTTACAAATAAAAGTACTATAGTATTTTCTCAACAAAAAGTCACATTTTACCAAATCAAAGTAGCATTTTACCAACAAAAAGTAATGTTTTATAAATTCAATCATATTTTACAAAGAAATCTATGAGTGTATGTATGTCCTCTGGACCTGGTGATACTGGTCAGGTCTGGTATGAGTGTGTGATAAGGACCATTCTGGTTTATCTGTTTTTTGCAGGATTGTCCCGACAGCCTCCGGGCTAAGGTGGGAAACAGCCCGTTTGCTAAGCGTTTCCTAGGCGATGTCCCGGTCCTGCAGTGGGTCCACCACGTCACGGCAGAGCAGTACCAAAGGCTGAGCCACTACCCGGGGGCCCATGGCTGGGGGGGCATCGACTACAACAGTAAGACCAGGACAAACACACACACAATTTTCCATGTGTCCTGACGACCAAGTTTGTGTTCATTCGGTAGTGAGTGTAAATGAAATAAAAAAGTAAACAGAAATAAATAAATACAAATAATCAAGTAAAACATAAAATACATAACTTTTCAAGTAAACACCACACCTCAAACATGCTTCGCTTTGCACCTGTTTTCCCCATGCTATGTGGGGACTTCAGGAAAAAAATTAACAAGGCAGTCGGAGGCAGCAGACCTCCACCAAGGCTTGATATGACGTCGTATGACGTCAAAACGTGACTTGATGGAGTCATGGGTGTTGACCCATCTGATGTCTGAAGGTGAGGCGATGTGAATGTAAACAAACACCAGATTCTATCTTGTCTGAATCTTGAGATGTTACCACTGATGTGTTTTAGCTGTTGACCTTTAGTGCAACCTTGACCTTTGACCTTCATTGCTTAAAATCTAATGGGTTCTTCCTTAATCCATTATCTATAATTACTGAAAGTTTCATCAAAATCCGTTAAGAACTTTTTGTGTAATCCTGCTGACAGACAAACAAACAAACAAACAAACAAACAGACCTGAATGTAATACCTTCTTGGTCATTAAGGTAATTAATGTATATATAAGGTCACATCATTTCTACCTTACTAGTGGGGACTTTTATTTATATTTAACCCTTGTGGGGACCTGAATTTTGGTCCCCATATTGTCAGAGGTATGTAAACATATCAATGTCCCATAAACATAGGAATACACACACACACACACACACACACACACACACACACACACACACACACACACACACACACACACACACACACACACACACACACACACACTCTGGTTTTCATATCTCACATACACATAAAGGCAGATTAATCCATCATCATGATTAATCTGATTAAAGGTTTTAACACAACTAAATAGAACAGTTGTTTTGTTGAAACTGTGAAAGGTGTTTGAATAAATAAATAAATAAACATATATATATATTCAGATTTTTGCACATGTTTTGGATATTTTATATTGTTTTATATTATATATATATTATATGTTTTGGTTTTTTTCTGTTTTCAAATTTCTGAATATATTTTGAACTTTTCATCACTTTTTTTATTTTTTGGTGAATTTTATTGTATTTTAGCATGCTATGTATATTCTTTTCTCCACATTTTTATGTATCTTAGTTCATATTTGTGTGAAATTTTAGTACAAAAAAAACGGCAAAATGAAACGGAACAGTCGATCAAAATAATTTGTTTTAATCATGATTAATCAGACTTAATCTAAAGCAATCCTGTGATTAATCTGATTTAAAACATTTAAAACATTTCATAGCCCAAATTTATTTATTTAATTTTGTCACTTTTAGTCCTCCTTAGTTCTCCGTACAGGACAACCTAGTAATATCAATGAATGAAAAATAAGCAAATGAACAGTTAAAATGTAAACATTTTCATCATGGAATTTGAGTTTTTTTTTACTCAAAACATGACAAAACTTTGGAGTTGACATTATTTAAAGTTCTTATCATATTATTTATATTATTTTACTGGTCCGGCCCACTTTGTAAAATATGAGTGTGCATGTAGCCCCTGAACTAAAATAAGTTTGATGTAAAAGGATCAGACACTGTGCAGTGTTTTTATCTAAATAAACAGTTGAGATGATAATGTGATTAAAAAATGCAATTCCACATGAAGACGGTGGGTTTTTTTTATTTCTGTGGGTGGATCCGCTTTCAGCAGAACTCCCTCTGTGCTTCCATGTTTCCTCTCATCTGATTAATCACATCTGTAATTCTGTCTTAATTAAAACCCGCTGTTTAATGTGTTTATTAAAGCTTACACAATAATATACAAAAATACACAAGGAGAAAAAATGTAAAAAATAAAGGTTCCAGCCCACACAAATATGAACCCCATATCCCTAAACACAAATATAGACGTTCAGTAAATCAGAATACTGTGAGGAAGTGGGTTTCATTTTCAGAAACCAAATAATTTTGGTTTTAAAACTTTAACCCCCACCCGCCACTCCGCCCAGACACACACACACACACACACACACACACACACACACACACACACACACACACACACACACACACACACACACACACACACACACACACACACACACACACCAGTTTGGGATGCCTTGCAATGGATGCCCAAACATCATTTTCCACCCCGAGTTACTAACACATGCTGAGTTTGAAAGTATCACCTCCACAGGCTGTATTTCCCATTCATAGAAAACAAGGCAGAGAAATGAGCCACTCAGAAAAAGCCTGTCCACATTATGTCACATGTGGACATGGGCATCACACATGTGGGATTATGCCTGCCCATTCCCCCCAGCCCGTCCCCCATTGCAGCGAATCTGAAGTAGCATTAGCATCTACAAGAGAAAACAGCACCACAGTAGCTTGCTGCATAAACTTGAAAAAAAAAATGGTGGCGTAAATTGTTCATGTGCTCTCTGTGGAAATAAAGCATTGTTTTTTTCCCACTAGTTTTCAAAACAAGCAGTGGCATGAAACCTAGCTAGATGCTACTCTGGCATGGTAAACACACACGGAGTGAGAGGGGAAGGGGGAGTGTTCCTTCACACATTCATTCTCTGAGCCAATCAGAGACTCATTACCGCGTCATGTACATGTATGAAGAAGGACCAGAAAACTTTGTTGTTCCACCTCAATTAATTTTTCTACCATCCCAAAACTGGACATTTTTTTAAACAGAACCAACACACAATGTATTCAATAACAATGGAGAACAAAGCAATAGTAATGAAATGACGTTGGAATGAGACCTTTAATAATAAGGCTTAGCTAGTGCTAAACTATTACTCCATATTACTGCGACTGAAAAAGAACGCAAGACACATACAATCACATCAAATCTCTTCTTACACCAGCAGTTGTCTACTTCCTGTGGCATAGAAAGTTAATGTCATCAGTAAAAGTATTACTTATAATTATTTAAAACATAAAAGTTATTAAAAATAGATAATTAATGTATATGTAAATAAAGACTCAAGTAATACTTTTAGTCTGTTCTTACTGGAGTGCATTTTTTAGTTAATATTGTCTTTGTTATTAATCATTATATAATACATACAGGCTTTTGCCATGATTAAAAACTAATATATTTAAATTTAAAGCCTTTCCACTTAGTATATTTTCAGCGATAACTGGAACTGTTGATTTTCATGGAGGAAAAACAACCTGGACTCCTGTTTGATTTAATGGAGTTGCACTGTCAGAGATGGGGAAGCCCTCAGACCAAACACAGATTATCTTGGTGCACATGGCAACTGCCAACAAAAGCCCATACCAACCATCCTATTTCCATTTTTCATTATTTCTTCCTCTACTGCCTACATGAGACTCACCTTCATCTCGGGGAGGATGTGACTACTGGGCCAAACCATCCAGGAGATAAATACGGATCTGCATGTACAGATGTCTTCTGTTCTAGGAACATGGGGCACTTAGTCAGAGAAACCAAAACAAGTGACCTGAACCCCTTGGACAGAGAGGTTATAAAGTGTGTGCAATTTTGTATAATTTTTTTTATCCAGTTGTAGATATAGGGTTTCAAAAAGTACAGTAGGAGCGAGAGCCTGTAGTTACTAGGCTCCTGTCTTATGGAATCAGCTTCCATTTAATATTAAAGAGGCCGACACTGTGTCTACAAATTAGGTTGAAAACCTTCCTGTTTGAGAAAGACTATGGTCAGGTTAGTTAAAAACACACTGAAGTCACAGTTCAGTCTAAGCTGCACTAGGAGCTAGAATGATGGAGGAAGTACAGGCACTGAGTCCCCCCCCCCCTCATGTCTGCATTTGTCTTACATACTAAGTCTGTTCGTGGCTGGTCACCTGGTGTCCCCTTGCCCCACTCCAGGATCTACAGTGACTCACTTGTGTCCTGTGCTGACCTGTGACCCTGGACCTCCGGATATAGGCTATTACTGAACTACATTGAAAAACAAGATAGGCATAGTCCTAATAGCCAAGGCATCTTCATTAGACCTAAAAACTAGTCGGCGGATGGCGGGCAGGTTCGGTTCTAAAAATTGACGGAAAATTGTTCATGTAAATGAACAGCGGCCGGATAGAGATTTTGAGAAGTGGTTGCAGATGATAATATACATAATTCACTCATCTCTAGTCACTATGAAAACATGAAACGTTCAGAAATGATAGATAATGGGTCAAGGAAGAATCCATTACATTTTGAGCAATAAAGGTCAAGGTCACACTAAAGGGCGACAGCTAAAATACTTCTGTGGTAATATCTTAGGATTCAGAGAAGATAGAATCCTGTGTTTTTTTTCATTCACATCATCTCAAATTTGGACATCCCATGGGTCAACACCTATGGCTTAATCACATCACGTTTTGATGTCATATGACACCATATAAAGCCTTGGCGGATGTCTGCTGTCTCTGACTGCCTTAATGTTTTTGATTTGTTTGTTTTTCAACAGCTTACACAAAATATACTGAATCAATTTCTATTAAATTTTCAGGAAATGTGTGCAATCGTCCAAAATATATCCCATTAAATTCTGGTGAATGTAGGTCAAAGTCACAAAAAAAAAAAGTTTTTGTGACAATAAGCAACATTATGTTTTTGTCTTGTATTGCGCTTGGGGGGGGGGGGGGGGTAGTTACAATAAAGAATAGTTTAATGAAATGTAATGAGTTGATGAACTCTACTGAGTTCCTGATCTGCTTTGCTTTAATCCACAGCTCTGCAGGACACCATGTCTGTACTGAACTCATCTGATAATCGCTTGATGTTGGATGACTGGACGAGTCGTAGGAACGGGTCGCAGTGCATCCGATGCGCCGTGGTCGGAAATGGAGGAATTCTGCGAGATTCCAAAAAAGGAGACGAGATCGACCTGCATCATTACGTCTTCAGGTAAAGTCTGTAGAGTGATGACCCAAAGGTGTTCAGGTAAAGTCTGTAGAGCAGGGGTGTCAAAGTGCGGTCCTCGAGGGCCGGGGTCCTGCATGTTTTAGATGTTCCCCTCTTCCATTCCACCTGGAGGTCATTACATTATTATCAGTCTGATGAGGAGCTGATTATTAACTCTTTAAGTGTCAGTGCTGATGTGTTCTGGATGGTGGTGACCGTGTCAGAGGTGACGGTCGACCGTCACCTCTGACACGGTCACAAATGTTCCTATTGGTTCTCGATGCAGCAACAGATTTTTCTGAAGGTTTTTTTGTGAAATGAGTGAATATGGAAGAACATCAAACTGAAGAAGAAGACTCATCTGTGTCCAAATTTCATTTTCATTATTTGCTGTTTTTTGTTACATGTTTTTGTTTATGTTATTGATAATTTTATTTTGGTAATTTTGTTCTTTTTATTTTTGTACTTTTTTTTTATTTTGATCATTTTATTTGTCGTTCATTTAATTGATTATTTAGCTATTTTCATTTATTTTTTTTTGATTGATTTGTTATTTTTGTTGATTGTTTTGCCCTTTTTGTTTTTTTCTGTTTTGTTGATTTTGGTTTTGTTTGTTTTGGTTCTTTTTGCTTATTTTTTGTTAATTTTGTTATTGTTTTAGTTCTATTTGTCATTTTAGCAAATAGAACTAACTAACGACAGCCTTCATACTCAGCTTGTGTTGGTGTTGATTAATTTATGTTGTTTTTTGTTCTTTTTTTCTTTTTGTTATTTGTGTAGGTTATTTTGTATGTTTAGTTCTTTTTGTTGGTTTAGTTCTATTTGTTGTTTTAGTTTTTTTTTGTCTACAGCCTTGACACGTACCTGAACTTGTCCTAAAGCTTACAGCCCATATGTGGTGGTTCATTTGGTTTTACTTCTTTTTATTGCTTTAGTTCTTTTTCTTGTTTAAGTTTAATTTGTTGTTTTAGTTCATTTTGTTGTTTGTCATTTAATATTTTTAGTTGTTTTAATTGTTTTTGTGGTTTTAGTTCTTTTTGTTGAACTGAACTTTTATTGAACCTGTTCTAAAGTTTAAAGTCTGTATGTGTTGGTCCATTTCATTTTTTTTGTTTTTTTTTCTGGACCTGCAGGACCAACGGTGCCATCATCCATGGCTTTGAAGGGGACGTGGGTTCTCGGACCACCCACTACACCTTCTCCACCAACACCATGAGGAACTCCATGTACAGCTACGCCCGCGCCGGCTACCGAGGCCCCCCCACCTCAGACGAAACCCGCTACGTCTTCTTACCAGACCACGACCGGGACTATCTGCTGATGAAAGCGGCAGCCACGCACACGCTGGTGCAGAAGGGCCGTGAACGCAACCAAGAGTAAGCCCCGCCCCCACACGTGACCTGATTTAACTCTTTAACCCCTGTTGTGTCAGCAGTGACACGTTCTGAATTTTTGATTGATTTTAAATATTCATAAAAAATTAAATCATTTCTTAAACAGTTAAACTTCCCGTCGTTCTGATAAAATCAACCTGGTTCTTTTCATAGACGTTGAGTTTAGCAGAAATCTGCCTTTGTCTCTTTGTTCATTTTCCTGATTATTTTGTTTATTTTGTTTATTTTGTTGATTATTTTATTCATTTTCCTGATTATTTTGTTTATTTTCCTGATTATTTTCTTCATTTTGCTTTGAATTTTGTTCATTTTGTTGTTTCATTTATTATGGTGTTTTTAGAATAATCATGTTTTTGATGGGAGCATTTGTGCTTCCACTCTTTGGATTATATTACGGTTATTTCAGTGTTGGTGCGTTTTGTCTTCTTCGTGCTTTGGTTCTTGTGTCCTTGGTTTTGTACGGATGTGGTGTCTTTGACATGTTCTACTCCAGTCTGTTGTGGCTGTTGTAGGTGGTGTTTAGGACCCCCTACACCCCTCCCTCGCACACAGCTGTTTAACACATAGACATACTGTGGAATTCAAACTTTCAAGCTTAGGACAGACTACAACTTTATTACTATTGAGAAATATTTCCAATTGTATTATGTAGAAATCATCACCATTGATCTGTTTCAAAATGTTTAACTCAATTAAGTTGTTTGAGTTGTTGATAGTTTGAGTTGTTGGGTTGGCTTTGGCTTAGTTGGTAGAGCGGGTCGGTACTGTCCATTTACCATTTGATGAGTTGTTTTGTTGAAACTGTTGAAGATGTTGAATAAACATGTTAACTGCATATATATTCATATTTTTGCATACATTTAGGATATTTTAATCACATTTTTTTTCTTTTTTTCTCTATTTTAGAAGAGTTTTTGCAAATGTTTTAAACATTTTTAAAATTTGTTTTTTTTTTTTTGTATTTTAGAAGAGTTTTTGAATGTGTTGGATTTTTTGTCACTTTTTTGTGTTAATTAATTTTTTTGGATTTTGTGGATTGATTTTGGATTTATATATTATGTTTTTCACTTTTTTCTGTATTTTAGAAGAGTTTTTGCATATGTTTTAAATATTTTAATCACATTTTTGGTGTTTCCTTTCTGTATTTTCAAAGAGGTTTTGAATATGTTTTAGATATTTTATTACATTTGTGTGTGTTTTTTTTCTGTATTTTTTCTTTGCTCTTTTGTGTTAGTTTATTATTATGAATTTAGCAGGTTTACTATTTTTTCCTCCACATTTTTTGTGTTTCTTAGTGTATTTGGATGTGCAGATGGTGGTAGATGTGTAAATGGGGTAACTTCAGTAGATTACAAATTTTTGTGGTATTTTTGTCAGTTAATTTTTTTTTTACTGGTTGTGAAATCTGTGACCATCAAACAAACTTCTGACATTCTTTTCCAAACAAAGGATTTGGAAAAATGTCAGTGTTGAACTGGATGCTCTGCCTGTGGTTTCTCTTGCTATTTAATGGTTTCCAGTCCAGTCATTATGGGATGGGAGGATAATGTGCATGACACAATAATAAATCTGTGTTTACTGAAGAATGACACGAGCTATGAACGTTTTCACTGCTGCTGTTCATTCACTTTTCTGAATGTGTTCACAACTAAAGAACAGAAAATCACTAAACTGATCAGAAAAAGTTCATCTTTATTTATTATTAACTCAGTTGTATTAGTCTGTGCTTCATTTGAACAACTTTTTAACATAATATTTATTTATAACTTAGTTTTAGCATTTTTAACTGAATGATCTTGTGACTGATTTTATTCTATCTATATGTCTGTCTGTCTGTCTGTCTGTCTGTCTGTTTGTCTACCTACCTGATCAATGATACTGAAATGGCAATAACTATAGAAAAATGATCAAAAATATAACAAAAAAATATCAAATTATCTATCCATGAAGAAAAAATAAGCAAAATAATTAGCAGTGACAAGGATATTAAGCAAAAAATTACAAAAATAAGGAAAATAATCAACAAAATGTGCAAAATGAAATTGAACTGCAAAAATTAATAAAAAGTGAAGATAAAAAAGACAAAACTGAACAAGAATTCACAATAAATATAGAAACATGAAAATAAAATAGCATTATCTATGTCAAATGTCACACCTTTAATATTATCTTTATCTTCCAGTCCAACCAAATACTTTGGAAAAGACGTGTCTGCGGAGAAGCTGAAGATTTACCACCCTGACTTCATCCGTTACCTTAGAAACAGGTGAGTGTTTTATGGGAAAGTATCTGAAACTTAATGTTTTTAAAAAAATCAAAGGCAGGAGTTAAGATCAGTTCAATGACTGCAGTAAAAAAAAAATGCAGGCGCTTGTCACTCATTTACCACTTAAGTCAAAGATTAGTGAGTGTTAACAGAGGTGTGCCACAAGGTTTTACACTGGGACCACTTCAGATGTTTACGTGGCAATAAACATGCTCGGAAAAAGATGACTTTGGCAAAAGGTGAGTTTATTTGTAACAAGCAGGGTAATGCCAGGTGCTTTACATAGGCTTAAAAACATAATTGAAAATCACAAAAGGGTAAATGATGTAAATGTCACAGTACAACAATGTTTTATTACAGATAGGTTTTGTTGTGCTTTTAGTCAGTTCTGGTTTGTAGAATTCAAATTTTACATCTGTTTTGAGATTCAAGACGTGTATTTTTTTGGAAAAATCAGTTTAGATTCACAATTCTATAATACAATACATATATCAATCAAACAATCAGACTTTATTCATATAGCACTTTTCATACATACATTGTACATGTATGAAACGTGTTTTACATCAAACCCCCTATTTTCTCCCTTTTGCAAATACAGAAAAAAAATAGAATACAAAAATGTTCATAAGTGGCTTTCAAGTCACTGAAGGACACTGTACAACAAAGAGTAATGACAAAGCATAAAATACAAGATAATAAAAACAGAATAAGTGAAAGAACAAAGTTCAAACCATTTAAAAAGGTACAGTAAAGACAGGAAGGAGGTCATTTTATTTCATATTATTATGATTATGATTATGATCATAGGCCTATGGCAGGAGTGTCAAACTCATTTCAGTTCAGTTCCACATTCAGCCCAATATGATCTGTAAAGGACCAGACCAGTAAAATAATAAAACTGAGAAGAATCAAATGAAATTATGATAATGTTTACATCTATAATGTTTCCCTAAAAATATAAAGAATATCAACAACAGTCTTTTAGTTCCAGTCCGGATCACCACCAGAATCTAATCATTTGTTGACCTCCCCATTACCACCATACCCTGATAATTTCAGCAAAATCCATCCATAAGTTTTTGAGTTATATTGTACACAAACAAACCAACACTGGCATAAACATAGCCTCCTTGGCAGAGTTAATGACACTTCCTTTTTTTTCAGATGTTTCAGGTGGTTCATATTTGTTCAGGCATTTATTCATTTTTTTTTGTAAAATGATGGTTTGTTAATATAATGATTTTCATGTAATTGAATATTAAAATCTGCAGTTTTCATTATTTATAGGTAATTAGGATCATATTTTACTGGTCTGGTCCAATGTAGATGTAATTATTCTGTATGTAGAACCGCTGTTGTTCATCCTACGGGCCAGACTGGACCCTTTGGCAGGCCAGATTTAGCCCCCAGGCCAAATTTTGACACCTGTGACATGAGCTTTGGTAATGACCCAAAGAATGAGGTCACGGGTACAAGCGGCCAAAATTAGTTTCCTTAGCAATAGGGAGAGGAGCTCAGAGTTGCTGCTGTTCCTCCACATCCAGAGGAGCCAGCTGAGGTGGCTCAGGCATCAAAGGAGGACACCTCCTTGTCAATAAAGTTTATTTCCCTAAAGTATTCAAACAAATGTAGAGGTTAAAGGTGACCCAGTGTATGGGAATGTGTTCATAAACTCTGCATCAATCCTTTATCTAAAATCCTGGATGTGCAGGGGAACCAATCAGCTGTTAAGCCCTGCCCACTGATTTTGATGTTGATGTTGACAGATAAAATAAATTTATTTATTGCACTGCAAAAGAAAGACCATGAAATAATTAATTAAGTAGTGAAATAATATGTTGTTGTTGTTTTTTGTTTTTTTTTTACCTAAAATGAATTGGTATTTTAATGAATTAATGACTCATTTAATAACACATTTATGTATTTCACAATTTAATTAATTAGTTATTTAATGATGTATTTATTTACTTAATTTTGGCACTTTTAGTCCTTCATACTCATGTCACATAATGTGTCAAAAGTATTATTTGTCCAGTGTAATAGAACTCTACTCTGTAACTGCACAGATGTTATTTCAAGTGTGGTTGGTTCATGTCACTCGGCATCAGTGACTAAAAACAGGAAAAACAGGTTGAATGTTGTTTTGTTAAAACATGTTTTTAATTAATAAAACATATAATACAAATTTAATTCAAAATAAATAATACATGTATAAGTAAAATCAATAAATAATAATTATATATATATATATATATATATATATATATATATATATATATATATATATATATATATATATATATATATATAAATAAAAGTAAATAAATTAAAAAAAAGAATATTGTTTGTTTGTTTGGTTCCAGATTTCTGCGATCGAATGTTCTGAAAACCCGACATAAGAACATCTACCGTCCGTCCACTGGAGCTGTGATGCTTCTGGCTGCTCTGCACACCTGTGACCAAGTAAGAGCTGATGCGTTACTATGGAAACACCAGCATTTTCAGACCATGAGAACGATGGGAGACAAGTGGCACCGACATGTTCTGACAGGACTGTGTTCAAGGCTGGGTGGATGTTTACGACAAAACTGTCATCTGCTCTGCAAGTTTAGGAGTTTAGATTTATGAGGCTGATTTTGTCTGAAACACAATTTTAGCTGCAGAGTTAGCAAAGAATGATCTGAAACATGAGTTTAGCTGCAGAGTTAGCAAAGAATGATCTGAAACATGAGTTTAGCTGCAGAGTTAGCAATGAATGATATGAAACACGAGTGTCCATATAAGGTCATATGAGGTCAAAGGTGAACAATATTTGCATAATAGCAATCGTGGATCCCCTGATCATCTGCTAATCTGCTACACACATTAATGTGGGTCTATGGAAAAGAAAAACAGAAACACTTTTAAATGCCACTAAAATGATATTCTAAACCTATAGAATTGTATCACTACAAACACTCAGTAACCGATACTTTGCGATATATCGCCATACTTTTCATTCACTCGCTGCTTCTCTACCAATTAAATTTTTTTCCAATTAAATTGTATTTATTGAGCCCCAAATCACAACAACGTCGTCCCACAGGAGAGAACATTCAACCATAGAAATCAGAGATGCGCGGGCTGACCCGAAGTTGCAGATCATTGAAAAATATTTATAATGATGTTCAGGTTGCGGTTGATTGGGTTGTTTGTCTTTTGAGATAAACATTAAAATAATCTGGTAAATATGCTTTATTAACTGAATTTCCGTGAAGGTGATGTACAACATTGGAAGTATCCTACGGTATGAGGGAGAAAGAGAGAAAGTCAAGTTAGGAGACTGGAAGCTCCGGAAACATCCAAACAAAAAATAAGGTTTGGGACACATTGGCTCAGATTTTCAAAGATGATGAGCGGCTCCTAGTGTTTTCTTTTTTCATGGAAACCAGGTTCAAATGTCTCTTTGGGTGTTACAGGTTGTCGGGCCCTGGTTTACATGCTGCGCTTTGATAACTTTAGAATGATGATGTAGGACAAACATATTTTCTCAACATATTAACTTACAAGCAATGAAGTAGGATTTTAACACAGAAGTAAACGCAGGTATGTGAGGAAGGTCATGTGACCACTGACGACTAAAAATGCAGGTTGAGAAGCAGGATGGGTGCATGCTTTTCAAATATATTTCTTGCAGTCCAACTTGTGGGCAGGGAAGTTAAAAAAAAACTTTGGTTGTGGGTCTTTTCTACATTGACCCACGCATTACTGATGGATACGTATGAGTTAATCTTCCAACCCAAGTGTATACTGTATATAAAAATACTTACACAACCCTCCCTTCTTTAAGTCTCTTCCTTTAAGCCCCTCCCTCTCCTTTAAGCCACCCCTCCTCTTTTAAGACCCTCCCCCTTCTTTAAACCACTTCCATTAAGCCCCTCCCTCTCCTTTAAGCCACCCCTCCTCTTTTAAGACCCTCCCCCTTCTTTAAACCACTTCTATTAAGCCCCTCCCTCTCCTTTAAGCCACTCCTCCTCTTTTAAGACCCTCCCCCTTCTTTAAACCACTTCCATTAAGCCCCTCCCTCTCCTTTAAGCCACTCCTCCTCTTTTAAGACCCTCCCCCTTCTTTAAACCACTTCCATTAAGCCCCTCCCTCTCCTGTAAGCCCCTCTTCCATGGTCTTAGTGACCTGACATTAGTCTTTGTGGTTTCCTGCTGCAGGTGAGCGCGTATGGCTTCATGACGCCCGACTACAGGAATTACTCGGACCACTACTACGACAGTAAATATCACCCAGTGGGCTTCTTCATCAACCATGACCTGCGCTTGGAAATGAGCCTGTGGCAGCAGCTGCACCAGGCCGGCCTCCTCACGCTCTACATGCACAAGTAACCCAGCAGGGGGTGGGGCCAAGGACAGGGCCTGGGCTAAAAATGGACACGCCTCCCAGCGCCGCCCAGACAACCATGATCCGCGTGAACGCACATGAAGGAAGGACAGTAATGCCGCCTGCAGCTGCTGAACCAGTGCAGGAAACACATTTAACTTTATTTAAAAAGGAAACGTTTAGTCACTTTTCCATTGGATTTCTGTGGAAAACTTGACCCATATTTGTTACCAAATGTGGAAAAAACACAAGTGCATAAGGTGGGTTTTTCTGTCAAATCACCAATGCGATGACTTGTTTATTTATTTTGGCGAAACAACACGAGAAGTTGTTCCATAAACATGGAGACGGACGTAAATATCCTATTGTTTAACAGATACATTCATTATTATTGTTGTTATATATTAACCTTTTATCTGTGACTAAATGGAAAATAATTCAGTTTCCTGGTCAATTTACAACTGTTGACCTTAAACTGTAGACTTTCAACTGTAAACCTTCAAATGTAGACCTTCAATTGTATTCAACTGTACAACTTCAACTGTAGATATTCAACTATGCACTTTCAACTGTAGACCGTCACAAATGCAGTCAAATATTTAGTCATTTTATAGAATAATGTGTAAATGACGTGGATGTATTTTATATTTAATGACAGATGGGGCCAATAGTTGCGATTTTTTTTTTTCTCGTATCAGTATCGACCTGTTACTTTGGCCGATATACTCTTTTTCTCCTCTGCCTTTCTCCTAGTCGCTTTTCCATCCGAATTCTGTGCAAAAATTTACTGATATTTTGTAAATGTGGAAAAATACAAGTGCGTAATATGGGTTTTTCCTTTAAATCATAAATGCTATAATTGATATATTATCGAGAAGTTGTTCCATAAAGATGGAGACGGATGTAAATATCCTGCTGTTTTACCAATATATTCATTATTATTATTTTTCTTATTCTTATTCTTATTCTTATTCTTATTATATTAACTTTTTATATGCAACAAAATTAAAAAGGATGTGGTTTCCTGGTGCGCCCACACAGACCACACCATGTTTAACGTGTTAGAACTAGTGCTGTCAAATAATTTTACATTTTTAATTAGATTAATTACAGGGTGGTTTGGATTCATTTCAATTAATCATAATCAAATATTCATTTTTAATCTATATTAATTGTGTTTTATTTTTTATAAACAGACTCAAGAAACAAGTGAATATATCTGCATTGTGAACGTGTTTGTCCATGCTCGGCAACAGATTAGCCCAGTGCTAGCATTATCCTAGTGTGAGCAGAATCCCTGACTGTTTCCTTCATGGTACTGTAGTATTTTGATCTGGACGCGCTTCATTGAAAAGAAAACTCTGTCAAAATACTTTGTCGGTCGACTGTTCTGTCTCGGATTCTGTCTCAGGGTCTCAAATGTACTCAAATTTCTTACATATACACTTAAAAACCCAAAAAATGTGGAGAAAAAAACATGCTAAAATTCACCCAAAAAAATAAAGTAACAAACAAGCAACAAAAAAATCCAAAACATATTCAAAAACTCTTCTAAAAAGAAGAAAAACCCACCAAAACGTGATAAAACATATGCCAAAAAACAAACAAACAAACAAAAAAATAAAAATAAAAAAATAAATTATATATATATATATATATATATATGTATATATATATATATATATATATATATATATATATATATATATGTGTGTGTATGTGTGCAATTAACATGTTTATTCAACTCCTTCAACAGTTTCAGTGAAACAACTAAACTGTTCCATTGAATTTTTAATCAGATTAATCACAATGAATTAATTCATGATGTTGATGATTTAATTTTGACAGACCTAGTTCAAACTCTATTTATTCTCTTGTTGTAACCTTCGTCAACATTTTTTTTTTTAAATTTGACTAGTTGCAAAAAAGATTCTTTCCACTGCAGTTTTGTGTAACATCACATTTGCCTTATACCCAAAAAAACAGTGCAAAACCTTTGAATCGAAAAATGAATTTTGTTGAAATTGTCGTCCATTTTTACGCACAAGTTATATTTCCGCATTTTGAGTTTCAATGGAAAAGTGACTACTGTTTATTTGAAATGGACAAAGGTCGAGGGAAAATGAGATGGTTTTTATTTACTTTACAATGTGTTCACTTTGGTCCGAACTGAGATGCACTTTGGGAAAAACCAGCAAAAACAATCCACATAAGCTATTCATTTAATAAAACTTCCTGGTACAGTCAGTTAACTAGCCTGTGAATTAGCCACTGTTAGCACAGCTAGCTAATTTGAGTGTTTACATGTAGAAATTAGCGTTAATTCAATCAATCACTTTATTTATCCCCAGTGGGGTTAGTAGCAGTGCAGTAATAAGTGCCAAAAACATACAATAATTAACACACACACAAATGTACAGCAATAATACCAGTTCCATAATAAAGAGTGTTAGAGGTTAGCATAATATTTAAAGGCTAGCATTAGAACATTCCCTGTGGTCAAATATTTGAGTTCAGCAGTTTTATTTTAGTTTTTTTTCCTGCTAATTTACTCCTCAGTCCGGCTGAAAACAAGCCAAATATTATGCTTACCGCTAACAGTTAGCATAAAGTAGCTAGTGCAATACTTGGAGAAAAATGTCTTTGATATTGAAGTCATCTTTCTTAAACGTTTATGATTCCTGGAGTTCCTCTGCAGAAACTTTGTGTTTTTGTCTTTTGTGTGTATTTAAATATTTTTGGGTGAAAGTCAGATTCTGCAAAACAGATTAATGAACTAATTCAGGTACATAAACATCCAGAAAAAGACGTTTACTTGTGAAAATGTGTGTACTTCTACATTTAATGGTCAGTTTAGCTGCAACTAAACATTAAAAATTACAAATGTAATCATGAATTAACCCATAAAGGCCTAAACCATCTACTCGTTTAAACTGTTCAATATCTATAGATTCACTGATTCTATCAATAATTGATGTAAAATAGATTCATTATTCATTGGATAAAATGTACAAACATATGTAAAAGGACAAAAATAGTTGAAAGGTAATGATAATAATCTAACAATAAACCTAGAAAATATAGCATAAATGTGATCGATTATTTTTAAATTAAGGAGAAAATTTGTAAAATACTTTAAAAAAATGAGTTGAATATATTGTTTTGTACCATCCATGATCCTGTATTTACTCTATTAATGTTCAAAAATTAAGTCATCAATAATTGGTGTAAAATGCAGTGTAAGCAAAAAAAAAAATCAAACAACAAACCTATAAATATTGTCATATTTAATTATTTAATTTTGAGAAAATATTTCTAAATTGAGGAGTACATTTGAAAAATAAAAATGAGCACAATACATGGCTTCTGAACCAAAATGGTTGTTAATATGTTAATATCTATTTTTGTGGTTCACATGTTTACATGATCAGTGAAATAAATACAGGAAAATGCAGGAGAAAAAAAGAAAAACACTGGGAAAAAAACTGGAAAAATACAGGAGAAAAACAGGAAATGTTTAGGAATAAAATTAAAAATACTGGAAAACGTGGGAAAATGTGAAAATACAGGGAAAAACCTAAATACAGCAGATAATATTAAAATAAAAGTCAATGAATCTGTAAAATGAGAGTAAAATGTTCATGTTTGCACAATCAGTGAATTCAATACAGGAAAAATACAGGTTAAAAAAGAAAGATACAGGGAAAACAGGGAAAAATACTATATATATATATATGTGTGTGTGTGTGTGTGTGTGTGTAATACAAAATACAGAAGATAATATTAAAATGAAAGTTGACGACTGGCTCCATAAAGGTTAAACAGAAAAAAAGTAAATTAGGGAAGAATTTGTTTTGGGTCTTTATGGGTTAAATTCTTCAAAGTTTCTGTTTTTTGTCCTATTGTAAAATTTTTGGTTCCTCGTCTTTTGTTTCTAAATGTTTTACATGATTTAAATGAAGGGTGTAGCAGATAAATACTTATATATAAATAAACTAAATAAGGTTTTACATTATTTTGGATTTAAACAGAAAGTCACTTATATTAAATAGACATTAATTGTCATTTTATTTTATTTCTAAGATTTGAACCTAATGTGTTGAGTTTCATCTGTGTTTTGTGGTTTATAAAGATGATTTTTACAGATAAATAAGTTAAACCAGGGGACCCATAACCAGCCTGGTTTAGGTTTTTGTGATTTTTCTTGGATCAGAATTGTGGAGGTTTTTTTCTTTACATCTCTTTGTTTGACTTTATTCCTTTTTTCATTGTCACTACATTTTGTTTGATTTTATTCCTTTTTTCATACTTTACCAGTTTTTTGTATTTTGTTCCTTTTTTTTTCTAATTTTACATTTTTCATTCTGTACAATGTTTCATTATTTTACTCAACATTTCGTTTTTTTGTTCTTTTTTTTCCATTGTTTGTTTGATGTTGTTCTTTTTATTATTACTTTCCTACATTGTTTGTTTAACTTTTCCTTTTTTCATTCTTTTGTCAAATTTGGTTCAAATTTCTCGTTTTCTGCAAATCTTTCACTTAGTTTTTGGTTTGGTTTGGTTTAATTTTCCCATTATACTGCTGGATGTGTGTCAAACAGAAAGTTAATGGGAAAAAAAGAAAAGAAGTGGATTGCACATCATTGCTGTATGAATATCGCACGCTCCATGATGGTGATATTCGATCTGGTATTGACAAGTGCAGCCCTATTGGAGTTACTGTGTGGCTGTTTTTAGCTCCGCCCACTTTAGTGCCTTTTGTCCAATGGCAGCTCAGGATCCAGTTACTGTCACACCGTGGTGACAGCGGAGCACACTCTGCGGCAGAGTTTGACCACTGGCTGAAAATATCCTGGTCCTTAAATAGATGCTGTTGAGCACCGCCACCGCCGCTAGAGGCTCCGCCCATTCTGACATTCACCACCTTTATTTTTGACTGTGGAACTGTCTGGGGAAAAAATATACTCACACAAACTGTGACTTTACGTTTCATGGCACAAATGTTCCAAGCTCAAAGTGTGATTAGTGTAAAGCGGGGGAGGGGGTTAAAGGTCAAACTGGGTCCAACCAGTGACACGAGATGAAAAAAAACCCACTGGTAAAAGACTTTCAGAAAAATATGATCTAACATGGGTCAGAAGCAGTAAATAATAACAGAATAACCGATAAATAAGGACAAATACAAATGTTTGTCCTTTAAAAAAGTGTATTTTTAACAATATTCTGCTTCCTTTTTATCATTTACACAAATATAAATACTAGGGGTGGGACTTGATTAAAAATGATCTAATGAATTACAGGCTTTGTAATTAATTAATCTAAATTAATCGCGCAACCACATTTCATCAGTGTTTCTGACTTTGACTTGCTCATTTTCCTCCTAAAATCCAACATTTGTTCAAGTTGCTGCCGATCACAAGTGTTTCTGTGCTTGATAAGACATGTTTAGCATTTAAATGATAGCATAAGGTTGAAGCACTTCTTAGTAGGCTAACTCTTTTTACATAGTTTGTAATTAACAGTGGCTTTGTCTACTCTCCCATCTGGTAGTTTTCTAAAAATGAATTTATTGTCCAGCAAACCCTTGTTATTTGTTTCCGTTTCCATTCTGTCTCCTTGGTGGAGACAGAATGGCAGACGTCTACTGGTGTAGAAGTGTGTGTGTCTGTGTGTGTGAATGTGAGGAATTGTAAAGCACTTTGGGCATCTACTGGTGTATAAAATGCATTATATAAGTAAGTCTGTTTACCATAGCTATCGTACCAAAACCTCAAATGTATTAGCCTAGGATCTAGTCTGTCCCCAGTGGCCGCAAATGGTATTTGCTACGGGAGACAGACTAGACAGCCTCGGATCTGAAAATCCAAAATGGACCGGACCAATCAAATCGCGAGGGGCGGGATTGGAGCCCACCCTGCCTCATGACGACACAAATACGACACGTAATGTTGTAGTCGCAGAGACGTAGCAGCTAGCACACATTGCCGTAACACCAGTTGCTAGCTGCTAGACAACATGGCTCATCACCAGGAACAACCATTCGAGCTGGCTTTGGCAGCAACGCTAGGTGATTTAAAATTACAGTTTTCCCTGCGAGAGGAGCAGAAAACGGCACTTAAGCTGTTTTTGGAAAAAAGGGACGTTGTCGGAGTTTTGCCCACCGGGTATGGCAAAAGTTTGATATATCAGCTGGCTCCGCTAGTGGGACGACGCATGGGTCTGCACAACCCGCTGGTGATCGTTGTGTCACCCCTTTTAGCCCTAATGGATGACCAGTTGCAAGTGGCCGAAAAACTGGGAATACGAGCAGCACAACTCGGCAAAGGCGACCCGGAGGAGATCCGAAGCGGCCGGTGCCAAATAGTGTACGGGAGTCTTAGCTAAGCTGCTGCACTCGTTTTGAGACTACATTCTGGTGTGTTCTTCCGGTGGCGCTGTCTACGAAATCCATGTTCATCGCTCTGATTGGTTGGCTCTGACTGGTTACCCATCCAATGGCGTGGCGTTGTGTAAAGAGAAAACTTGACAGACAGCGGTTATCCCGCCCACAAATTCGCCTAGACTTTCTAGACTTTCCCCCGTAGCAAATACCATTTGCGGCCACTGGGAACAGTCTAGATCCTAAGCTACAAATGTATCATATTTTGGGAGAAATGATCATACACAAGGAAAACACATAACAACGTATCTATTTTAGCAGTATTTTAATTGGTATTTCATGTCAAATTTTTAAACAGTAATAAGCAGGTTGCAGTCACATGACTATGATGCTGGAGGGCAGGAAGTAACCATGGAGAATGACGTTATGGAGGAAATCATTGAAGAGAATGTTTATTGTAACGGATTTAAATCTAGTGTGGAAACACACATACATATAATTAGTTAAAAAATATAATGGACGTCACCTGTAACTTATGAAAATTAACGAGTTTTCCACAGAAGCCAAAGATTTGCCAACAATCGAGACTGTGGATATAACTAACTACCTGCTCCTGCAGACATAATACTACACCAGGAGCAGATGAAAGCATAGAAAAGTTTGGAGGCATAGAACATTATGTCAGCAGGTGGATCCACGACCTTGGTACTGAAAAGCTCAGGAATAATTATTGTTTGGTCTTCGCCAGGGTGAGTGTTATATTTGTAAAGATGCAACGTCATGATATATTCATGTTTGTTTACATTAGTCACTGCTAGCCGCTAGCAGTAGCACCTAATGTCAACAAATATCCAACACATCTTGATTGTCTAGGTAAACCATATTACAACAGTATAAATGATCATTTAACTACAACCTAATGATATATAACGCATCCACAAAAAAGTTAGCTTTGACCAAGTGGTCACTGCAGACATGGGTACTAGCAGCCTGCTCCTCCCAACCACAAATATAGATTTAAAAATCACTTTTTACAGTGTTTTTCTATGAGCTTTTTCCATTTCTCACCTTTGTGGATAGAAATCTTTGGGACTCAAAAAAAAAAAAAATCACATTTCATTCTCTCAACAATTGCCGTAAACTACACAAAACATAAGCATTTTCGTCAAGCTACTTCACTTCCTCCATCTGAAATAAAGTGAATGTGAAATAAAAGTACAATTATTAAGCAAAAATATCTTGAATAAAGTAAAAAAAAAAAAACATAAACAAAGAAATGTAAAATTAAGTAAAGAAACATTAAGCAAAAAATATTAAAGTACGTCACATGAAATCAACCTTTTCACAGTAATATCCCTGTAGAATCTACTGGTTAAACTACAGCACAAAAGAACACACATCCACAAAGTTACAACCAGAGTAGAAAGAAAGGACAGATATGTGTTCATTACCCAATGCCACGCCCACTTGTGCAGATGTTGTTGGTTGTCATGGCAGCAGCCCTGTGTGTGTGTTTGTCTTTTATGTCGCCTGAGTGCAACACGTGAAATGGTTCTTGGTGTCAGAGACAGAAATGTGTTTGGGCGACCAACTGAAATTATCGAACATTTTGGATTTTTTGCCATTATTGATCGTACATCGTCCAGAGGGCAAAACTATCGCACCAATATTATAATATATATATATATCTCTGGCAACACTGGTGCCCTCTGACATCTCTAGCAGTGTGTGCCTCAATACAATTGTCAAACTAAAACATTGATGTTCCCACCCAGCTGTTTGAAAATACAAACTACGGATGCGTTAAGATGTGGTAATATTTTGAATTAATTAATTACAAGCAAATTAATTAATATTAAATATCCCACCCTTAATAAATACACACAACATTTACTAAGAGGTACAATATTGACAAAAATACACCCATTTTTCTTAATTAATTTCAGTTTGTTGGTATTTGTTGAGATTATTCACATTTTATTGTGAAAGGACAGTCAATCTACAAAGGTAAATATCCTCATGTAATTTAACTTTTTAATCATACAAAAATGCATCTGAAAAAACCTTTGCATTGTACATTTCCAAAAAAGGCAATTATTTAACATGAAAAAAGTCCAACCTTGTACTTTTCCTGGGTCTCAAGAGGAAATTGTAATTTATTTTTATTTATTTTTTACATTTTTATTGTATTTTTGTATTTTATTTTTTTTTGTACTTTACTGAATTGTTCGACAGCCTTGACTGGAATTTTTGAGAACTTTGTCTCACAGGTGCATGTTTGAGGCTCCTGTTGTAGAACCAGATGGGGGTGGGGGGGGGGGGTTGAACCCACTCTGTCGACTCGATGCCTTTTAATGTGAATCTGGATTTTCAGATTAAAGTGGAAGGTTTTGGCATCGTTGAGCTGTTTCCCTGGCGATACAAACGCAGCCTTTTCCCGCTGTGTTACCAAGGACACGCCGGGTGGAATCTGTCCTCACCTGGACAACACTCCGGGGCCACACAAACAACCAAGGGTCAAAGGTCACATGGACCTGGAACAGACGCAGATATTGAACTGTGAATGCGAATGACTTGAACCAAAGATAAACAAGGAAATCAGGGAAAATGTGTAGGAGTTTTTTTTTTTGTTTTTATTTGAATCAGAAGATGGGACAGCGTCAGTGGAAAAACTGGAGTTTCTTCTTGCAATGGGGGGGGGGGGGCATTTATGGTACAATTTCAGAGCTTTTTAATTCTTTATTAAAGAAAACTGTGACTTTCTGTCCATGTTGTGATTCTGTTCGTTGTCGTAAACTGTGTCCAGATCACATGACACTTTGACCCGGGATACGATCTGTGTGTGTGTGTGTGTGGGGGGGGGGGGGGTCACGACATGAGAAAACATACTAGGTGGTTAAAAATAGTAAAAACACACAAAATGTTAAAATACGGAGGTAAAATGTAAGAACCCCCCCCCACACACACACACACAAATGTAAAAATATGTTAAAAACACATAAACATTTAAGATGTGTTAAAAGAAGATGTTGAAAAAGTTTTTGAAACAAATGTTAACATTTGTTTCAAAAAGGTAAAAACTCAAAAACTTTAAAATATGGAAGGAAAAGGTAAAAAAACCCACTTATTTACTTAATTCAAGATTTTAATATTTTTTTACTCAATTGAAGATGTTTTTCTTTTTCTTAATTGTTTTTTTAACTTACTTTAATATTTTTGCTTAATGGTTTTTTTTTTTTACTTAATTCAAGATATTTTTGTTTAATGATTGTACATTTATTTCTCATTCACTTCATTTCAGATGCAACAAGAAAGTACAGGAAATATGGTGACAAGAAAAAAAAAACTGAATGCAATGTGTTCTAAAAGTTAAAGTCGCTGTTTAGTTTGACCTTTGACCCCAAACAGCAACATTTTCAGCAACTTTCCACAAAAACTACAGGATCAGTTTCCATGAAATTTTCAAGAAAGGTATGGGGTGGTCCAGAATAGAGTCCATTAAATTCTGGTGAATGTAGGTCAAAGGTCAAAGTTACCAAAAATTTGTATTTACAATGATCAGAGAGAGGTCAAAGGGCAGGAAATTCCTTTTGATTCCTGTATACTCAGTTTTACATATAGCTTCTTTTTGCTCTCACTGTTGATGTGCATTGACATCAGCAGTTTGAAGGACAATTTTGAAGAGTCTAGGTCAAAGGTCATGTAAACACATTATGTAAGAAATTTTCACTTTATGATGTAATAACGCCACATTTTGTAATACAAATCATGAACGCAATATGTAATAAACTTTGCCACATTTTTTTAATAATTTATTACAAATTGCAGCTGTTCTTTTTTTTTTTTTTTTACACAAAATGTAATAATGTGGTTCATTATGTAATAAACCACCAAAATGGATATCTATACCATCAGCCAGCTGGTTGTTAAAGCCCTGTTGAGCCACATTTTGGAATAATGGTGCATTTTGTAATAAACGTCCAAAATGTTTAATTTCATTTTGTAATTAAGCCACATTAATATGTCATTACATTTTGAGAAGATTGTTACAAAATGCACTTGTCACTTTTTTATTCTCTAGAAAATTTAATAACATGGTACATTATGTAATAACAAGTCTAAAGCATAGTTTGTTTTTTAATTGTATTTTATTTTACTTTAAAGTATTTGTCAAACCGAGGCCTATTATTAGTATCACTGTATTAGCCTAGTAGCAGTACTTAGCAATTACTGTCAGTACACTATCAAAGGTTGAATTAACAGAGAATATTCTGTAAATTCCAGATTTTTTTTTATTGGATACCAAAACCACATCAACAATAGTTCTAAATATCACCAACAATAAATGCAACCAACACATGCAGGTTTGCATCCAATTATCCAAAATAATAATGAACCAATGAATATAAGTTCTACCTTAAACAACGTGTCTTCTGTTTGTTTACAGAGCTGCTGTGACCAGATCATTTATCCACTAACATTCATTTTAAACAAATATGAAATTGCCTCAAAAGGCTAAACAAATAACATTTCTATATCCAAAATATGTCTGTAATTTCAAATTGTCCATGTCTAATATGTCTTATTACCAGCCAAGTCATAAACCACGTGGAATGTTTTGTAAAAAGCTCCTTGAGTTTTAATGCCACACCACCAAAGCGCCCTGCTGCTGCAAAATGGAATAACTTGTAAAATGTATTACAAAGTGCATTGGGGCAGTTTATTACAAAATTAAGCATTATTACAAAATTAAATGAAAAAGTCATTACATTTTGGACGTTTATTACAAAATGCGGCTCAACAAGAAAAACAGAGAAAAACAGAATATTTCCTGCATCACAAGGACTTTGTCTGCCATTGTCTTATCTTGGTCTCCTGCTGTTTCCTGCTAGGTGTTAAAAAGCTTGTGTAAGCAGAAACCCAAATGCCATGTGAACAGAAACTGGTTTAAAAAGATAGCACCAGTGGCTCATCTGGACTGAAGAGTGATGTCTTACTTTTAACAAAAGGGAGTCATTCAGTAGATCATAAAATTGGAATTGAAATCCATTGAGAATTGAGGGAGGAGAAGTGATTTTAGTGCCAAGCTGGAAAAATACGCAAAGTTGTAAACACATTTTTTTAAATTTAAAATTTCGACAAAAAAAGTGATACGTTTTGTGCCTAATAATTAGATCTATCTAATGAAACAATCAGAATTGAAATCTGTTGGGAATTGAGGGAGTAGAAGTGATGTTAGTGAATTGTGGACAACGCCGACGCTGCCAACAGACGGACGAAGTGCGACGGCAATAGTTCATTGCGACTTCGTCCAGATGAGCTACCTAGGTGCAGAACAAAGCTTAAGAAATACATAGTAAATACAAACACAGAGTTAATAGAATATTAACACTCACACCTGTTTCTGTCATTTTTATAACATATCTTTCATACCAAGTCTGTTCATGACTAGTCACCTGGTGTCCCCCCCCCCTGGGGGGAGTGGTGGCTCTCCTGACAGTGTCTGCACGGGAGCCATGGACGACAGGATCTGCAGTATCTCGCCTGTGCTGACCTGTGACCCCGGATCCCCGCCCCTGCCTGTCTGGACCAGCCCCCCTTCCTGCATCTATACATGGACGTTCATCTATAGCCTGTCCGTCCATGGGAGTGGATCTGTCCTTCAATGTGGTTCTCCTCAAGATTTCTTCTTTTTCCCACTGGGTTTTGAAGTTTTTTCTTGCCGAGGAGGAGGGTCTAAGGACAGGGGGAGGGTCTAAGGACAGGGGATGCTTGGGACTGTTCATGTATCTCTGTAGTTGATTGTGTTTTTGTAAAGCCCTGTGAGACGACTTTGTTGTGATTTAGGGCTTTATAAATAAAATTGAATTGAATAGTACATGGTATGACAGTCAAAACAATAGATATTGTAATTTTCCATCACACTGGGTTTGAGTCGTGTAGACATCGTAGAGGACGGTCATGGGTGAATTACCTGCACTGAACAGACAGACGCCAGTAAAGCAGCTGTCATTTTTGTTGCCCGCCTGTAGTAAATGTTTGTTCTGATCACTAGTGGCACATTCACAAACACTGTACATCTGATGTGTGACGTTATTAGAATTGTTTGAAAAGTATGTCATGGTAACATGTTGCCACACTTTGTAGATGTTTTATAGAAGCAATAGCTCACTTCAGACCTTCATACATTGTGTTAAAAACACAACTAAGGCGTGTGCTTCGGCCCAGCATGAAGCAGAGCAGTGTTGGGAAAGTTCACCTTTATTAGGAACTAGTTCAAAGTTCAGTTCAAATTAGTCAATATGAATTAGTTCAGTTCATCGTTCATTCTTCCAAATTATCAACTAGAAGTTCATGGATCCCAAAATGAACTTTTTCCTTCTTTTTTTGTGTTATTATTGTAAACTTATTATTAACCGTTCCTGACGTTATCCTGTAGTCAGGAAATCAGGGGAAAATACCGTCCTTGTCCAGAGCGGAAGTAAGTACCTTACCCCAGGGTTAACTTCCCTCTGCAGGTTCTTAGAACACAAGGAGCGGTTTCAGTGAGTTTTGTTTTCAATGTTTATTTCCAAGAACAGGACAACACCTGCTCCGGTCGCCGGTCACACTCTGTACATTTAACTCTTTTTCTCTGCACCCAAAAACTCTCTGCACCCCTCTCTCTCTCTCTCTCTCTCTCTCTCTCTCTCACTCTCTCTCTCTCTTCTCATTTTCTATTCCACAACATTATGTTTCCAACATTAGTTCAGAATAATAAAATAATGACATCTATGATAATGCTGTGTTTTGATCCCATTTTATTCCTTATAGGACTCAATAATTACGTGATAAGAACAAAATATGAACTACATAAAAGCGCAGTTCAATAAATGCTAGAATAACCGCGTTCACAACTTCCCGTTCATTTGGCAAAAGTGAACGAGTCGTTCACGTTCGTTAAAAATATGATATAGTTCGTGAACGATCGTTCAATGGACGCGTTCAGGTACAACACTGAAGCAGAGGAACCGAAACATTCCACCAGTGAAAACCGCACCTATAGGTGTTATGTTTGAGTCCCACTGTTCTTGTGATGCAGGAAATGTTCTGTTTATCTCTGTTCACTGGGCACTCACTCAGGAGGCTTCAGCCTGCATTAACAATGAGCTGATTAATGGTTTAGACGTCCATTTGGTGGTTTATCACATAATGCTCCACATTATCAAATTTTGTTTATTTAAAAAAAGGGGGGGCAACAGTTGCAATTTGTAATAATGGATGCAATATGTAATAATTTAGGGCAAGTTTATTACATATAGTGTTCAAGATTTTTATTAGAAAATATAGCATTATTACATCATACAGTGAAAATCTATGACATTATTACATAATGCAGCATAACAGCTCACAATAAAGGTCCAACTGGAGTTTTGGATATAACTTTTGAACAAAAATGTGAAGTTGTCATTATTTCTAGGTCATTGTGTTATTTTACTGGAGATCCAATCAGGCTGAATGTGGAAGTATGTGATGCTTTTATTTTTATTTGTCTGACTGGGACAGAACAGTGTGAAGAACATGACCCCACCTCATTCTGCTGTGGGAGGATTCTTGTGGTTTATAGAATTCCCCCTCACCTCCCTCCCTCCCAGCATGCTTTGCTCTGCTACTCTGGACCGTGTGCCGTTTGTCCTTCACCCTATGTGATTTCAATCCAGATGTGGGCGGCGTAATGCATTCAGGGTGGGGGCTGCAGTCGGGACTTACCCCAACCATGAGTCAGGGTTTGCACCGGAGCCAAAAAAACCAACTGGAGCAGCTGCTATGGTTACTGCGGCGGCAGAGAAGACAGCAAGGCTTTTCACTGCCAACACAAGAGCGATTCAAGCCCTTTAAAGAAACAGAAAGACGTCCAAGATATGAGATGACACTGGAGCAAACAATGAAGTTTTACACTTTTCATCCCAGATCACTTTGACTGACACACACGATCATGACGAAGCAGTTCAACTAAACATTAAAAAAAAAAAAAAAAAAGTGGTTCCAGGCCAGAGGTGGTGAAAATACTGACATTCTGTACTGCAGTAGAAGTACATGTACTGGTGTGAAAAAATATTCTGGTAAAAGTAGAAGTATTAATTCAACTCCTTTACTGAAGTAAAAGTTAAAAAGTACAACTTCTCAATTGTAATAAAGTAAAAAGTAAAATATTTTGTTGTTTTTTTGTGATGGATGAAATAATACTGACTTAAGCAGAAAATACTTAAAAAAAAAATCCCAAAAATAAACCCTTTAAAGTTGTCAGTCCATGATTATGTCATTAATATTGCTGTGTTCTCCATTGTTATTGAATGCATTGTGTGTTGGTTCTATTTCAAAAATGTCCAGGTTGCTTTGTTTTTGGAGGGTAGAAAAATGACAACACAGTTTACTGGTACTTCCTCATACATGTCCATGATGCAGTGATGAGGCGTCTCTGATTGGCTCAGAGAATGAATGTGTGAAGGAACACTCCCCCTCCCCTCTCTGTGTGTGTTTACCTTCCCAAAGTAACATCCAGCTAGGTTTTGTTTTGAAAATGTGCAGGGAAAAAAAACAAATCTTTATTTCCACAGAGAGCACATGGACCAGATTGATCCGCCATTTTTTCAAGTTTGTGCAGCAGCTACTGTGGGTGCTAATGTAGATGCTAATGCTAATGCTACTTCAGATTCGCTGTAATAGGGGACGGGCTTAACCCCACCTGGGTGACGCCAATGTCCTTGTGATGTGTAGTGGACAGACTTTTCTGTTGTTTTCTATGAATGGGAAATCCAACCGGTGGATGTGACGCACCACTTTCAAGGCAGCATGTGTTTGGGAACTCGGAGTGACCCATCAGATTCCAAAAGGAGTGTGGAAAAGTGGTTTTCAGTGGAATAATACCTTTAAAAGTGTGTTAGTATGTAGATGATGGGTTTTATTGGGTCATGGTACTCAGTTTAGTAGACTTCAGGACTTCAGGAGATCCAGACCCAGCCACACACCCCTTCACATCAATGACACAGCAGTGGAAATCGTGAGCACAACCAAGTACCTGGGGGTGCAGATCACAGATGACCTCAGTTGGTCACTCCACACTTCCTCCCTGGCGAAGAAGGCACAGCAGCGCCTGCATTTCCTGCGACGGCTGAGAAGAGCCTCTCCCCCCCCCCCGTCCTAACCACCTTCTACAGAGGGACAATAGAGACCCTGCTGACTAGCTGCATCTCCGTCTGGTCCGGGAGCTGCAGGGCCTCAGACTGGAAGGCTCTGCGGAGGGTGGTGAGGACGGCTGAGAAGATCATCGGGGCCCCGCTCCCCACAATTCAGGACATAGCAGAGAGCCGCTGCATATCCAGAGCCCACCGGATCCTCTCTGATCCCACTCATCCCCAGCACAGACTGTTCACTCGCATGGCATCTGGGAGAAGGTTCCGCAGCATCCGCTGCAGAACGGCCAGATTCAGGAACAGTTACTTCCCCCTGGCCACCAGACTGCTGAATGACAAATAACAACCCCCCCACAAACTCATTCGTGTACCTCATGGACAATGTACTCTCAGTGCACTTATCCATAACATGGACAAAAAAAAAAATCTACCTCCTGGTTGTGAAACAACCCCCCCTATATTTGCACTACTACTTACTCTGTTTTTTGCACTATTCATTCTGTTTTTTGCACTATTCATTCTGTTTACGGCACTACTCATCCTGTTTACTCTGTTCCTCAGATGCTTTTTTTTACTTATTTATTTAGTAGGTGTACTCCGGAAGCCAAGCAACGACGTCTCGTTGCCAAAAATCCCACTGTTGTGTGTATTCTTGTGCAATGACAATAAAGGAAGTCTAAGTCTCTAAGTCTAAGTCTGTATGGACAGGACATTTGGGAAAAATTCCTAAGTCATAAATACGTGATTTAAACAAAAGCTTAATTATGAGATTTAAAAAAAATGTAAATCGTTGGATGAAAATTAAAAATTATGATTGAGTAAGTCACACTTTCTGATTTATGACTTATTTTTCATACTGTCACATTAGTCTAGTTTGAAAAAGTAACGAGTCTATTCTGTGAATGTAAAGAGTATAAAGTACATTATATATATATATATATATATATATATTAAAAGAACATATATTTATACAAAACTGTAGGGAGTAAAAGTAAAAAGTTTTCAGAAAAATAAACACAGATACAAATACCTAAAAACTACTTAAACCACTTATAGGAAAGAAAGTAATTCTACTTAGTTACTTGTTCTAGGCACAACAAACCGCTTCCCCTCATGAACATTTTAGCTATTGATGGACATCTCCCTCTTAATATATTAGACTTAGGGTTTGACCTTTAAAGGTCACTCAAGGTTAAAGGTCATGATGACATTTTGAAGCCCATGCCAGGTTTCCTAACTTTCAATGACAGTAACTAAGTCTCTATCTCTGCTGGTTTTTCTGTTCTAGTCATTTGGACTTTTTTAGGCAGTGACTCAGTGTTGTGAGTCTTGAGTCAACAATAAGTTCAAATATGAGTAGAAGTATGAGCACAGGGTGCAGAATTAAAAGACCAGCTTGTTGGTGCAGATGGTCTTTGGGGACGAATAGTTCTGCAGTTATATCCAAAAGTTGATTTTGACCCTTATTGTGACCTTTGACCCAGAGTCTTCAAACGTGTCCTTCAAAGTTCTGATGTCAATGCATATCAACAGCGAGAGCAAAAAGTAGCTCTATGTTAAACTGAGTATACAGGAATGAAAAGGACATTCATGACCTTTGACCTACATCCACTAACATTTAATAGGATCTATTGTGGACCACTTCACACCTTGCAGGATGGTGTTCCAGGTTCCTTATCCCCGCCCCCCTCGCACACATTTGACCTGATTGGCTCTATCTCTTACCATTGTGAAAACATATTTTTGGTGATTGTGACCTTTCACCTTTGACCTACATTCACCAAAATTTAATGGGATCTATTATGGACCACCTCACCCCCTTTTCTGAAAATTTCATGGAAATTGTTCCAATAGTTTTCGTGTAAAAAGCTGTTTACAAACAAACTAACAAACTGAAAACAGTCCATAGTCATGATAAACTCTCATATCAACAATAAACCTCTGAAACTGAGTCGCATAGGGAAGAAAATTAACAAAAACAGTAGGCAGACCTTTACCTGGTGAAGGGCGTTCACGTCATATGACCACAGGGTGACTTTTATTCTGGAAGAGAAAACAATAGTTTTGTATCGAGGCATCACTTCACTTAATATTCATAGTTAAAGCTCAAGCTAATGCTAACCGTTTCCCATTATAAATGTCAGAGGTGGGAAATAACTAAATAGAAATACTTTCTTTACTGTACTTAAGTAAAGTACTGATACGTGAAAAATTTCCATGAGTATTTATTTTTCTGGCAACTTTTTACTTTTACTCCCATAAATATCTGTATTTTATACTCTTTATATTCTCAGAATAAACTCATTATTTTTTCAAACTAAACAGATGTGACAGTACATAAAAATAAAGTCACTTCACAGGGAAAATCACTGAATTCTGAGTTTCTATATCATAATTATGACTTTTATTTCATAATGTGAATTATTTTTTGTATATTTATGCATTTTTCATCTCATAATTTTGACTTTTCATCATGACTTTTTTGTCTTTTTAGCCGACATTTTTACTTTGTACCTCAAAATTATACTTTTTTTTTTAATCTCACATTTATGATTTTTTTTTATCTCAGTTGTGTTTTTTTCCTCACATTTTCCTAAATTTTCTCCCATATCCACACACATTAACTCACTTTTAAAAGATTTATTTTTGGATATGTTTTTTTTTTTTTTTTTTTAACTTTTCAGATTTTTCCTGGTTAAATAACTATTGTTTCATTCACGGCAAAAAAATGCAGTTTTACTTTTCACTTTATGAAAGTAAAGTTGAATCAGTAAAAAAAGTCAAATTTATGAGCAAAAAACTCATTCATGAAATAAAAAGTCAAAATTAGGAGTTGAAAAGCTAGAATTCTAAGTCACTGAGCACAAGCAGAATTAAAGCGCACTGTCGCTTTTGGAGATTAAAGTCTTTTAAGTGCTCCTTAATAGTCATTTATTAGATAGATTTATATTAGTCTGTAAAATAGGGTATTCCAGTCTTCGTCTGTTCTATTACTTACAGCAGGGGTGTCAAACTGTGGTCCACGAGGGCCGGTGTCCTGCATGTTTTAGATGTTTCCCTCTTCCATTCCACCTGGAGGTCATTACATCATTATCAGTCTGATGAGGAGCTGATTATTAACTCTTTAAGTGTCACTGCTGATGTGTTCTTAATGGAGTTTAAATATTCAGAAAAATTCAGCCATCTTCTTTTTAGTTTTGGTGCCAAAAAGCAAGAGTTTTTTAAAAAAAATATTTTATTTAAAAAATTTTTAAAGGCAAAATTAACATAGCTGAGACCAAATTTCAATAGTAGTTTTCTTCTTTAGTAATTTTTTTTTTTAAATTTCCACATTATTTGTCATTTTGCAAATATTTATTCATTTTTGTTGCTCATTTTGTTTATTTTTCTACATTTTTTTTTTTTTTTATTCTAGTATTTTTCTTTGATTTTCTGCCATTTGTGTCTTTACTTTGCTCATGTTACCAATTATTTTGTTAGTTCTCAGGAGTTAAAGGGTTAAACTGAATCACATGGAAGAGGAAAATATCTAAAACATGCAGGACACCGGCCCTCGAGGACTGGAGTTTGACACCTGTGACCTACATGCACTGTTCCACCTGTACTATAAAACAGGTATTTGTCGCCCCCTTGTGTTTAACATTAGATGGTGATCCACCAGATGCTCAGCACAGATTCCCTCAATGTCTTTGTGAATGCTATTTCTTTTCTGTTTGTGAACATTTCTATATTAACATTGTGCATATTGTGATACAATTATTACATAAAATATGTATGTGTAATGATGGATATGTGAAGGGTTAACCATAAAAACTATTCCTCCACAGACACTGTTTTACAGACAAAAGAGGTGTCTAAGCCCCGCCCCCTTATCAGAACCACCTGAGAAAAATCAGGAATCAATTTGTTCCAGATGGGTGTCAAACAAATGATCATATTCACCTTCAGACCAAACAGTGTCCCACTCTAGGAGAGCCAAGAGGACAATCTGATAAGACTGCTGCTGTTCAACAAGCTGACTGTGAGTATGAGTGAACAGGAGTGTCAAAGTCATGGTAGTTTGGTTCCATATTTAACCCAATATGATGTGAAAAGGATCAGACCAGTCAAATAATAACATTGGAAAGAATCAAATGACATTATGATAATGTTCACATCTATGTTTCCCTCAAAATGTGATGAACATCAACCACTGGACACGTGTTCAGAAAAATAAGTGACGTTTTTCATCATTTTTTGCCTCAGTTTCTCCCACATTTGCACATGTGCAGAACAACTGACAAATAAACATTTAGTAGGCAGAATATTTATAAAATGGCACTTCTCTTCACATATTTCAGCTGCTTCATATGTCAGGATATTCCCATTGTTTGTATGACTTGGTCATTTTTTATTATTTTACTACAGTTTTTGATTCTTATTCCTTCTTGTCATTTAAATTATTTGTGTTTTAATTCTGGTTTCTTTTTATGTAATTGAAGTTTTTAGGTTTGTTCCTTTTTTCATGATTTTACTTTTGTTTTTCTTACTTTGTCATTGATTCACTTAATCTTTGTATAATTTTCTTTTTTTTATTCTGACTTAATGATTTATAATTCTAGAGCAAATGCTGCACTAGTACAGTCAATGACACAAGTGCAATTTTATCAATGTTTAGCTTCGGTTTGCTTCAATTACAACTAACAATTCAATTACAAATACACTAAACATTTAGTAACAAACAGGATATTTGTAAAACGACACTTTTCTTCAGATATTCCAGCTGCTTCATATTTATTCAGGTTTTTATAAATGTGGTTTATTAATATAAATGGTTTCATGTAATTTGACTTTTTTTTTTACATTAAAACCTGTAGTTTTCAATATTTATATGTAAGTATGTTCATATTTTACTGGTCTGGCCCAATGTAGATCTAATTGTTCTGTATGTAGAACCTGAATTTAAATAATCTTTACACTGTTATTTTTACTGCTGTTCATCCTACGGGCCAAACTGGACCCTTTAGTGGGTCAGATTTGGCTCCCAGGCCTTATGTTTGACACCTGTGTTTTACAACAACCTGAGGTGGAAGTAACTAAGTAGAAATACTTCCTTCACTGTACTTAAGTACAGTTTTAGGCGTTGAGTATTTATTTTTCTTTTACTTTTACGCCCTACATTTTTCTAGAAATATATGTACTTTATACTCTTTACATTTATATAAATATCTGTACTTTATACTCTTTACATTTATATAAATATCTGTACTTTATACTCTTTACATTTATATAAATATCTGTACTTTATACTCAACACATTCTCAGAATAGACTCATTACTTTTTCATTATTTAATCAATGGCAAAAAAAAGTTTTACATTATTACAGTTAAGAGGTTGTACTTTTTTGGCTCAGTAAAGGAGTTGAATCAGTACTTTTACCTCAGTATTTTTTCACAGAAGTAGCTGTACTTATAATAATAATAATAATAATAATAATAATAATACACTTTAGTAAAAATCAAATATAAAGTTGAACAAATGTACAAAAATCTGATAAATTAAATTAGAATAAATATAAATTAAAAATTAGTGCAAATTTACTAAACAAAATAACTAATACAAACATTCAAAACACAAACAATTGCAATAAAGTCCCAAAATGTCCATGTGTTATCATCAGGTGGGGGCTGGTTTATCATTAGGTTGGGGGGGCTGGCAGCAGACTGAACTGGTCCATGTGTTTCTGCAAAAAGCAGTTTTATTTGTGTCTAATAAGGCTGTCATCCTCCTACCTAGGAAAAATGAAGACAATCATGATTTGAGACTAAATGCATAATAAAATATGTACATTTGGCCAAAATAAATAGGTAAATGTACTTCATGTATGTAAAATACTTTTCAGTGGTGTTAAATATTATTACAACTATTCTTAAAAAGTCGGAATAACATTTTTCCTTCTCATGAAATGATAGAATGTTATTTATTTTTGACAGAGAAAGTCAATAAACCCTCAATCATTGATTAATTATAAACTTATCTACTCATGTGTAGAAATAACAATAAAATGAGAAATGAGACTGAAAAAATACTACTATAGTCAACAGTGTTTGCATGTGTATAGTATAAAATGTAGTATTATTGTTATTATTATTACTATTAGTTTGTAAAAAAAGATATCAGTAAGATACAACAACTTACTGGGTAGATGTTCATCCTGTTTGGAGTTCATATCCACAGTCAGATCTCAGTCAGATGTTGAACATTCAGCTCTGTAGTGTCTCTGTTGTTTACACGCTAGCACGCGGCTAAAAGCTAACACTTCACAAAGCTTACCACAGTCGGTAACATCCAGGAAAATACACTGTCACTCACTGTTATCCCCTAAAACTCTCTAAAATGACTTAAAACTAAGAGTAAAGTCAGGAAATATAATTATAACCAGCAGACAGATCTGCATCACTCCTCCTGCTCTGCTGCAGCGTGTGTGCCCCAGGCTCGGTCCCGTGCATGCGCCGACATGCGCAACGATGCCAAAACCTTTCACCTTTTACACATGCATTTCCCGTCCAGAGGAAAATGTAGTTCATGGAATGTGAGGTGTCAATGGATTCAGGAGAATCTCCTCTTTCAAAGGCCTAAAAACATGGCTGCCTTATCGCTCACCAGAATAAGATATAGATGAATTAATAGCGCGTATCTGTGATTAAAAATAACTTATATTTCACCACACACACATTAAAGATCATGTTTAAAGGTGACTTTTATCACTAAAATACACTTTATATGTAGTTTTATTAACATTAGGGTCTTAACTTTGAGCAAAAGTTGAAACAAATTTCCATTGTCCAGATTTATTATATGTTAATAATTAATGAAAAATTACATTTTCTCGGCCCGTGGGTGGGCCGACCGGGCTTAAGGGGTTAAAATATTTATTTTTTTAGCCATCATCCTCGTGTAAACTGCACCTTATTTTAATATTCAGATTATTTTCACCAAGTGAAATGTGTGAGCGGGTGTTTTATAAGTTGGATCAATCACAACGGACTCTATCGCATGCTTCTTTAACAAATGTATTTAAAAAGTGCACATTTTCACTTTGATGGATGTTCACATTTATTGACTTTATCTAAAAATATTGTATTTTAAATTGCCAGAAAAGCTGCCAGAAAAATACTTCTTGGTTATTTCCACCTCTGATGCTTTGTGCTAAAGAAATAACAGGAATAGATTTCACTACCATGCCAAATGCATGCTGAGAAATGTGGGCCTATTCTTCATAACATTCACCCTTTGAATTTAAGATTGTTGACTGTTAGACACATGTGTACGGGGTCTGGGTGATTGTCTGATTGGGTTCATATTGGCTGGCGTAAGAACAGTCCATAACGGTGTCTTTTGGTTATGGGGTTTAATGTTATGGGTTTGAAGATATCGCCTAAAAATAGCCATACATCTACGTTAGCTAGGGTATGGAGCTTTAGAAAGCATGAGGAAAACCAGAAATAAGGTTTCAAAGACAATTAGCTTTTTCCCAAACAATTGTAATGTCACTCTGAGAATAAAAACAATAAAATATAGGTCAGAAAGTATGGTAATACTGACCAGTCTTTACAGTTTGAGTGGGGACAAGACTTCAATTCAATTCAATTTTATTTATAAAGCCCTAAATCACAACAAAGTCGTCTCAGAGGGCTGCTTATTATTTTTTTTTCCCTTACATGTCCTATCCATACCCACAAACTGAGTACCATGACCCAATAAAATGCATCATCTACACCAGAGGTCTTCAATCCTGGTCCTCATGGCCCTGCATGTTTTGCAGGACACCCTGAGACACCTGACTCAAAGCAGTGGGTCATAAGGCCTCTTTATATGGCAGTTTTTATTCCTGTTAAATTCCAAATAAAAGTTCAATCTGCTTTAAGATGCCCATGTAAATGCCTAATTCCAGTTGAAAATGTTAATTCCAAATTAAACTTTCTTTGTGAATAAGTCACTGGTTTAATCTGATGTTAATTCCAAATAAGATAATTCCTCTGACATGTAAGCAGTTAATTCCACTTTAACATTATTCCTGTTCTGCGCATGCTCCTGGTTTTATCATGACATGCATATTTTGCATTGATGATGCACATGTTCCACGCTGCCAGCATTACTGTAGCAACATTTTCCGAAGCAAGCGTTGGAGTCACAGTGAAGTTGAGTATTATATTTGAGAATTGGAAAAATTAAATATAATGGAAAGGGTGGATGGGAGGAAAAAAAAAATAGAACTCCAGGACAGAAACCATATGTGTTGTGAGTAGCAACGGGAGCATCGGGCTTAAAGAGTACTTCAGCAGCAAGAGGAAGCACACCCCTGGGACAGAACATACGTCACACCAACAGACTAATGGGTGCAATGTTTGAGGGTGTCGGATCTGTAACGTATGGGCCATAGGCTGATCCGCCTCCCCTTTTTATTCACACCCCAAACCCAGACATGATAGCCTAGTTAACTAGCTGGCCTCTAGTGGCAATTTGTTTTTTTTTTCCAGAATTGTTGGTCTAGTGACGCTCCATAGCACCTTAGGCAGGACTGGTCAAATTTCACTGGTCTAATCACAACACTAGTTTGTGTTCGTGAGATTGTAGGGCAGCCTTAGCAAAATGGCAACAGGGTTGAAGAAGTAAGAACTTACAGTATATACAGTTTATGGTTGGATAAGCAGCATGTAAACAGAGCTGGTTGGTTATTTTTCCTCCACTGTTAGCGTTAATTAGCCTAGCCTATAGGATGTTAAAAGAATGAGATGGACGCCAACCCAGCTCTTAAAGTCAAATTAACTAGAGGGAATACACCAGTTTCTCATGTAAATGCTTATTTGGAATTAAATGTCCAGGAAAGATGAGGGAAATGGCTTTAATCCCAAATTACTTTATTCTGAATAAATCGGAATTGAAAAGCATCATGTAAAGGTATGGATTATCGGGCTTCATCAGCACTTGATGACGAGCTGATAATTTTAATTGGGGGTGTTGGAGCGGAATTGCATTTAAAACATGCAGGACAGTAAGTGTTGAGGACCAGGCTTGAAAACCTCTGATCTACGCAGTTACTCTTAATTTATTATTTCTAGATTTTCCTGCTTAAATAAATCCAAAGTTAAAAAAAATGCAGTTTTACTTTATTGCACTTGAGAAGTTGTACTTTTTTTTTTAACTTTTATTTAAGTAAAGATATTAGTACTTCTTTACCAGAATATTTTTTTTCACACAAGTAGCTGTACTTAAATACAGAATGTCTGTACTTTGACAACCTCTGGTTGTAGTTTCTCTACTCTGTTAAAAGTTCTGAACTTCTGTTTCCATCTTCATTTTCAGACTAAATGGCTTCCACATCAAGGGAATACAACTACTGTCCAATCTGCCTCTTGAACTTGACAGATCCTGCTGTTCTTGCCTGCGGCCACACGCTCTGTCATAACTGTGTGAAAAATTGCCTGATTGATGAGCTGACCGTGGAGTGTCCAGTTTGTAAGAAAAGGTTGTTGCTGAATATTCCATTGCCAACTAGTCAATCTCTGAGTGATCCGTCTCTGACTGTTCCATCATGGACTAGTCAATCTCGGAGTGTTCCGTCATGGACTAGTCAATCTCTGAGTGATCCGTCTCTGAGTGTTCCGCCGCAGACTAGTCAATCTCTGAGTGATCCGTCTCTGACTGTTCCATCATGGACTAGTCAATCTCGGAGTGTTCCGTCATGGACTAGTCAATCTCTGAGTGATCCGTCTCTGAGTGTTCCGCCGCAGACTAGTCAATCTCTGAGTGATCCGTCTCTGACTGTTCCGTCATGGACTAGTCAATCTCTGAGTGATCCGTCTCTGAGTGTTCCGCCGCAGACTAGTCAATCTCTGAGTGATCCGTCTCTGAGTGTTCCGTCATGGTCTAGTCAATCTCTGAGTGATCCATTGCTGAGTATTCTGTTCGAGACTAGTCAGTCACCGACAAGTCAATCTCTGAGTGATCCATTGCTGAGTATTCTGTTCGAGACTAGTCAGTCGCCGACTGGTCAATCTCTGAATCTTCCATCTCTGAGTATTCCATCGCCGACTAGTCAATCTCTGAGTGATCCGTTGCTGAGTATTCTGTTAGAGACTAGTCATTCTCCGAGTATTCTGTGGCAGAATAGTCCATCTTTGAGTGTTCCGTCACCGAATAGTCAATCTCTGAGTGTTGCGTCACAGACTAGTCAATCACTAAGTGATCCGTTGCTCAGTATTCTGTTGCAGGCTAGTCAATCTCCGAGTCATCCGTCGCCGACTAGTCAATCTCTGAGTGTTCCTTCACAGACAAGTCAATCTCTGAGTGTTCCGTCGCAGACTAGTCAATCTCTGAGTGTTCCGTCGCAGACTGTTCCCTCGCAGACTAGTCAATCTCTGAGTAATCCGTTGCTGAGAATTCTGTTGCAGACTAGTCAATCTCCAAGTCATCAGTCGCCGACTAGTCAATCTCTTAGTGTTCCGTCACAGACTAGTCAATCTCTGAGTGATCCGTCTCTGAGTGTTCCGTCACAGACTACTCAATCTCTGAGTGATCCGTCTCTTAGTGTTCCATCGCAGACTAGTCAATCTCAGAGTAATCCGTTGCTGAGAATTCTTTTGCAGACTAGTCGATCTCAGAGTAATCAGTCACAGACTAGTCAATCTCTGAGTAATCAGTCACAGACTAGTCAATCTCTGAGTGTTCCGTCACAGACTAGTCAATCTCTGAGCGTTCTGTCTCCATCACAGACTAGTCAATCTCTGAGTATTCCATTGCTGAATATTCGGTTGCAGACTACTCAATCTCAAAGTAATCAGTCGCCGACTAGTCAATCTCTGAGTGCTCCATTGCGGAGTATTCCGTCGCAGGCTATTCAATCTCAGAGTATTCCGTCGCAGGCTATTCAATCTCAGAGTATTCCGTCGCAGGCTATTCAATCTCAGAGTATTCCGTCGCAGGCTATTCAATCTCAGAGTATTCCGTCGCAGGCTATTCAATCTCAGAGTATTCCGTCGCAGACCAGTGCATTGCCGAGTAGTTCGCCGATGACTAGTCCATCTCATAATATGGCCATAATGGAGTCATTGATAGAAGAGATACAGCGAGCAGATGAAGGGACTGTCTGCAGTCTGCACTCTGAGATATTCAGCTTCTTCTGTGTGGATCATCTGCAGCCAGTTTGTCTCATCTGTAAAACATTAGAAATCCACAAGGACCACGGATTCAAACCCATCGATGAAGCTGCTGAGCATTTTCGAGAGAAGCTCCAGAATTTCTTAAAACCTTTAAAGAAGAAGGTATTGTCTTTTCATAGACTGAAAGAGGAGTTTGGTAGAACGGTAGATCACATCGAGGACCAGGCCCTTCACACAGTGACACAGATTCAGGAGCAGGTTGGGGAACTTCACCAATTTCTCCAAGAGGAAGAGGAGTCCAGGATCAGAGCTGTGAGGGAAGAAGAGCAGCTGAAGAGTAAGAAGATGGTTAAGGAATTAGAAAGTTTGAAAGAAGATTTAACAATTATGTCGCAAATGTTCACAATCACAGAAAAGGATTTGTTAGCTGAATGTATCGTATTTCTACACAACTACAAGTTTTCAGCAGAAAGGGTGCGTAACCAACTCATGATTACCAAGCCAAAGTTGGGTTTGGGTGCTTTGATTGACCAGGCCAAACATCTGGGCAACCTGAGGTTCAACATCTGGAAGAAAATGAAGGACATGGTCTCCTACAGTCCTCTGGTTCTGGACCCGAACTCTGCAGATCCATACCTCCTCCTGTCTGAAGATCTGACTGAGGTGAGAATTGGAGAACGACAGAGGCTTCCAAAGAATCCAGAGAGGGTTAAAAATTTCCACGTCCAGGGCTCAGAGAGTTTGAAGTCGGGGACTCACAGCTGGGAGGTCATCGTCAATGATAATGCAATGTGGTGTGTGGGTATAAAGACAAAGCCTGACAAGGGACGTGGATATAAACGTACAGTTAGGTTAGGGTTCCTATTCCTTGAGAATAAATACTCTATATTAACAAGCGACGGATCCATGGTTATCCCAGTTGAGAAAGTGATTGAGAGGATCAGAATGAATCTGGACATTGAAGGAGGAACACTGTCCTACACTGATGCTGTAACGAATGAACACTTTCACACAATTGAAACCACTTTCATTGGAAGTACAGTGACTCCATGCATTTCCACTGATGGCAAAACGCCAGTGAAGATTTTCCCTCTGAAGGTCTGTGTGACGGTGGAAAAGCCCAAGTAGTGATGTCGAGAAGTGAACTGTTTTCTTTAACAAAATATTAATGAACACTAGTGATTGTTCAGTGGATCAACAATGTTCATTTCCACAATTGATGTAGGAAATGTTTTAAAGGGAAATGATTTACAGTTTTCTAATATATTCAAAGTACTTGGTTTTGTTTTATTGTAATTTGTGCAATTAAAGTTTTTTTTTTTAAACCAAATGAGACTCTTAATGTTATTGTTTTTGAACTGGGTGAACTGATAGGTTAAAGAGGTGAACCTAACATTAAATAACACAGGACAAGGAACAAAGAGACAATGAGACAGTTTCAATTATACATGCATGGGTGAGCTAGGCCAGAACAAACAAGCTCTGCTGTCCTGACTTGGACATCTTTTATTGAAAAATGGGAGTCCCTATACATACGTCAGCTAAAGGGGTGAGGAGATAATTTATAACAAGCAATATAATGACCTAAATGTTGTTTTGACAGTTTCTTGAAGTGGCATTTATCAGTCCAGGTGGTTTCCACTGGTCCTTGTTATGATTTCTGCTCAATGGACCTTTGAAACTCCTTATCGCTCGTTCTTAGGGTCCAAGCAGCTCCATGATCCAGCATCTGGGAAAATATGCGGGGAGACAGAGAACACAGAAGAAACTGGACAGCGAACATTCCCAATAATTTCTAACAATTAGATTCAAATGTTCCAATAAATGCTATAGTATGAATATATATATATATATAAATGTGGCAATTAATAAGAGCCAGTTCTAACGAACAGTCAAATGCCAGATGTAAACATTGTTCTGTAATATGGGTGGCTGTGGTAGAGTGGGTTGCCTGATGACAGAGAGGTTGGCGGTTCGCGTCCCAGCTCTGGCTGTCCACATGTCGAAGTGTCCTTGGGCAAGACACTGAACCCTTACTTAGGCCTCCAGTAGGACTGACCTTAACCTACTGGTGTATGTGTGTGTGTGTGAATGGGTGAATGTGAGGCTAATGTAATGCGCTTTGAGCACCATGAAGGTGGAAAAGCACTATATAAGCGCAGTCCATATGTCATAAGCTGCATTTCCATTACAATTTTTCGCAAAACAATATCGATATTCCTAAAATTTTGATAAAGTATATTTGCACTTTGAGTGGTTGTTCTAGGCAGGTGCATCGTAACTTTGGTGAAATATCAGTTTTCACTGCTGTCACCTTCGGAGCTTCGGATTGCCAATCACCCTGATAGCATTAGAATGAGTGAATTTGCTAATTCTCTGGTCAGTAAAAGTCTCTGCTGAACTCTTTAAAGGTATGAACTTGTCAAACAAATATGTTGGTGCCAACATGGTTAACATTATAAACGTCTGTACATGTCCGGTCAAAATATTAAGTGTAAATATGCTTTACATGCGTTTAAATGACAACCGTGAGTTAGCATGTCATAGCATTGGAACAAATGAATCGGCTAATTATCTTGTCAGTAAAGGTCCCTGGCAAACTCTTTAAATACACTAACATGTCAAACAAACCGGCTGGTTAAGGTTATAAGGGTCTTTACATATGGTCCCTACATTGTCAGGTTGAAATATTAAGTATAAATATGCTCAGCACTTAACAAATTATACATGTATGTAGTGCTTTTTACACAGTGCTGCACTTGACACTTTACAGAACAGAGAATATATTTATTTGTAAATAAACAACTTAAATATTAAAAAACTAACACACATAATAGAAATTAAACCTTCACTGTGCCTAGTGTAGGAACCGCCCTGATCGCCACTCCAAGAGCGTGATCAGGACCGCCTTAGTGCCCATCAGCCAATGGTTGTTATGGTTACAACAACTGCGGCTGCCATTTTCACTCGGAAGTGATCATGTGACCATGTACGTGACATCCCGTGACACATACTTGCAGAAAAAGGTGTTTCCATTGCACTTTGCAATAGATTAGAATATAAAAATGTCTGCAAAACCACCTCAGGAAAGCGTGAAAACCTTTTATCGATATTTGAGTGTTTTTTTTTCAGTTCAGGTCTTTCCACTACCAGATTTTATAGCCATATTTACATTTTGCGAATTTCCAATGGTAATGGAAATGCAGGTATAGTTTACAACCATTCTAGCGGTTTATGGACAGATAATGGTCGCTGAATAAACTCCAGAGGTGGTCGAAGTACTCACATTCTGTACTGGAGTAGAAGTGTACTTACTTATGTGGGGAGGAAAAATACTCTGGTAAAAGAAGTACTGGTTGAATTTAAGTTTTAAAAAAACAATTGTAAAAAGTAAAAGGTGATATACTCTAGTCATATACTCTAGGACCTGTTGAGGGTGAGTCAGTGTGTCTGGGAGTTCTGGTCTTCTGTTACTTGGATATCTATTTATCTATTTTTATTATTACTGAAACACCGAAAATGCCACCAAAAAGATCGGAAGACATGGAGGAGATAAAGATTTCTCTCAACTTTTTGTCAGACAAGGTTGACACTGTGCTGAAACAGCAAAGTGAATTGTCCGACCTATTGAAGGAGATACGTGAATTAAAGACGGCCTTAAAGGAGAAGGATAAAATAATATCAGCATTGGAGCAGCGTGTGGATGATTTAGAGCAATACTCACGTATGGATGATCTGCTGATAAGTGGACTGAAAACCAGACCGCAAAGTTATTCCCGTGCGGTGGCTAATACAGATGATGCTACACCTACCGAACAAGCTTCCCTGGAGGAACAGGTACTGACATTTTTTCAACACCATAATATAAAAATAGAAGCCAACACGATCTCTGCCTGCCACTCACTCCCATTAAAAGACAAGACTGCCAAACCATTAATTGTAATGCGTTTTGTAAATCGCAAAACTAAAGTGGAGCTATTATCACAAGCTAATAAGTTGAAGGGATCGGATGTTTTTTTGAACGAACATTTGACCAAAAGGAATGCCGACATCGCAAGACACGCACGAATACTGAAGAAACAAACCAAAATACAATCCACCTGGACAAGGAACTGCAGAGTATGGATCAAGCCAAACGGTTCTCCTGAAACGAAAGCCATCAGGGTAAGAGAATTGAAAGAACTTGACAAATACCGTTAAGAACCTATAGCCTAGTAAGCTAACTGACTAGTATGGATCTGATGATCTGGACTATAATGACACCAATGGGTGTACAAAGACTGTTCTGTTTTAATATATTTCTGATATTGTGCATTTTTCAATTAAGCACCTGTTTTGGACAGACATTTTTTTGTTGGGACCAGGTTGATGAAACTCAGGATGTCGGGAGGTCCGTGTTTACTTTAAGAAGATTTTTCTTTCTACCCGGGACATACTCTATGTATGACATATGCTTGATCTATGTGATTATTTTTCCTTTGCATGTTTGGAACTATTGGAAGACATGGATTATTTTGTTATTGCTATTGGGATGCATTTGTGCAGGACGACCACCACCCAATTGGACTGTATTTTACTTTTATATTGGACTAAAGTATGCGTGGGTGCGTGTTGGATGTACAAAGCAGTGTGATATGGAAAAGATTATTATTATTTTTTCTTCTCTCCATCTCTTTCCTTTTATTTCATTTCTTACTTTGGTTATAGTACTCATTCATTTATTTCTTTGCCCGCTCATTTGTTTGTCTTTCTCTGGCTCTTTGTCTTCTGGATGTGATTTGTTTATTTATTTATTTGTTCAAATATTTGTCATTGGTGACATATTGTGCGTGCAGGGTTTTACATGCACTTGCTATGGAAATGGCTGTTATTAATGTAAATAAGTGTTATGTAAAAACATGAACTGTATCTTTTGAATTATGACAGATTTTGAAAAGGTGCTACTTCCATTTCAAGAGCTTGAGATGATCAACATTGCTGATGATATACCCAGTTCTAGAAATAGCGAAGATAATCTTTATAGTAAATATGAAAAAATTAATTTTAATACATTTGATACCACTGAACATAAAACATATGAAATAGAAATGTATCTTGATCCTGAAAACAACTTCTATAATAATTTAAATAACAACTGTGAGTATTATACTGATGATCAGTTCAAGACTCTCAAGATGGAAGGGAATTTCTCTGTGATTCATTTTAACAGCAGGAGTCTAAGCAAAAACTTTACACACATTAGGGATTATTTGAGCCAGTTCAAACCCTTTAGTGTGGTTGCTGTGTCTGAGACTTGGTTAGATCATGACAAAACACTTGGTATTGAAATGGATGGGTATGAATTATTTACATCACACAGGACTAATAGAACAGGTGGAGGAGTTGCATTATATATTGATAAATTATTGCAGTGTAAATTGGTAAATACTCACAACGTTGACAATATTCTTGAGTCCATAACGGTAGAAATAATATTTAAAAGAGCAAAGAATATAGTGTTAACATGTATATACAGAACGCCGGGATCCTGTGCGGACACTTTCACCTCAATTCTTGACAATATGTTTGTCAACACAAACAATAAGATGCACTTAACTATTGGCGATTTTAACATCGACATTCTTAAGTCCCATGAAAACACTAAAACCAGCAATTTTATCAGCACTATGTTTACTAATAATCAGTTCCCTGCAATAACTAAACCCAGCAGAATTACATTAGAGACAGCCACATTAATTGATAATATATACACAAACGCTATAGAAAAACAAATAACAGCTGGTCTACTTATCAACGACATAACTGACCATCTTCCCATATTTGCAATATTCCATCATAAGTGTAACAATGAAAGAACTCCTACAAGCAACACATATACACTAACACGCTTAAGAACTCCTGATGCAATCAATGCACTCAGAGATGACCTCCAAAAACACACCTGGAATGAAGTCTATTCGGCAGCTGACCCAAATGTGGCTTATAATGCCTTTTTATCTGTTTTAACGGTGCATTATGACAGACATTGTCCCTTCAAAAAGATTTCATGTAAAAATCAACAAATGCATGTCAAGCCTTGGATGACTAAGGGAATAAAAAATGCTTGCAGTAAGAAAAATCTACTTTACAAAACCTTCTTGATAGACAGAAATGAGGAGTCAGAAACTAGATACAAGAAGTATAAAAACAAGCTCACTAATATTATTAGGAAAAGTAAAAAGGACTATTATTATAAAATACTGGACCAACACAAAAGTAATATTCAAGGTACTTGGAAAATACTCAACAGCATAATTAAGAAGGGCACCAGTAAACATAAACCTCCCAAACCACATTAATAAAAACAACACAATAATAGACAGACCAAAAGAGATTGCAGATGCGTTCAATGATTTTTTTGTGAATGTAGGACCGAATCTTGCAAAGAAAATAGTAGAGCCTAATGATAAGCACGGTTTAGATGAAAAAGTGATTAATATGAATCCACATTCCATTTTCATTAACAGTGTAGATGAGCATGAAATACTAACAATTGTCAATAACTTAAAAAATAAGAAATCAACTGACCACACCAATATAGATATAATCTTAATTAAAAGTATAATTGAAACTATTTTAAAACCTTTCACATACATTTGTAACTTATCACTCCAAGTAGGTATTTTCCCAGATGAAATGAAAATTGCAAAAGTTATCCCTATATATAAAAATGGAGACAAACAACTACTTAACAATTACAGACCAATTTCACTACTCCCTCAATTTTCCAAAATCCTTGAAAAACTTTTTATGGATAGGTTGGACAGTTTTATTAATAAGCACCATCTGCTAAATAAACATCAATATGGTTTTAGACCAAAAAGATCTACCTCAATGGCTGTAATTGAACTTATTGACAGTATTTCAAATGCTACAGACAGCTCAGAATTCACCGTAGGAGTGTTTATAGATTTAAGTAAGGCATTTGATACGATACATCATGCAACATTACTCAAAAAACTGTACAGATATGGAATAAGAGGCACTGCTTACACATGGCTAAAAAGCTACCTTACTAACAGGAAACAATATGTACATTTAAATGGAGCAAATTCAGATATCCAAATGGTATCATATGGAGTTCCACAAGGTTCTGTTCTCGGCCCCAAGCTTTTTATATTGTTCATAAATGATATCTGTGATGTTTTGCAAAATGTTAATTGTGTTTTATTTGCGGATGATACAAGCCTGTATGCCTCTGGTCCAAAGCTTGAACAGCTCTTGAATGCAGTTGAAAATGATCTAAAAATTCTTAAAAAATGGTTTGACATAAATCAATTATCATTAAATATAAATAAAACAAATTTCATTTTATTTGGAAATAAAAAGATCAAAATTCCAATAAAACTATCCATTGATGACAGAACTATTGAACAAGTAAACCAAACAAAATTTCTAGGTGTAATAATTGATGATAAATTAAATTGGAAGGCCCATATTGACAACTTAAAAAGAAAAATATCCAAAACAATTGCTATTTTACACAAAGTCAAATACTCTGTAAACAAAAAATCACTCCACACATTATACTGCTCTCTATTACTGCCATATTTAACTTACTGTGTGGAGGTGTGGGGGCACACGTTTAAATCAATAATCCATTCAGTTTTTATACTGCAAAAAAAAGCAATAAGGATTATCAATCATTGTGACTATCTTACACCTACAAATTCACTCTTCATCAAAAGCAGACTTCTAAAACTGGAAGACTTAACAAACCTAAACACAGCTGTTATCATGTATAAAGCATACCATAATATTCTCCCAGACTGCATGCAGGAACTGTTCATCCAAAGAGAGACCAAATACAATCTGAGGGGCACTGCAATATTCAATAAAATAAAAGCGAGAACAAATACTAAAGTAAAATGCACTACAGTCAAAGGGGTAAATCTGTGGAACATTCTGGACAATGAACTAAAAACAGCTAACTCTATACACATATTCAAAAAATTATACAAAACAAGAGTCATTGATAAATACACTGCTTTGTAGTAGCAAATAAACCTTACAACACATATTACACAAACTCACAACTAAACTGTCTTATTATTATTATTATTATTATTATTATTATTACTATCACTACTACTCCTACTACTAACTAACTGAATGATTGACTAATCAATTTACTATTTTGTTTGTTTGTTCTGTAGTCTATTTCTGTTTATCTTTTCTATATATGCGTATGTTTGTTGTTGTTTTTTTTTTCCTGCAGAACATATTGCAGTAAAATATTGGTAATGGTGGGCTAAATAAGCTTCGGCTTCAGCCCTAAACCTTTTCGGTCAAGCAGTACATTCATTATGTGTGAAAATGTGTCTACCTGCCTTGTGCTTGTGCTTGTTTTGTTTTGTTTTTTTGTATTTTGACCGAGATAAAATAATTAAAATAAAATAAAAATAATTAAAATTAAAATAAATATTTTAATCAATTTATCATAGGATATAGATTTATGGGGATAATTATTATTGATGTGCATTATGTAAGTGTGTGTATATATATATATATATATATATATATATATAAACAACGTTTTGTTTTTTCATGTTTTGTTTTTAGATATATTTTTCGAGTGAATTGAATACAAAGCATCCATACAAACAATTTATATATAACTTTTAGCAATTAATTTCACACAATCAGATTTGTATAAGCATATTTCAATATTATTATAAAGCATGGTGATGATGATGATGATGATGATATTATTATTATTATTATTATTATTATTATTATTATTATTATTATTATTATTATATATGGCTTTTAAAACTTAGATGTTAATTGAAGTAAGCCAATATAACAAAAAGTGCATGTAACCATCCTGAGTGTTTCTTTACATCTCCTGGTTCTTCAGACTGGGGAAGCCAATTATTTTGGATTCTTTTCTTTTGCCCACATCCTCCAGCCTCTTCCTCTCTGTTTGGCACTTGTCCAAACAGTCCTCACACAGGTGGCTCTCCTTGACCAGGTAAAGCTTCTCCATTACCTGGACTGGTTCCTGTGTGGACTGTGGCTCGGGTATCAGGTTCCGGTCTAGGTTAACCTTCTCCAGTTTGTGAAGCCTAGCGAGGCAGGGCGGGACACGTGTGAGGCAGTTGTCAGAGAGGCCGAGGAGGCGGAGCTCCTTCAGTGCACCAACCGAGGAGGGGAGGGCCTCCAGCCGGTTCAGGCCCAGGTTGAGCGTTTGCAGGTTCTTCAGGAGGCCAATCTCATCTGGGACCACGGTCAGACGGTTGTTACATAGGTTCAGGACCAGCAGGTTTTGCAAACGTCCAATGGTCACAGGAATCTCTTCCAGCTGCAGGAAACACAAACACAATGAGTACGTTTACATGCACTTAGAAATTTGAATTTACCGATTATGGACTTAACTGGAGTTTCCCAGAAGTCAATGTTTACATGCACCTGGCCCGCATTAACCATATGGGCAATGGGGTGAGCGCTCAAGGGCACCAACCGGGGGCGGGGGACACACCAAATGATTTGGGCAACAAGTACACTTTTATATTCTCTATAATGTTTATGTTTTAAATGAAGTACAGTAAAATCATACATACATACAAGTACAAAATAAACCATTGATAACTTAAATTAAAAATATAATATGATATAATATGACTTGAGTGAGTGGCCCCCCTGCCAATGGCCCAAACGGCTGCAGGGCGATTAAGCCTGCTTTATACCTGTGGAACCAGATGAACTTTATCTTTCTGTTCCAGTGTTCCTGACGTTGCTCATGGAGCTGGTATTTATACCTCTGTCCGTATTATGGATGAGGCATTTGAAATCCTGTAGGGGGCGATAACGAGTTGTTTACAGAACACTAGTCTAGTCTATTTAAATCTGTGCAGTAGCAGTTCTTTTGATGGATAAATATATATATATATATATTCATGGTTTTAAAACGCATCTCTTTTGCTTTCGGTGGAATTAGTAACTTCAAATATTTAATCCTGAGTAAAACTGACTTTCAGTAAAGTAAGTTGTATTCCTTAGTGGTTTGACTGGGTCAAACTCTTCTCATAAGCATTCTCTTATAAACTTGTTTGTACTTTTGCCATCTAGTTGCACAGCTTTCACAATTAAACCTGGCAATATGGGAAGTAAACTATCATATTTCAAAAGGTTTTGGATAGTTTTAAGCAAACATTTAAGGTTAGCTTAAGTGACATTGTGAAAACGACTAACCTTTAATGTTAAAAAAAATCAAAACAGCATAGCCCTACAGAGCAGTACAGCAACTAATCATAAGTTGCAAAACTGATACCTGACCTGAATGAACCTATGCACAGAACCTTCTTTGTGGGTGGAATTCCAAAATTTTACACTTTGGCCTCTCTACTGCCCTCACAATTTCCTGTGTTATTGCTCCGTTTCACCCGGAGCTCACTGGATTGCTAAACTCTTGACCGATGGACAAACTGACGGGTGAAACTACCCCAGGAACCGGGTGAAAATGTCAGTTTCCGTAATTAACAGAGGGTATAAATGAGGCTTTAGTCCAGAGGCTGTTTTGTCCAGTTTGTAGTCATTTAGCCCAGCAAGGAAGAGTCGATTAGTCTACCTGTGAGTTATTTAGTCCAATATTGTTCCGATTTTCAGATACATGGACATAATCATTAAACAAAACATTCACTTCCATGTTCTTACTTCTATGTTTATGCTGTAATACCGATAACCAGTGTTGGGAAAGTTCACCTTGATTAGGAACTAGTTCAAAGTTCAGTTCAAGTTACTCAATATGAATTAGTTCAGTTCATCGTTCATTCTTCCAAATTATGAACTAGAAGTTCATGGATCCCAAAATGAACTTTTTCGTTCTTTTTTTCATTCTTTTTTTGTGTTATTATTGTAAATGTATTATTAACAGTTCCTGACGTTATCCTGTAGTCAGAAATCAGGGGAAAATTCCGCCCAAAAGTGGCGGAAGTAAGTACCTTACCCCAGGGTTAACTTCCCTCTGCAGGTTCTTAGAACACAAGGAGCGGTTTCAGTGAGCTTCGTTTTCTATGTTTATTTCCAAGAACAGGACAACACCTGCTCCGGTCGCCGGTCACACTCTGTACATTTAACTCTTTTTCTCTGCTCCCAAAAACTCTCTGCACCCCCCTCTCTCTCTCTCTCTCTCTCTCTCTCTCTCTCTGCACCGCGTAAAACACTTCTCATTGGCTATTCCACAACATTATGTTGCTAACATTTGATCAGAATAATAAAATAATGACATCTATGATAATGCTGTGTTTTGATCCCATTTTATTCCTTATAGGACTCAATAATTACAATGTGATAAGAACGAAATGTGAACTACATAAGAGCGCAGTTCAATAAATGCCAGAATACCCACGTTCACAACTTCCCGTTCATTTGGCAAAAGTGAACGCGTGGTTCATGTTCGTCAAAAATATGATATTGTTCGTGAACGATCGTTCAATGAACTTGTTCAGGTACAACACTGCCGATAACTGTCATGACCTCTGCTCCAGTGACCTTTCCACCAGTGCACTCCATACCCACCTGGCCCCACACTGTGCAGCTGCAAGCCGCTCCTCATCTGGAACAAAAAAACAGTGAGGCTTGCAGTTGCCAGTGCGGGACCATTCAATACTGTTGCCTCCATAACCCAAACACTTTGTCATCTCCTCAGTCACCATAACCTGGACATTCATCATCAACATGGACTCTGGCCGTTCTATTCCCAGGTTTTGTCTCTGTCTTGTCTTTACGTTGCATTTTTGTGATTAAATCTGTTCTCCCTTCAGCACTGTGCATCTGAGTCCTCACTCACCTCACCCCTTTCATGACAGATAACCATGTAAAATGTTAATTAAGTCACCACCAATTCACAGATGTGCGACCATCAGTATAAATACCTGTTAATATCTGGACGCTCACAAAGGTGCACCACCCCACACCCCCCAAGTTTAAGAACGTGTAAGTGAAAGTCTTGTTTAATGATTGTGTCCGTGTGATAATATTGGACTAAAGAAATCATGGGTGGACTCTTCCTTGCAGGACTAAACAACCAGGATTAAAGACTGCTGGACAACCCTAGTAACGTTACTAGCAACAAAGATAATGTGACTGCTAACATCAGCCATGGCACAGAGTCATTATTATTAGTATTATTTAATTATTATTACGATTATTCTTCTGACTATTTTAGTGGGAGGTAGGTGAGATGCCAAGGTTAAAATAAATAAGCGAGTTCTACAGCAACAAAAAAGTGTGTAGATTTAAAGAAAAGGTTATACATAAGACAGCATTAACACAAAGTTAGTTTTACGATTAAAATGCTTAGTTGGGGAAATAATTAATTTGTCTAAAAACTGGTCAGAGCAGAGGTGTCCGGGGGCCAAATCCAGCCCGCCTAATGGTCCAATCTGGCCCTTTTGAATTTGTGAAATGCAAAAATTATGCTAAGATATGAATCATTTTAGTTTCCTAATATAATAACCTATGAATATTCATAAGTAAAAAAAAATCTATAAATGTATTTTTTTTTCATTTAGTGACATTAAAACAAAGTATAACGTCACAAAAAAATCTCAATAATCAGAACAAATATGAAATATTGCAAATGTCTTAAAGATGTCATTCGACGGTTATTTCATTCATAGTGCTATATTCTCCATTGTTATTGAATATATTGTGTTGGTTCTATTTAAAAAAGTGTCCGGATTGCTTTGTTTCCAGCTGTTTTTTCACGGTACAAAAATTAATTAAGGTCAAACAACTGAGTTTAGCGGTACTTCCTCATACATGTCCATGATGCGGTGATGACGCATCTCTGGCTCAGAATGTGTGAAGGAACACTCCTCCCTCCCCCCTTGCTCTCTATGTGTGTTTACCAGAGTAACATCCAGCTAGGTTTCGTGCAGTCGGTTGTTCTGAAAATGTGCAGGGAAAACCCAGGCTTTATTTCCACAGAGAGCACATGAACCAGTTTGATCCACCATTTTTTCCAGTTTGTGCAGCAGCTACTGTGGTGCCGTCTTCTCTTGTAGATGCTAATGCTAATGCTACTTCAGATTTGCTGCAATGGGGGACGGGTCTATCCCCATGTGGGTGACGCTGAAGTCTGTCTGATGTCAGACAGACCAGCTTTTTCTGGGTCCCTCGTGCCTCTCATTGTTTCCTGTGGATGCAGTATTATACAGACTTCTTTATCACTTAGACTCGCTAAATATATATACTTCAGATTGGATTGCATTTGTTAAGAAAGCGTTAAACGATACTGGATTCTCTGGATTTTGGAATGATCAGAATGTTACTGGCAGTATTGAATGGTTTAAAACAACACTTCGTATACGCCTGCGCGATCAATTCATTCAGACATGGGCTTCGCAAATATTCAATAATACGAAATGTTCTATCTATAGAATGTTCAAAGAAAACTTCGAGTTTGAGAAGTACTTGTTACAATTGCCTCCTCGTCTACGTTTAATTACATCTAAATTTAGATGTCGCAACCATAGACTTCCAATAGAAACAGCTACATTCTCGGTCGACAATGATCCTAATTGTACACGCTGTAATCTTACTGAGCCAGGTGATGAATTTCATTACTTATTCAAATGTCCAGCTTTCACGACTGATAGAAAGAAGTATCTGAAACCGTACTGTTATAAGAGACCATCCACCTTGAAATTTTCAAGCCTAATGCACACTAACGGACTGGAACTTAACAAGTTGCCGAAATTTATACAAATAATATATACTGCCACATCTCAGTGATTATGACATTATAATACGACTGTATGTTTTCTGTACATCCCTTTTGTTTTGTTGTAAATGTATGCTTACTTCCATGTACCTCGGAAGAGGTTTTCGGAATAAAACTGATTGATTGATTGATTGAGTATGCAGCCAGTGGAGCTGACAAACCACTTTCTAAGACCGCACGTGTTGGTAAGTCAGGGTGACCCATCAGATTCCAAAAAGAGTGTGGAAAAGAGGTTTTCAGTGGAATGAAACCTTTAAGAGAAATATTGGTAAGCAAAATTTTAATAATATTCCACCTATTACTAAATATTTTATGTATCTGTAGATCCACTATGATCTGTAAATTAGAATGCATATCTGTGAAGTCTAATATTATTTGTTTTCATGATGTAATTTTACTTTTTTTGCTCTAAAACAGAGAGAAAAGTTTAGAGTTGACATTATTTATATATTATGTTGGTTTTTTTTACTGGTTCAGCCCAAATTTAGCTGAATGTGCCCCCTGTAGAATGAGTTTGAGTCTACTACCCTATTCCTATTAGGATTAATCTGCAAATAATAAAAAAGCTACTTCTACAGCAACAAAAATGACACGTTTCATGTCCTATTGAGGAATCTAATGTACAAATTTATCTGCAGATTGAATAACTCTATTATTGTACAACTGTCAAAACCAGGTGTCAGTGCTGTGATATACCAGCCATCTATGTGGAAACAGTGGTATGGCTGTCTTTTTAAAATCTTAATTAATCTTATTTACTTATTCTATGTATTGTGTGTGGCCTAATGGACTATGAGTCTGCTTAATAAAAGTTAATTGATTAGAATACTCTTTTGTTGATATGAGTGCATGTATGATGGCAAGCCGGTGGGGATCACGGTGCACCCTAAGGAGGTGCTAGCCCTGGGGCACCCTACGAGGTTAATGTGGGCCTGACGAGCACCAGGGAAATTCAAGTTATTGAATCAGGTACATTGGACTCACAAACACTAGGTGGTGCTACATACCTTTTCAAGTTAGCATGCTTCCAGCTGGTGCCATAGAAGAAGAACAGTAACTAAACAAGTGTTAGATTTTAAGCAGATGTAGTAGGAGGACAACACCAACCAGAGAAGATATGGACCACAACCATGATGATACAGACTACAACCACAAAGATACAGACCACACCATGAAGAGATGGTCCACAACCATGAAGAGATGGTCCACAACCATGAAGAGACGGTCCACAACCATGATGATACGGACCACAACCACAAAGATACAGACCACACCATGAAGAGACGGTCCACAACCATGAAGAGACGGTCCACAACCATGAAGAGACGGACCACAACCATGAAGAGACGGTCCACAACCATGAAGAGACAGTCCACAACCATGAAGAGACAGTCCACAACCATGAAGAGACAGTCCACAACCATGAAGAGACGGACCACAACCATGAAGATATGGCCGACAACCATGGAGATATGGCCCACAAACATGAAGATACGGACCACAATCATGAAGATACGGACCACAATCATGAAGATACGGACCACAATCATGAAGATACGGACCACAATCATGAAGATACGGACCACAATCATGAAGATACGGACCACAATCATGAAGATACGGACCACAATCATGAAGATACGGACCACAATCATGAAGATACGGACCACAACAGTGAACACCCATTCTACCAACTGCAACTGAGCCATGGTCACCACATTAAAGCAATATTGGGTTATTGAGTAAGTGTAGCAGAACATATAATAGTGGGATGTACGGCTTCCTCAAAGGGAAAAACTACTCCATTAATGAAGTGCTTTGTGATTTACATAATTTTTATAATATTTTTTTGGGGTAACTAACAACAGCCAAGTAAACCTAAACAGGTTACAATGAAATTGAACTTTGGTGGGGCCACTCTGCACCATGAAAAGAAATAGGTGAATAATAAACATCACTAAATAGACCAACATTGGCAATGACAAGGTTAAAGTTTAAAAGGTTATAAATAACAGTTATTATTATGTGCAGGTTGTTATATTCAATGAGGGTGTATGATTCCTTGGGTGTTTGTGGACAGACTCACCAGGGAAAGTGACTGTTTGTCAGTCTGCTGGTGTAGGACTAGTACAGGTCGGTCCAGAAGGCAACAGGTCGAAGAGTAAATGTGCGGGTGACACAAGACCAGGAACAGTATGGACCCAGATGCTAGACTCACAAACCAGGATTCACTTTTAACAACTTTATTATAATAATTAATAGTGAAGAGTAAGTGAAGAGAGGCTGCAACAATAATTTCCAGATGTAAAATGCTCTGGGCAGCAAATAGGGGACAAGGCAGAATCATGGTCAGGGTACAGAGCAGGGTCAGAACCAGCAAAGCAGACTTAGTAATCAGGGAAAATCCAAAAGGCGTTACCAAAGAACAGGTGGAGTCAAAACAGGTTTCCAGAAGCTGTGGAAGTACTGATACCACACACAGACAGTCTGCTGTGGAGCCTGCGTACCACACACACAGACAGTCTGCTGTGGAGCCTGCGTACCACACACACAGACAGTCTGCTGTGGGGTGCCTGCGTACCACACACACAGACAGTCTGCTGTGGAGCCTGCGTACCACACACACAGACAGTCTGCTGTGGAGCCTGCAATACCACACACACAGACAGTCTGCTGTGGTGCCTGCGTACCACACACACAGACAGTCTGCTGTGGAGCCTGCGTACCACACACACAGACAGTCTGCTGTGGAGCCTGCGTACCACACACACAGACAGTCTGCTGTGGTGCCTGCGTACCACACACACAGACAGTCTGCTGTGGAGCCTGCGTACCACACACACAGACAGTCTGCTGTGGTGCCTGCGTACCACACACACAGACAGTCTGCTGTGGAGCCTGCGTACCACACACACAGACAGTCTGCTGTGGAGCCTGTGTACCACACACACAGACAGTCTGCTGTGGAGCCTGCAATACCACACACACAGACAGTCTGCTGTGGAGCCTGCGTACCACACACACACAGACAGTCTGCTGTGGAGCCTGTGTACCACACACACAGACAGTCTGCTGTGGAGCCTGTGTACCACACACACAGACAGTCTGCTGTGGAGCCTGCGTACCACACACACAGACAGTCTGCTGTGGAGCCTGCGTACCACACACACACAGACAGTCTGCTGTGGAGCCTGCGTACCACACACACAGACAATATGTGAGCCGCTGATGAGCGATAGAATGCTCAGCACAGATTCTCCAGGTTATTCTTCCTACGAACATGCAGGAAGTGAAGCCGCTGCTGAGCCTTCCTTACCAGGTTTTTGGTGTTAGGGGTCCAAGAGTAGTTGGCAGAGGTGGGTGCCTAGGAATTTAAAGGTGGAGGCAGCTTCCACCTGTACTCCTTGTATAAGGTTGCCTGTGCTTCCCGTAGTCCAGGATCAGTTCTTCAGTCTTTTGGACGTTCAAGCTTAGATAGTTCTGTGCACACCAAGTTGATAACCTCTTCACCTCATCCCAGTTGTTGATGAGTCCCACTACAGTGATGTCCTCTGCATAATACATTTGCATTTCATTGCTTTCAAACAACACATCTAACTCAAGCTGACAAAAAAAAAACTCATGATGTTGGAGTAATAACAGAATAGTATGATGTATAGCCAACAAGAGTGGCATTACCGTTGAGTGTAGGAGATAGAAGAGCAATATATAACAATCATGAATATGTTTTTATATATATATATATATATATATATATATATATATATATATATATATATATATATATATATATATATATATATATATATATATATATATATATATATATATATATATATACACTGTGAAGTTCTTCAAAGATGTACAATGGAAATGGCGACTAAAGCAGAGTTGGACAAATGACATGAAAAGGACCAAAAAAAATCATTTGGAAGTTGTGAGAGAAAAAGTTGTGGGTCTTTAAGAGTTAAAATAACTTCTTTCTGGACTTACATAGTTGCTGTGAAGGTCCAAAACACAGATACTGATGAAACACTCAATAAATTCTGGGATCTTTTTAAGGAAATTCCTGCTGAGGTCCAAGTGATCCAATTCGGTTATCTTCTGTATACACTTTGGCACCGTGGAGATCTCCTTCAAACTGAGATTGAGGCGCCGTTTTCCATCCTGTGTGTATTCTATACAGTTCTGAGCCACTTTAAAGCTGACGGTTTTGGACTGGCTTTTGGCCTGTTTAGATTTCTTTCCCTTGGCCATGCTGGTGCTGCTGCTGTTGGAGACACAGGACAGTGACGCCTATTTTAGTTAACAGTATTCAATAATACACTGCGACACAGGCTTTGACAGAAGAAGCACTCTGGGATTATGTTACTCAACAACAGCTAGTCAGGCGTAACTGTAGACAGAGTCCAGGTTTACTTTACTCCTGAGGTAAAACTATGTGTAAGATAATCTCATATTGTTCCATGACAAAGCAAATTAACCAACATTTGGGTATTTGTTGTGCTAGATTTAACTTGTAATTACACTTGAAACCATATAAAATACTTTTTATGAAAAGCCTTCAACCACATAGCAAATATACCAGTGTTAAATTTACAGTAACATCCCCAAAGTGTCTATATGTGTCCAGTGTAAAATTAATACTTCTGAAAGTGTTAAAATGTATCACTGAGTTTTTGGTAGTTTAACACGATTTGTTGTTACAAAAAAACCTTAACATTCATGGTTGCCATGGTGATATAGTAATGGTGAGTAAAGTAAATGTTAAACTGCACGACCCAGAGGGAGTAGAGTAAGATGTGAGTAAACATAAGGCAAGGAGGAGCAAACATGGCGGTCATAACAAAACCATCCCAACAACCTAGATCACCCAATTGTGTCTTTTTTTCCCATTCCGAATGTCCCATAAGGATCTTCATAAAAATGAACAACTTCAGCAGCTCTTGTGAAAGACAAGATGGCGATAGCTGGTTTGGAATTTTTTTTAATTTTTCAATCCGTCAAACATTCTAGAAGTGTGATGCAAGGACTTGATTTAATCGACACCAATCTGGATTATTTTAACACCAATATTAACAACAAGCCTGATTTAACAACATTAAGTTAACAAAAGCACCAGGCGCAGTGTTGTTTTAAATGTGGTGTTAATACAACACCAACATTCTGTATTTAACACTGACACTGTGTATTATTTGATCAGACTGTTTTTTTTAATGGAAAAAATCTGGCATCTGTGGTTGCCAGAATAATTCTGTAAATAACAGAATAAACTGAAACTTATTTACAGAGTAACATGTTCATTTAACATTTTAAACATTTACCATATTTTCCAGATTATAAGGTACACTTAAATACCTTTAATTTTCTCAAAAAATGACTTCATAATCAAGAGTGTTTTATATATGGATTAATTCTGGTTGTTGTTTTGTGACTTGGAAGCCATTTTGTGTTCTGTTGGTTTGTCTGAAACCTTTAAGATCAACCACTCAAGCTGGTTCAAATACACCATCATTCTTTTCAGTGGTTGTCCCGCCCCCTCCTTGCTTTTGACTGGTCAGTAAGAGAATTGTGACATTGATGAGCACAGCGCTGTTCTAAAAAATTAACTATTTCCAACTCACAGCGCTCAAACAGTCTCCCTCTGCATTTTTTTTAGCATTGAACTACATAGGATTTGTATTGAAAGTCCATGGTGACAACGCTAGAGATGCATCCTGTACACACAGGCCTTCATTCTCTTATCACAAATATTACACTGTGCCATGTTTACGTCCATTTTTAAGTTGTAAAAAAAGAAATGAGATGGTTGTAAGTCTAAGTGCGGCTATTGTGGGAAAATTACCTGAAAACTAGAGAGTGTGATCAGTCTTTGACACCTGTGATTGGCTGAAATGTCCGCAAGCATAAACAAATCAAATGCTTATGTTTCAGCCAATCACAGGTGGCATTATCACGTGAGCAGTGCTGGGAATAACGGCTTTAGAGTATAAGGGCGTTACTAACGCAGCCACATTTCGAGTAACGGAATAATTACTTCATCCATAACTGTATCACCATTACTCTGGAAATACAGGCGAGTTTCCATGATCATAAATTCCGGAGCTTTTTTGGGGGAACTACTTTTGAGCAGGCCATAGGCTAGTCCAGTCCTCTCAGACTTGTGTCTCCATACAGAAATGGAACCTTTTGATGATGTCATTATATCGTGTCAGTTGCTATGGTAACATCACTAACAAAAAGTACCAAAACAAAGCCTCAGCAGAGGAGGAAATCACAAGACTAGACGTGGACTAGGGATGATGAAATATATTAAAAAATCTTACCGATCACTGAGCCTCATTAACTGGTTGAAGTCTGTCAGTGAGAAAAGAAAACAGTTGTAACACAGCACATTAAGCCACATGTCACAGGCCAGTTCTCTGACCCACTGCCTGGTAACCACTGTTCACCACCAATCATTCACCTCCCAAACAGTCAGTCAACACACCTGCTCCAACTCAGTTAATCATCTGCTTCCTCTGCCTCTGCTGCTCAGTGTGCTCTATTTAAGCAGTGATTGTCACTATACTGACACGTTGGCTGCTCTAATTCTGATTCCTAAACTGAACTGGACCTGCCTGGTTCTCCTCACCTCGTAACCTGACCCACTACTGTATTTCAACCTGCCTGGTTTTTCTTACTTTCTTGCCCCGGTACCTGACCTGCTGCTCACTACAAACCTTGCATATTGTCTAGATCACACCTACACTTGAGTTTCCCCTCTCTCTAATTTCAATAAAGACTCTCTTCAGTTGATCCTGTGCTGCATTTAGGTCCTCATTACCAACACATTACACCACAAGCATCTGTGGGTCCTTAAAACCCTGCTGTCTCTGTAACTGGCTGAATTAGTTTAAAGTAAGGGACTGAACCCAACCACAACTTCACTCCTTTTTGTCCAAACGTAACCTGTCGGAAAATGTTTGGTTTGGATTGCAGTAGTTGATTGTAGATCGTCCAATTCACACACAGATCCCTGATTCTCATCCAGACCATTGGTTTGAAAGGTTGGTTCCTGGACCTCTGCGTTCAGCACAGAATAAAACTTGAAATTAACCAATAGGAAAAGAGCTAAGCCTTGGACCCGCTTGTAACACCCACCCCCCTCCTTGGCTTAGTGAATTAGAAATGCATGCAGAAATAAATATAGGAATAAAAAGCAAAAGGAGGAATACTGAAGAAATGAATAATGTATGTATTAAAAAACCACTACCAATAAATAAGATGCCAGATAAAAATTCAATATAGAAAGAAGAAAGAACATAAAGAAAATGTAAAAATACAAAGCTATGCAGAAAAATGTGCGACAGAAATAAATGTGACACAACATCGTCGGGGATCTCTTGAGGAAGGTTGGGGCTTTGGAGTCGAAGCTAGCCGCCTGTAGGAACTTTGCCAAAGACCAAGCTGCGATAAAAAATTACTCTGACAGAAATAAACATGTGATACATAAATGGAGGAAAAAAATGTAGAAGAGGGAATACTGAAGAAAATGTAAATAGAAAGCAATTATACAGGGATAACAATGAGAGCAAAAATATAAAATGGATAAATACAAATATTGAAATGGATTCATCAAGAAAGAAGAAGAAAAAGATCAAACAATTTTTATATTTCAGTTGCACTGCCATATCCCCCGATGTCCATGACCCTGAAAAGGTAGTCTGCATCCACCACAGCCAAGAGGACAATTTAGTGTGTGCCCTTATATTTGAAGCACAGTGACCCTGAGTTGACAGGAGCCTGGACCACAACCTGCTTCCCATCCACCGCGCATATGCAGTTTGGGAAGTTCCAGCGTTGGCAAAAACTGTCTGCAATGGTGTTCCAGTCGTCAGTAGATGGTACAGGCATGTAGTCTGGCAGCAGGACATCTCAGATGGCAGATGACACCTGTTTCACCACTGTTTCAGTTGCCAACTCTGTAGCTTAAAGCAATGGTGGAGGAGTCTCCTGTTGCAAGATATCTATGAGACCTGTGTGAAGTTGGCACCCCATATTTTAAATTTATGAATAAAAGCACTTTCATTCATTTGTGCATCGTTTGTGCCGACAACATGGGCATTTGTGCACAAACCATCTTTAAGATATTTAATTTTTTAGAGGTTGTGACCTTGGGTCACTCAGCACCCAATTAAATCCAAATCACCCAAAAATGGTTGGAATTGTTTGTGCACATTTGAGTAGACAAAATTAACATTTGTGCACAAACTGCTTTTATTTTATATAACTTTTAAGTTTTTGACAGTAGGTCACTCAGCACCCCATTAACATCCAAATGACCCAGAATCATTTGGTTGGAATCCTCTAGGCCCCAATCATGCCAACGGCTAATCAAAGAGCTCGATGCATCAGCAGAATACTTTTGTACATCTGTTCCCGCCCAAACATATGGCCACTTGGTGTAGCAATACAGTAACACAAGGGGGAGCTTTCTGATGATAAACTCCAGGGGTTATACCCCAATTCCACCCCCATGCTCTGCCTTGTAAGGCAGCTGATGCATTTCAAGCTTGACCTCTGCCTTCTTTGGCCCAGGCAGCTGCCTCATTGCTGGCAGGAGGCTGAGGAAGAACACTTCATCATCATCAGAGGCTGACAGCGCTGAGGGTGGTGATGTGGCTGAGGGAGACCTGAGGGCTCAGACCACAGACCGCTCAAAGCAGGAAAGGGTAACACCCCCCTCTTTCGGTCCTATCTCTCACCTTGTACGTCATGAGATGGTTGGGGTGGGGTGTGCTGTGGCTGGCAGGTGTGATGTGGCTGGCAGGTGTGCATAGGTGGCTGTTGCAGCGTGGGTGGCAGGTGTGACTGGGCGGTGACCCCCGAGGTGCTGGGGAGGGCCTCATCCTCCAGGTCCTCCGCATCATCATCCAAGTGCACCTGTGAAAAGGAGTCTTCTGCCAGGCACAGATTGGGTAACGGTGGTGACTGGCCACCTCCACCACACCATGCCAACCACCAGTTGGAGGACTGACCAACCATTGTCTGCGATACCAGAACAACTGTTAAATGGTAAATGGACTGCACTTATATAGCGCTTTTCCACCTTCATGGTGCTCAAAGCGCTTTACATTAGCCTCACATTCACCCATTCACACACACACTCATACATCAGTAGGTTTCTAAGGTTCTGTCACTCCTACTGAGAGTCAGGGTTCAGTGTCTTGCTCAAGGACACTTCAACAAGTGGACCGCCAGAGGCGAGACGCAAACCACCAACCCTTCGAACATTTGACAACCTGTACTACCAACTGAGCCACAGCCACCCATATGGGCGAAGCCAGGTCCCACCTCAAAAACTCTCATTACCTCAGGTTTAATACCGGGAATGCGCACTTTTTGTTCAAGTCCTCGGATGTGGAACATTGACAGGGCTCGACTACTCCCACCACCATGTCCTCTGCCGCGTGCTGGTGGTTGTGTAGGAGTCCAGTTGGCATGGTGGAGGTTGCGGAAAGTGCCATGGCAGGCTTACCTAGGCGGGGGAGATTGGATGAGGTCTTCCTGGCCTCTATAAAGGGGTCCAGGAACCCCGTTATGTGACAGTACTGCCATGGGCAGGCTTTCGCAGGATGAATATGTCACATTAAATGAATCCACGCCACCAACTCATGTGAACTATCACACAGCCAGAACCAGTGGCATGGTGGAGGAGTGGCAGTAATATCTCACTCCAGTTTAGGTCTTAGCCCTAAAATGAATCACACTTACCACTCCTTTGAAAGTCTAGTTTTATCCATTACTTTCCCCAATTGCAGAAACCAAAACCCAGTCCTTTTTGTCATAGTCTACCGCCCTCCTGGCCCTTATTCACAGTTTTTATTAGAAGTCTCTGACTTTTTATCCAGTGTAGTGTTGAACTGGGATAGGATTATAATAGTTGGTGATTTTAATATACATGTTGACAACAACACTGACTCTCTAAGTCAGGGGTGTCAAACTGCGGTCCTCGAGGGCTAGTATCCTGCATGTTATAGATGTTTCTGTCGTGGACTCTCTCTCTGTTCCCTGCTCTCTGTCCTGTCTAATTTTCCACACCTGTGCTCCCTCATTAACCTGCCAGCTGCAATGCATTCTCTCCTAATCAACCTCTGTATATAAACCCCAGTCTTCCAGTCCACCTTTGTCAGAACATCAGCAAACCAACGCCTGTTACCTGTCCAAACCTTCACGTCTCTGACGCCAAACCTGAAAAGCCTGAACCGGAATCTTCTGCCTGAATTTAAACCAGAACCTGTTTTGACTACGCCTTTGATCTCCAGCCCCGGTAAACTCAACCTGCCTCTCCGTTCTCTGACTAAGATTTTTGCCTATCCCTTGACAGTACTTCTACCTGGCTTTCACCCCTCCCGCTGTTGTGGGTGTGTTCCCCCCCCAGGACTTCCAGAATCGTGGCGAGTGTGCATGATCTACCAACTCCAGACACCAGCTGGACCAGACGCCACTCGACCACCGGGGAACACACACACACACTGACACCCGTGACACCCACACACCAGACCTCATCTAATCACCAAACCTAAGCAGGGTCAGGCCTGGTCTGTATCCGAATGGGAGACCACTCCACACGTGGTCACCAATCCTTCTTTGACTGTCACAACCAAAACCTCCAATAAACTGTGTTAAATCGTGAAGCTTTTGTGGTCCGAATTCTATCTGGTCCCTGACAGTTTCCCTCTTCCATTACACCTGGAGGCCATTGTATCATTATCAGTCTGATGAGGAGCTAATCATTAACTCTTTAAATGTCAGCGCTGATGCGTTCTGAATGGATGATTTAGTTTAAATATTCAGAAAAATTCAACAGTTTTACTTTATTTTGTGCATGGAAAAGGTGCCAAAAACACTTAATATTTTATTTCACCATTTTTTTTTAAATTGCTGTGACCAAATGTCAATACTGGTTTTCTTTTTTTAGTAATTGTTTTTCCAAAATTTTCCACATTATTTGTCATTTTGTAAATATTTATTAGTTTTTGTTCATTTTGTTTTTTCTACATTTTGGCTCTTTTATTTTTTTTTACATTTTTTCTTTGATTTTCTGCCATTTGTGTCTTACTTTGCTCATGTTACCAGTTACTTTGTTAGTTCTCAGGAGTTAAAGGGTTAAACTGAATTACATGGAAGAGGGAAATATCTAAAACATGCAGGACACCGGCCCTCGAGGACTGGAGTTTCACCTGTGCTCTAAGTAATGCATTTAGTGACCTACTAAATGGATTAGGCTTTATGCAAAAATGTTAATAAACCAACCCACATTCACAGACACACTCTCGATCTGATCTTAACACTTGGTGTTGAAATTAATGACCTTGTTGTTTTTACCCATAATCCCATACTCTCAGATCACTTTTTAATTACCTTTGAGGTTTTGTTTGGGGATATTTCCACCTCAGTGATTAAAACACAAATGAAAAGGATACTATGTGACCATGCTGTCTCAAAGTACAAAGAGTTAATTCAGCCACTATTTGCGTCTGTCATGTGATTATTTAAAGGACACATTTAGTCCCAGTATAAGTGATGAGTTAGTTGACAGTACCATGCTCACACTACAAACTACTTTAGATACAGTTACCCTCCTTCAGTTAAAAACTACCAAGTTTAGATTAACCTCCCCATGGTACAACACTGACACTCGCTCCATTAAATAAGCAATACGTAAATTAGAGGCAATGGCGGCGATCCAATTCAGAACATGATTTCCTGTAGTTCTTTAACAACAAAATATCAACTATTAGAGAGAAAATAAATAAACTAACAAATCATAGATTAGAAAAAGTAGCAGTCCCAAACCAAGGCCTTTTTATAAATCCTTCTGTAACACTAAATAATTTCACCGCTGTAGACCAAACTGATGTCATATCTATTATCATGACTTCCAAATCAGCCACCTGCCTCTTAGATCCAATTACAACAAAACTCTTTAAAGAGATTCTGCCCCTAATTATTAGCACTGTCCTAAATATAATTAACACTTCATTAACTACTGGATATGTGCCGCAGTCATTTAAATATGCTGTTATTAAACCAATTCTGAAAAAAACCTACCTTAGATCCTGACATTGTAGCTAATTCTAGGCCTATATCCAATTTGCCCTTCCTGTCAAAGGTTTTAGAACGAGTAATAGTTAAACAGCTGTGCCAATACCTTCAGGGTAGTAGTTTATTTGAACGGTTTCAGTCTGGCTTTCGTGCCCAACATAGCACTGAAAAAGCATTAGTTAAAGTTACTAATGACTTATTATTATATATATATATATATATATATCGGTCCTGGTGTTATTAGACCTTAGTGCAACCTTTGACACCATTGACCACAGTATCTTAGTCCAGAGATTAAAATATGATATAGGTATTAGAGGAGCAGCCCTCTGCTGGTTTAAATCATATTTATCTAATCGCTACCAATTTGTTAACGTTACTGTGTCATCGCAGTTCTCCAGAGTTAGTTATTTTGTGCCCCAAGGGTCAGTTCTTTGGCCTATTTTGTTTACGTTATATATGCTCCCTTTAAGTAACATGATTAGAAATCATGGCATTAATTTTCATTGTTATGCGGATGACACACAGCTATATTTATCAATTAAACCTGATCAGACCAGACAAATAGATAAACTAAGTACATGTGTCCAAGACATAAAGTCATTATAATTGGTCCTAAAAATCCGAGAGACTCCCCAATTGACCAGCTAGTTACTCTAGACGACTTCAGTGTAACACCCAGTGCCACAGTTAAAATTTAGGAGTTTTATTTGATCCAGATCTTTCATTCAAAATGCACATTAACCAAACATGTAGAACAGCCTTCTTTCACTTGTGCAACATTAGCCAAAATTAGGAATATTCTGTTTCAAAATAATGCAGAAAAATTAATTCATGCATTTATTACATCTACATTAGATTATTGTAACTCCTTATTCGTAGCGTGTCCTAAATATTCCCTAAAAAGCTACAACTGGTTCAAAATGCAGCAGCCAGATTATTAACAGGATCAAACGTAAGTGAACACATCACCCCTGTGTTCAAAACTCTTCACTGGCTACCAGTTCAGTTTAGAATTAAATTTAAAATCCTCCTCCTTACATATAAAACCATTAATGGTATGGGCCCCTCTTATCTTAAAGATGATCTGGTTCTGTACCAGCCCAATAGAACTCTTCATTCTCAGAATGCAGGTTTATTGAATGTTCCCAGGGTTTCTAAGAGTACAGTTGGAGCTAGAGCCTTTAGTTACCATGGTTACTGTCTTACGGAATCAGCTTCCCTTTAATATTAAAGAGGTCAACACAGTCTCTACATTTAAAATTAGGTTGAAAACATTCCTGTTTGAGAAAGGTTAGTTAAAAACAGATTGAAGTCACAGTTCAGTCTAAGCTGCCCTCGGAGCTAGACTGCTGGGGGGAGTACAGACACTGAGTTCTTTTTATCTCTCTCTCTCTCACACCTGTTTCTGTAATTTTTATATCCTATCTTTCATACCAAGTCTGTTCATGGCTAGTCACCTGGTGTCCCCTTTCCCCCCTCCCCCCTGGGGGGAGAGGTGGCTCTCCTGACAGTGTCTGCGTGGGAGCCATGGATGACAGGATCTGCAGAGACTTGCCTATGCTGACCAGTGACCCCGGACCCTCTGCCTTGCCTGTCTGGTGTCTGGACCAGCCCCCCTCCTTCATTTATAAATGGACGTTCATCTATAGCCTGTCCGTCCATGGGAGTGGATCTCTCCTTCAGTGTGGTTCTCCTCAAGATTTCTTCGTTTTCCCCACTGGGTTTTGAAGATTTTTCTTGCAGAGAAGGAGGGTCTAAGAACAGGGGATACTTGGGACTTTTCATATATCTCTGTAATTGATTGTGTTTCTGTCAAGCCCTTTGAGACAACTTTGTTGTGATGTGGGGCTTTATAAATAAAATTGAATGAATGAGGCCTTGCCCCCACTCCTCTGTCTCTCCTTCTCCTTCCTCTTTTCCCTCACATACCTGTCAATAAGGGACCAACAGCATTCCCTGCACCTTTTCTCGGTTTGAAAAAAGAATTATGAAGATATTGTGAAAACGTGACCATGCACATTATTTACTGCTATTATTGATATGAATGCCTATCAAATTTGATGACGTTTCATCCATTATGTGCCCATGACAGAATGTGATGCACTAATTTTAATCCATTGTTGATCACTATTTTACTACAAAAGGGGAGGAGATGTGCTCATACTGTGGTCTGGTGATTTTCAGTTTTTTACCTCACACATGAAACATAGATTAATGCAGAAAAGGACAGCACTCTTTGAAGTTAATTTGGTCCGGGGGCTGCAGGGCCTCAGACTGGAAGTCTCTGCGGAGGGTGGTGAGGATGGCGGAGAAGATCATCGGGGCCCCGCTCCCCACAATCCAGGACATAGCAGAGAGCCACTGCATATCCAGAGCCCACCGGATCCTCTCTGACCCCACTCATCCCCAGCACAGACTGTTCACTCGCATGGCATCTGGCAGAAGGTTCTGCAGCATCCACTGCAGAACGGCCAGATTCAGGAATAGTTACTTCCCCCTGGCCACCAGACTGCTGAATGCCAAATAACAACCCCCCCCCCCACACACACACACATTCACCTACCTCATGGACAATATACTCTCAGTGCACTTATCCATAAAATGGACAGAAATCTACCTCCTGGTTGTGAAACAACCCCCACCCCCCAGCTGCTAAAAAATGTTTTATTTGCACTAATTACTCTGTTTTTGCACTATTCATTCTGTTTTACTCTGTTCCTTAGCTGTTTTTTACTTATTTATTTAGTATGTGTGCTCCGGAAGCCAAGCAACGACGTCTCGTTGCCAAAAATCCCACTGTTGTGTGTATTCTTGTGCAATGACAATAAAGGAAGTCTAAGTCTAAGTATATTTTATGTATTCACCAGGTAGTAGTGTGAGCAGACTTCCTCCAAATGTCTAGAACAATGATGATCAACAATGCCTTGGTATTCAATGTAGTGCATGGAATTGTGTCATGGGCAAATAATAGGCATAGCATAGTAGTAGATGAAAATGTATCAGTAACATTTATAGGCATTCCCTTCTGTTGATTTTATTCAGTCGTCTATGAGTGCAATGGCATGACAAAGAAGGCCGGAATGTTCATGGCTGACAAGAAACTAAACAACAAGCATGGTGATGCCATTTGTGTCATTAATTATTTTCATATACATAACACAATATATCCAGCTGTCACTCACATAGACAACTGGGGAAACGTGCTATTTAAATAAGCATTTACATTAGCATACATAACCATTTGCGAAGTGTTCATGTAATTTTGTAGAGTTCACATACATCACATGTATCAACCCACCAGAGACACTAACAATTCCAGCCACCTTCCTCCATGCCTGTTTTTTCAGGTGTGTCCCTGTATATGGTGAGGGAGATGTCATAATATTGGCTGACTACTCACTGCTGTTAGCAATTCCTCCATCTTCATTAGCTTCTTTTTTTCCTGGCTCATCATGCTACTTTTGTCATGGACACATCTCAACGATCTACTGTCATTGGATAATGAACATACGATCGCCGCAGTACTTTGCGTAGTGTTCACCGCGGCTCAACTTCTTGACGTGGCGTTGATCTCCATGTTGCTGTGTCACAATCCCAGAAGGCCTTGCGAGTACAGCAACAGCATTTGGCCGGATGGTATAGACAATGAATGGGATGCATTTGTTGCGGCATGACATACCACACGACTACCCTGAGACCTATAGGTGGATTGCATTTGAACAAGGCGGGGGGTGTCTGCCTTAGCTTGAAGCTCTGAATGCTTTTCTAGTCTTGTGCTGCTAAAAAAAAATATTTTTGAATTTCCCCCCTCAACTCATAGTTTATCTTATCTTGAAAAATACAATAAAATAAAAATATGTCACAACTGAACAAAACTGCTGAGGAAAAAAATTAATCATTGAGGAGAAACATTTAAATAAGCAGATTTAGTAAATAAAACTAGATTTCTTACCAGAATTAAGATCCTGTCCACTGAACAAACTCAACAGTCTTCAGTTTCTCCAACTGATGCATCACCTGACAGTGTTAAAGATTTGCACTAGAAAGCATGACAGTTCCAAATTGCTTGTTTTGCTTTGATTGCAGAGACATGTTTCCTTTCACTTGCACTGTTACTGCTTCAGTCTGGACTCATGTGGTCGGACATGGACTTGTTTACTCTTGTTTCCAGGCAACTGCTGTTACCTCAGTGTGTTATTGCCATGACTACATCACGACAGTTTCATGAGGCTCTCAAGCCTTTTTTTTTAACTGCAGCACCCATTCTAATAATACTCTATTATATCAATCAGTCTTTATTTATATAGCACTTTCCATACAGTGAAATGCAGCACAAAGCAATTAATAAAATCAGTATACCCCACCACACACACAAACACTTTGGACCAACTTTGAGTTGTGTCAACGCTGTCTTCTCTTTCATCCAACATTTGCCAGTACAGCTGCTTCTCTGAGCTAAACCTCATCAACACATCCTTCCACTTAGATTTTAACTTGTGCCTAGGGTTACCAGTGTTGGGATTTTAAACCAATAATGGATATCCATATTTAAGACGGCATAGAAACTCGCAGCTCGCATAAACTCACGTTTCATGTTCCACCCAAAATGCAGGTAACTGATTGTTGTCTGGCAACACTGACATAATTACGTAGCCAAATTTTCCAACAAACTTACACCATTTTAATATGTTTAATGTCTTAGTGATTATGGAACCCAGGAAAATTGTACCTAAAGCTCGTACAATGAAATGAAATTAGGACTATATTTGTACATTTCTTTGAGATCAGTGACTGGGGGGTGGTGCAGTGGTTAGCACTCGTGCCTCACAGCAAGAAGGACCCTGGTTCTATTTCAACACTAGACCATGCTGTGTGGAGATTATATTCACATTATATATCTGTGTCTGTGTGGGTTTTCTCAGAGTTCTCTGGTTTCCTCCCACCATCCAAAGACATGCACTGATAGGCTAATTGGTTAATCTAAATTGCCCATGGATGTGAATGAATGTGAGAGTGATTGTCTATATATGTGCAGCCCTGCGATGAACTTGTGATTCGGATTAGGCCCCCAGTGAGGAAAAAGTGGGTCCAGACGACGAGACGAAACGACATCAGTGACTGTGATTTGGCTTGGAAGCCCTTGCATATTGGTGGAGTTACACACAGTGCTTGAAGTGCGGCTGTGGTTCAGTTGTTAGAGTGGGTCGCCCAATGACCGAGAGGTTGGTGGTTCGCGTCCCGTCTCTGGCTGTCCACGTGTCGAAGTGTCCTTGGGCAAGACACTAAACCCTGACTTAGGCCCCCAGTAGGACTTACCGTAGACCTTAGAAACCTACTGGTGTATGAGTGTATGTGTGAATGGGTGAATGAGAGGCTAATGTAAAGCGCTTTGAGCACCATGAAGGTGGAAAATCGCTATATAAATGCAGTCCATTTACCATTTGAAGTGGGAAAAAAAGATTTGCAGGAACCCTGATTTTCTGATATTTAAATTTTAAGCTAATACAAACAAGTCATTGCAGCATTACTTTGATCAGCCACCTCACATAGCCTTGATTGCTGTCAGGTAATGGTTTACCTGTGACAAGAGGCATGTCAGGAATGAGACACATGCGTGTGTGCAAGAGTGCAAACATGCGCATTGTGCGTCCCAGAATTCTACCTCCCGCCGACACGTCACACCCCACCTATCCAACATATTAGCAAATCATGATTGATTTTGTTGTTATGCATGTTAGTGGAGTTCTACACCAAGCTTAATGCCAGCTTGGTACATTCCGAGGTGTCTGTACTCGAGGCATGCTTGGGCCCCACTTCCTCAAATTGTAACGCGTCACATTGTTTCCCGAGTAACGGTAATGGAAATACAGTTATGGATAAAGTAATTATATAATTACTCCATTACTCGAAATGTGGCTGCGTTAGAGTATAATGGTGTTATTCCCAAAACTGGTACTTAGTAGGGGTGTGAATCTTTCACTCACAGAACGATCCCTCACAAAACAATCCCTCACAGAATTATTTACAGATTACAATTCCATTCAGAGTGATTAATAAAAGCAATGTAAACAATTCCAACTGATTTTGTTCAGTTTGATTCTATACCAATTGACAATTAAACCACAAAGACTTGTTTTACTTTGTTACTAAGAAGTAAAAGAGAAACACAAGAATAATTTTAAAACCATATCTTTTTGTTTAGTTAGTGTTACAGAGACAGAGCAGGAACTACACAACATAAACTGAAGTCTTTACAATATACCTGTAGATAACTCATATTAATGGCAAAATACTTGTAGATAGCTGATATTAGTCAAATGTAAAACTGGTAATCTGGTGCGACTAATTTAACAGGTTTGCAAAACTGCTATTTAAAATACAAATTTACTTTCCCTCAACAAACACAAATAAAATAAATGTCAACATTTAATTATGCTTGCAAATGTGAGAAAGGACTGTGCATAACGCTGAGATTAGAATATATTTGTGCATGACAATGCATCCAGGAAGGACACAAGGTCCCCCATCATTGGTCTCCCATGCTGACCCCTAGGGCCACTGAAGGGATTAGAGCATGGATCTGGTCCGCTACTGTACCGTAAAATTAATCGGAGGCACAACAACTCTCTGTCCAGTCAAGTAAATGGGCAACATCTGCTGGAAGGTCAGAGACAGCTGGACCATCAGCAGGAGCAGGAAATGGCCGAAGTGCCAGGAGCCCTAAAGATGTCCTGTGTGGCTGTTTGTTGCTGGATACATCATCTTACAAAGAGCTGCAGGGGCCTCCTATGTCTCTCCATCCTCAGGCCATGGTTATTCCATTGAGAGGCAAAGTCTGACAGATCCCTGTTCACCCTTTGGAGGTATATGTAATGCTGGCAATTCTCTCATTTGTTGTCACAATGTCACAGGCGGGACAGACGAGGACCGCAATTGCATCACGGGGGGAAGGGAGTGTATGTGCGTGTGTCCAGAGGCTGCGAGGCGGCAAGCCTGGGTAGTGACTGCAGGTTTTACACTCACTGGAGACTGGAAATCCTGGAGCACAAGCACAGGAGAGCAGGAGAACAGGGCAGGGGGAAAACAAAGCAGCAGTACAGACAAGGGCTAGGCGGAATTCGTAGTTGGACGACTACAATGCAGGTCTGGTTTACCGGGGCAGGAGAGCAGAAAAGAGTCAGGCTGATCCGAGTTCACAGGAAGTAAACAAATGAGAACTGAAGTCTCTGTTAGCAGGCTTAGCAGACGATCTGGCAAAGGTGAACTGTGAAACAGGGCTTTAAATACAGAGAGTGGTTAACAAGGAATGAAGTGCAGGTGGCTAGTTAACGAGGAGGCAGAAGCAGAGACAGGTGGAGTTAATCAGACAGGACAGAGAGCAGAGTGGCAGATGATTGAATGATTGAAAGCAATGAGTGCTGTTACCAGGCAGAGGAAGAGAGAGCCCATGACCAATTACCAAATCTTTTGCCAGTGTTTGTTTGTGTTGTCAGCATTTGTTTGTTATGGACGGGTCTGACTGAAATTTTCAGGAAATTTTGACACTGGCACAAGAAACACATGGTAAAAGGTTGGTGTTGATCAGTGGAGGTGGTAAGAGTATGCTAAAATGTTCAAGCCTTACCAAACCCCAATGATTCCTTGAGGGCTTGGTGGATTTCCTGCCATGGTCTCCAGGTCGTCCAGACCTCTTGGGAGGAAGACAGTATTGCTGCATATAGAGGCACATGGCAACTTCCTCAGCCCCGGCTCTTGATTCTAAAATTCAATGGATGGCTCATCTGAGAAGCCCAATGATGTCATGTGATCCACCCCGGTGGCAAACAATAAAAATCCTCAAATGTTACATCCAGCTGTAGAGAAAACTTCAATATTGGTGAATCGATTTGGAATATGGTCAGTTTAACAGCATGTTATTTTATCTAAGTGCACAAGAACATGTTTAGATAGCAAGAAGAACCCATGATTGCCAACCTACCTTTCAGAGGAAAATATTTTGTGACATGAATTCAACATGAAACTCCGCTTATACCATGCTTGTCTGCAATTGTAAGATATGTGCTGATGTCAAACAAATAACAAATTACCTGTACAACCCATATAATTCCTTTATTGCAAGTATCTATTACAATTTACATCTGCAACATAGGTCCTTCTTTAAGACACTGGTAACAATTTCAAATATATAGGCACATACATTCAATGTCCACCAGCCACCGCTCAAAAGAAAACATGGTGTCCTCTTCCTGCAGCCAATGGACACTGGCGTCTTCACTGTACAAGGGCGTGAAGAGGGCCCTCACTGTCATCCTGGACAGTTTCTCCCCAGTACAGCAGAAGATGGGAGTGAACTGCTTCCAGTTGAGGGCCACAGTCTTCCACAGGTTCCCGCAGGAGTCCAGGCCCTGCTCGTCCTGCAGTACCATGCTGGTGACACTATTAAACACAAGGATTTACACTATTTGCTTTTGTTGGATTTTTGCCATTCTAACTTTAAGCTCTGTTGGCTGACAATCAAGTGTTCTTTTATGAAGTAGAGGCAGAGGGTGTGGCACCCATACGTTGCAACCAATCATCTTATTTGTCATCTTATGCTCCCTTGTCTGAATCCTCATCAGCTTTTGCATTAAAGCACAGAGATGCAAACGCATATAAAAATAGACTACTCAAGAACACAGAAGCACTGTGACACACACACATATCTCATGCCAGGCATACACAAGTCAAACATACTGTCATAACGCTGCACATAATCATCACTGTTATGATTATCATTATTCCAGAAGAAACATTATTGCTGATGGTTAAACTTTTAAATGATTTCATAGTACTAGTAACTATCTTTGTAATGTCTCAGGGATTTACTGCTTAATAAAGCATCCCGTCTGTATTCAAAATATGCCTGGTTAATCTGTACATCCCTCTTCCTTCCCTTGTTTTTAAACAGCCATTATTCATTCATCCACAACACTACTAATATGGGTGGACATCTGTATTTCTTTACTTTTAGTTTTGGCTAGTAGTAAACCTTATTACAGAGTTATGCCACAGGTGAAATACGAAAAATAAGGTCAAATGACTAGATTCAAACTTATCGATGGTAGATGAAGTGAGCACACACTTCACTCTGCGAGGTCTGTGAGGTCCCCACTATATATACTACTGCACTCAACCACCTCCTCCTTGAGCCTCACTAGGTTATCTTTTTATAAATAAAAGGAAATAAAAATAACAGGCATGTAGAAAGTGTCTTTTTAACCAAATATATGTGCTGTAAGTTGCTTTGGATAAAAGCAGCAGCTAAGTGCAATGGACCGGAGGAGATTGAGTGTCTCTGGGGTCCCAAGTCCTGCCAGGAACTTCAGACAGTAGCGAAAGAGTGGACCGGACATCCAGCTGCAAAGTGTTTATAAAACTGAATGGAACACCAGAGGAGGATAAAGTGATAGCAATTAAAGACATTACTGAACTGGACAAGTACAAGAAATGAAAACACAATAACTGTCATCCTGGTCATAAATAACTCATGGCATCCTGACATCAACTATTCACCTACAAATAGAAATATGATGCAACATCAGGAACAGAACACTGAACATGAAATACATGGACTGAGAACATTTGAATATACTATGATATTGAAAATGATATTGGCCCCGATAAAAACATCTTCATAAACATACAGAGCCTATGCAATTATTACACTGAGGAACAGTTTAGCAATAACTTCAAAAAGGATGGAGAAATTTCAATCATACATTTCAACAGCAGAAGTTTAAACTCAAACCTGTCAAAAATCAAACATTGTCTAAAACAGCTAAAAAACTAATTTACCATAATAGCAATATCTAACCCTAAGTGAAGAACAAACAGATTTGGTTGAAATAGAAGGATATGAGATTTATCATATAAACAGAAAAAGGATGGAGGAGTTGCTGTATACATTGAAAAACAATATAAAAGTAAAACTATTAAAGACATTACAAGAACAGTAAGCAATATGTAGCATGTATCACTGTAGAAATAGAAACAAAAAAATAAAATAAAAAAACATAGTTATAAGTTGTATATACAGAGCACCAGGATGATGTATTGAAGTATTATAAATTGAGTATATATGAGAAAACAAATAAAATCTAATTGTTTTTTGTATGTGGGGATTTCAATATTGACTTGTTAAACCCACAAGAAAACAACAACATTAAGGAATTCATTAGTTCTATGTACAGCATGAGCCCTTATCCACTAATAAGACAAACCAGGATAACTACCCATACTGCCACACTACTAGACAACATTTTCACAAACGAAACTGATGCAAGAGTAAATAGTGGAGTAATAATAAATGATACAACTGATCATCTGCCACTGTTTGCAATAAGCCAGAGCTCCACAGGAACAAACAAAGAAAATACAAAATATAACATTATAAGACAAAAAACTGAAGTCTATTCAATTCAATTCAATTATATGATTTGAATGAAACAAGACTGAAACGAGGTCTATGTTGATGATTTGGACGAAGCCTATGACACATTTATATCAATAACAAAGGCTTTTTATGATAAAAATTGTCCTTCGGTAAAGAAACAAGTGAAGCACAAACTTGATAGAAAGCCGTTTATTAAATGCATGTCGAAAGAAAAATGTTTTATATAAGGATTTTCTCAAACAAAGAACTAAAGAAGCAGAAATAAAATACAAGACATATAAAAAATAAACTAACAAAAATCATGAGAAACAGCAAAAAGGAATATTACAGCAATTTACTACAGGAAAATAAAAGCAATATAAAAAATACATTGAATGTATTGAATGACATTATTAAAAAAAGAAAAAACAGAGATGAATACCCAAATTACTTCATAACCAAAAATAACATAAGTAGTAATGACACAAACAAAATTGCAAATTAATTTATTGATTTCTTTGTTGGTGTCGGTCCTGGTCTGGCTGGAGAGATTACAAACACTGGCAACATGAATGAAGTGAAAGTAAAGTTTGGAATGTAAGTCAATCTATGTTCTTAAAGGGAACCAATGAAAAAGAAATTATTGACATTGTTAACCTCAAGACTAAGAAGTCAACAGACGGTAATGAGTTCGATATGTCACTGGTTAAAAATATCATTGAGTGTGTGGTCAAACCTCTCACATATGTGACCCACCACCACGAAACCAGGCATAAGTGTGTGTAAATCCAAACAGAGTTATGTGTGTATCTTGGTAGAGTGGAAACTAAGGTTTAAGATGGTGAAAAAACGATGTTTCTATCACAAGTAGAACCAAAGTTATGGTCATTTTAATATCCACATTTGGACATATTTTACAATTTGCATATTTTTAGATATTGTCCGTTAAAGTTTTGGACTGTTTTGGGGTAGGAAGTCCTTAACAACGCATAATAATTTGTATCCGATTGACACAAATTGTTGACAGATGTTAAAGGACACTCTGATGGACATGTCACAGAAGTTTTATATATTATAATAATAGGACAGAAGTGTGACGTATTATAATCATTTGGCTTACACCATTGGACAGAACATTCAATATAAGCTTTTACCTCGTACTAAACACTTGGGTGTTTACCCACGGAACGGAGATCGTTTTGTTCGGTGAAAAGAGGTGGAAGTCGTCTTTGTCTTTGCTCAGCAATACCTGAACTTTTGTCACCGCTTAAATAATTGACTCAATAAACACCTTTATTGATTGGATTTCAATGTAATGACCACAGGAACTGAACATAGAGGTGTTAAGGTACCGTTTTTTGATAAAATGTAAACACAAATAAGAAATCGCCTTCCAGCCTAATTTTGGCTGTAGCTCTGAACGGGTCAGCGCAACTTATGCCTGGTTTCCAGCTGAGCAGTCACATATATCTGTAAACAATCACTAAAAAATTGTGTTTTCCCAAGAAATATGAAAACTGCTAAAGTCATACCCATATTCAAATCTGGAAATAGACACTTACTCTCCAACTACAGACCTGTTTCATTACTGCCACAATTCTCTAAAATACTGGAAAAATTATTCTATACAAGGCTGGATAACTTCATCACAAAACATAATGTACTGTGTGAACAACAATACGGTTTCAGAACGAAAAGAACAACATCCCTTGCTCTTATGGAATTTGTAGAAAACATAACATCTGCAATAAAAAACAAACAAAATGCATTAAGAGTATTCTTAGATCTAAAAAAAAAGGTTTTGAAACAGTTGACAATGAACCATTATTAATAAAACTACAAAAACACGAAATTAGAGGCTAAGCACTCTCCTGGATATCCAGTTACCTAAGCAACAGAAATCAATATGTGCAGATCAATAACAGCAAATCCAAACTACAGACAGTGAAGTGTGGGGTGCCTCAGGGCTCGGTGCTGTGACCATTGTTCTTCATCCTTTGCATCAATAGTATATGTGAGGTTTAAAATACACTTCAAATCATTTTATTTGCCTGGTCTGGCCCGCTGGGGTTGTCATCTGGTGAATGAAGTGCATACGGTGACCACCCCTGGTGGCGGCGAGGTGCAGGTGTGGCCAGCTCCATCCGCGGACTGCTCACCCCTTCCACACTTGATGTCCGGCTCAATCGTCCAGCTGGTAGAGCAGGGCCCGCCTGTTGCAGCGAGACTCTGAGGCTGCGTAACTCGTGCAGTAGACCCTCCTCTCTTTGCTGCTGGCCTCGTAAAAAGTCTCTCATAACAGTCATCAACTCACTTCTGGGTTTAGTTGACGTAGGAGGGGCAGGACCAGGTTTCTCCTCCTCCTGGGAGCTCTCGGATGCTGGTTCAGTGCCCCAAGCTGCATCTGGATCTCCATCGTCAGCTGAAGCCACTTGTTGTCGAGACCGCAGTCCCGTTCGTGGTTTGGTTGGACAAGTCACCCGCTTTCGACTTGCCATCCCACTTCTGACACCATATGTGACGGGGTTCTTCTTCTTTGTAAAAAAATAAATAAATAAATAAGTGATGGCGTAGTCGAAAAATAATTTTTCAGGTGCTTTATTGTGCTCGTCTTTTAAGTGCAAAAAATTTGGTTTTAGTGTCCAAAAAGAAGTATTTACAGCGTTCCGAAATGAAGTCCATTCTTAATACACACAAAAAAACACAATTAAAGAAACAAGTCCTTTTAGTTAAATCTTTCACTTCTTTGTACCTTCTTTGTACCTTCTTTGTACCTTCTTTGTACCTTCTTTGTACCTTCTTTGTACCTTCTTTGTACCTTCTTTGTACCTTCTTTGTACCTTCTTTGTACCTTCTTTGTACCTTCTTTGTACCTTCTTTGTACCTTCTTCTTCTGGTCTTTTCCCTCTACTGGCTTTGTACAGCCCCATGATGGAGAGAGGCCCTCTTTTAAAACCCTGAAGCTCCTCCCCCCAGGTAATTAAGAGGCAAAATTGCTCACTACTGACCAAGCATTTCAAGTTTTAGTTAAACAATATTACTATAAATTGCCAAAAATTAAAACACACCCAGCACAATCACTGATGGACCTCTACAACAGTCCAGAAAAATTATAAAATCGTTTATAAAAAAAAAAAAACTATGTTCCTTTTGGTGACGTCACCAGGACGTCAGACGGTTTCCCGCGCCTACCGGCGTATAACCTGGAAGTTGCGCCAGCGCTCGGTTTGACAGGTGGGAATTGTGAATGTGAGGTGGATACTGAAGGGATGTTTGACGAACGACAAAACTATGGATGAAAAATGTTTAAACAGTGGTCAAGTGTGCACGCGAGACTACTGTGATGACTGAGAAACAATGACGGGAACGGAGCGGACAGACAGTGAATGGAGCAGGTAAGATGAATGAATGCTGCGCTATATGTGTGTGTGTGTGTGTGTGTGTGTGTGTGTATGAGCGCGCATTGCTAAACTCGGGACCAGTTCAACGCGGGACGTGACGGAGCTCTTCCGTCACAATGACATTAATTCACTTTGCTGTGGGGATAATTTGGAACAACTCTTGGACACAGTGGCAGATTAATTGAATAAACTGAAGAGCTGGTTTGACTCAAATAACCTCACATTAAATTTAAACAAAACCAAATTCACAATATTTGGAAATCAGACAAAACAGTCACAAAAGAAAGTAATGATAAATAACATAGAAATAGAAAGAGCAAATGAAATAAAGTTTCTTGGAGTTATTATTGACAGTAAATTATCCTGGAGGTCACACATACAATACATTATATCCAAAATAGCAAAATCAATTGCAATATTAAATCAGTCATCACTATACACATTGTACTGTTCCTTCGTTCTCCCATACATGACCTACTGTGTGGAAGTGTGGGGGAACACATACAAAACAAACACAGAAATAATATTCAGACTTCAAAAAAGAGCAATAAGGATTGTAACTAAAAGCACCTATATCAAACCCACTGTTCATAAAATTAAAGGCATTAAAATTTAAGGATTTGGTTGACCTCAAAACAATTAAAATAATGCACAAAGCAAATCAAACCCAGTTACTACAAAGTATCCAAGGGTTGTTTCATGTGAGGGAATTTCAATCTGAGGGGAATTTATATATAAAAAAACACCTGTACGAACTAATTTAAAAATGCATTGTGTTTCAGTTAAAGAGTCATTCTGTGGAATAACTGTAGTAAAAAGTTTAAACAGGTTTTTATAAACCATATTCTAAGTTTATACAGGAAAGAAATGGAAGTATGAATTTCTAGCAAGGAACAGGTTTCCCTTTTTCTGATGCACTTTTTCTTTTTGGTTGTATATATACATGCTCTGACTGAGTAATACAAAGGAGGTAGGACTAGATAAGTTCTGTTAACTTCATCCTACACCCTTTCGAACAGGGTATAGTTATCTAGGATGCTAAAGAGGTGTCGTTTTAATTTCTGTTTAAATTCTTTGTATATTTTACTTATTTTGTTTTACCTGTTCGAATAAACAAATAAATGAAATTTAATGCAACTAGTGCAGATCCGTAGAAAATGGGGGATTGTTTGCTACGAATGTGTTGTGGAAGTGGCTGAAATTTAGTTGAAGGGAGCAGAAAGACTTGGTGGGGGCTGAGGTGGGCGGGGTTGGGGTTAGGGTGGCGGGTGGGTCCTCTCTACCCTAAACTCATTCTCTTTTGCACTAGTGTCCCCTTCTGGCCAATTGTATTCTATTCTATTCTATTCTATTCTATTCTATTCTATTCTATTCTATTCTATCAAGACACCCACAATTATGGTGCTCACTACCGATTGATTAATTATTTATTTATTTAATCTCTTTTTCTTTTGTGCTGGTTTGCTTTTCTTCTCTTTTTTTCAATTTATTTTAATTGATGGACAGTTCGTAGTTGGGAATAACACACCACCTTACAATCTTTAACTGCAATAGCACCGCCTGTTAATTTCTTTCCCCGTCCGTCCTGTCCAGTCTTTGTTTCCCACACACATCACTGAGGTGTACCACTGCCCTCCCTGGCTTATAATAGAGAGTTCTAATAAAGGATGTCTGCTCAGCTTTCAGGGAGGACCGATGATGGTCACACACATGCACTAAATATTAAAATATTTGGCTGCAAGACTAAAAAATGCATTGATGTCAAATAATGTTGACTCCCTCTCTGTGGTGTTAAACAATGAGAACAAATGCAGACAAAAAAAAAAAAAGATAAGTTGAGGTTATTTTAAGTGTGATGAGATATGTGTACCAGAATTAAGAAAAATACACTTGGTCAGATTTAGATTTTTGCAGTGCACTTTTGCATACAAACTCATGTTTAGATTTTATAATTCAGAACAACAGCACATGTCTTATTTTGTACCAAAATGAGGGATAGCTTGTTGGGCATGTTTAGGAACGCTGGCACCACGTGGGCAGAAAGCCTGATATGTTTGTCTGAGCTCTGAATGGATGTGGCTTTGCTTTACCCAAACTATGTGCCTGTTTTGGGTGGAAGTTCAAAGAGCCCCATTCTGTTCTGTAAATATTTGTCCATTCTTTTCATTTGGGAAAAGCAGAGGTGGACGTAACTAAGTAAAAGTATTTCCTTTACTGTAGATCTTTTTTTTAGGTATCTGTACTTGAGTATTTATTTTTCTGCCAACTTTGTACTTTTACTCCCTACATTTGTTCATAAATATCTGTACTTTATAGTCGTTACATTCTCAGAATAGACTCATAACTTTTTAAAACCAAACAGATGTGACAGTATGAAAAATAAGCCACTTCAGACGGAAAATCAGTGGAGGAGATACATTGATTAAAATCAAAAGTAGTATAGTATATCAAAATAAGATTTAAAAAAATTACTTTATCTCAATTGTGACCCCCCCTTATGATATGACTTTTATTTAATTTTGACTTTTTAATCACAATTTTGTCTTTATTTCATAATTTAACATTTCCTATTTCATATTCATGACTTAATATCACTATTTTGACTTTTTATTTCATCATTTTGACTTCATCTCATAATTCTGCTTGTTAAAAATCTGATCAAATTAATGACTTTATCTCAATTGTGACCCCCCCCCCCCCATTTTTCCTAAATTTTGTGCCCAGGTCACTGTACACACAGTAATTCACTTTAAATGCTTTATTTTTGGATACATTTGAATCTTATATGTGACCCACCACCACGAAACCAGGCACAAGTCGTGCTGAGCCGTTCAGAGCTACAGCCAAATTTAGGCTGGAAGGTGATTTGTTATTAGTGTTTACATCTTATCAAAAAACGGTACCTTAACACCTCTATGTTCACTTCCTGTGGTCATTACATTGAAATCCAATCAATAAAGGTGTTTATTGGGTCAATTATTTAAGCGGTGACAAAAGTTCAGGTATTGCTGAGCAAAGACAAAGACGACTTCCACCTCTTTTCGCCGAACAAAACGATCTCCGTTCCGTGGGTAAACACCCAAGTGTTTGGTACGAGGTAAAAGCTTATATTGAATGTTCTGTCCAATGGTGTAAGCCAAATGATTATAATACGTCACACTTCTGTCCTATTATTATAATATATAAAACTTCTGTGACATGTCCATCAGAGTGTCCTTTAACATCTGTGAATATTTTTTGTCAATCGGATACGAATTATTATGCATTGCTAAGGACTTCCTACCCCAAAACTTTAACGGACAATATCTAAAAATATGCAAATTGCATAATAGGTCCAACTGTGGATATTAAAATGACCATAACTTTGGTTCTACTTGTGATAGAAACATCATTTTTTCACCATCTTAAACCTTAGTTTCCACTCTACCAAGATACACACATAACTCTGTTTGGATTTACACACACTTATGCCTGGTTTCGTGGTGGTGGGTCACATATGATTTTTCCTGCTTAAATAAGGATTATTTCATCCATACCCAAAATGCAGCTTTACTTTTTACTTTATTACAATTTAGAAGTTGTACGTTTTACTTTTACTTCAATAAAGGAGTTGAATCAGAACTTCTACTTTTACCAGGGTATTTTTTCACACCAGTAGCTGGACTTCTACTTAAGTGCAGAATGCGAGTACTTTGACCACCTCTGGAGAAAGGTTAGTGTGTAGTGGAGAACACATTCAGTAAGAGGTTTGAGAAAGTGTTTTTGGAAGGGCGGGCCAAGTGTAGTTGTTTACATATGGGGGGGTTGAAATGACTAGGCTAGGATTTGTTTGTTGACACTGTCTCACCCGACTGTTTCAGAACTGAATGCAGAACTCAACCTGTCATCACTTCTCAGGGTTTCTTTCTAATCTTCCCCTCTGACTACTTCAGGAAATGCTTTATGCAAACTGCAGCCATTGTAATTTGGTAATACTTCACTGCTCTAAGCAAAAATAAGCTCTTGGTCACCTGTTATCAATTTTAGAATTGTGTATTCTCTTCCGCAATAAAATAATCACCTTTAATTGTACAAAGAAACTATTCTCATTATTTAGTCTGAAAGAACATGTGTGGTCTGTGTTTGTAGGTCTTTTAATGATGCATCATAATGATGTCTGTGTTTCCTGAACATGTTATAAAAACCCAGCTGAAGTTATCTCAGATGTTACACAGAGTAAGGGGTCCAGTCTGGCCCTTGGGATGAATTTGGGAAATGCAAAAATACACACAGGAGGCAGGGCTGTAGTACTCAAGTCCAGTCTATGACTTGAATCTGGACTCAAGACCGGCTTTTTTATGGCCTCGGACATGTCTTGGACTTGTCTCGGTCACTGGTCTTGCCAAATGTGGTTCTTGGTCTCGACCAAGTCCAGGCATCTTTATTTTGTCACAATATTCAAGGGAAAAGGCATCGTTCATCTGGGTAAGTCAACGGCAGAGCTAGGTGGTGCTTATAGCCTCATAAGCTAGGCTATGTATTATGTTAACGTTAACATTACCTAACATAGTAGAAGATAAGCCAAGGTAATCATTACTCACTGTACATCTGGTATTACTGGTTTCATGAGATCTAAAAAAGAAGTCAAACGATTGGTTGTTGTGAATTACATTTGTGGTTGTGTGTGTATCTGCTACTCTTTGTCGTTACACAAGTACAGTGTCAAATGCTCCAGTGTTTATGTTAATGGTCACTTTAGGGTAAGTGTGTGTGTGTGTGTGTGTGTGTGTGTGTGTGTGTGTGTGTCCTCCGTAAACAACTTCTGCACTTTGTTCAAAAATAAAAAATAACATGTTTTAAATTGCACTCCATTTTTTTTTTTTTAATTTAACCATATTTTGTTTTCTGAAAATAGATGTCTTTCCTAACCCATCTAAATAATAAAATGATAAAATATTGTTTTTCCAGTGAAGGCATAAAACCAACCATAGGGGTAAACTGGTAATACTGGTCATTCTGGTCTATGTCTTGACTGAAGCTGTTAGGACCCAAGGGGGCGTGTTTGTTTTGTTTTGCTGTCTGTCATGTTTCTTCCACGTCTCACAGCTGATTGTCATCCAGGAGATGCGGCGCAGCTGCATCTGGTTGAGCTTCCTACTTAAGCTCACTCACTACCTGCATCCGACGCCAGATTATTACGACACCTCGGTGTAATGATCCAGCCCTTCGAGTTTCTTGTTGTTTCAAGTCCCCAATCCTCCCGTGTTAACTCCGGTTCTTCTTTTTGTTTCAGTTTCTCCCTGAGAGTCCCGAGCCTTCCGACTCCCGTTTCCAGCTGTTGCTGCGATTTTGAGTTTCGTTTTAGTTACGATCTCAGTCTCCGCCTCCAGTCTTTTGCTGTGAGTGATTTTTGTTTTCTCCTCCAGTCTTTTGCTGTGAGCGATTTTTGTTTTCTCCTCCAGTCTTTTGCTGTGAGTGAATTTTATTTTCTCCTCCAGTCTTTTGCTGAGAGTGACTTTTGGTTTACTACTTTTCTCCGCCTGTCCAAGGATTCAGTGCTGACACCTTTTTGTTCTGTTTTTACACCGGCATTAGCCGAGGACACCTCAGTTCTCCTTTTTCCCCCCTTTCCCCCCAAATAAGGGAAAATAAAAGATCTGATCAAACTCCGTTCTGTCTCTAGAGTCTCGTTCTGCGTTTGGGTCCGACCCCCCACAGTCGGAGGGCTTGACAGAATAATCTGGCCAACAAAATGGACCCAGCAGAACGAGATGCTTTGCGTAAGGCAGTTCGCAACCAGGAGGAACTGGCATCCCAGCACGGGGATGCTCTAAATGTGCTGGCAGCTGGCATGACGGAGCTAGGAGAAGCCATGGCCGAGATGCGGGCTCAGCTTAGTGCCATTAACTTTCACCTTTCCCCCATGACACCCCCAGCTGCGACCGCAGCAACCTCATCTCCAGCCACCGCAGCCACTACACCCTCCCCAGTGCAGCCTCAGCTGGTTTACAGCTCCGCTCGGGAACCCCACATGCCTACTCCCACCAGATATAATGGAGACCTGGGCCTCTGCGGCCAGTTTCTTCATCAATGTTCCCTGGTTTTCAGCCAGCAGCCACTCAGCTACGCTACTAGCGAAGCTAAGACAGCCTTCATTATGAGCCTGCTTTCCGGACAGGCAGCCGCTTGGGCTCTGGCGGTCTCTTCCCAGCGTCCTGAGCTACGGACCAATTATGACCATCTGGTGAGTGAGATGCTCCTTGTTTTTGATCACCCAGTTAGGGGCAGAGAGGCTGAGGCCAAGTTAATGTCACTACGACAAGGGGGCACACCAGTGGCGCAGTATGCCATTACCTTCCGCATTGTGGCTGCAGAATGTGGGTGGGAGGACAAGGCTCTCCGTGCCATTTTTAGAAAAAGCCTTAGTCCAGAACTGAAGGATGAACTAACGGTACGTGACGATCCAGCAACCTTAGAAGAGCTAATCCGGTTAGCTATCACATTGGACAACCGGATGAGAGAGAGGAGACGAGAGAGAGGTGAACAGAGGGGACTCCGACCAGTGCTCCGTCCTTCGTCCTTGGGGTTTTATGTTCCAGATTCGTCCCCGGCAGGTGACACACTCAAGCACACACACGCTGCGCCCCGCAGTCTAGAACGTGAGCTACAAGAGGAGCCCATGCAGCTAAGCAGCACTCGACTGACCCGGGAGGAGCGACAGTGGAGGATGAGCCGTGGGTTATGCCTTTACTGCGGTGGAGAGGGGCACCTTCGGGCGCAGTGTCCAGGGTTATACCCGCCTTCAAGAGAACGCCGGTCCTCAGGTCTTCAGGCTGGCAGCACAACTTCATCGACTAGCACTGCATCACGTAGCCGCTTTCCAGGTACCCTAATTCTTTCACACACCTCAGTGTCTGTATCTGTGTTGGTAGACAGTGGGGCAGATGAGAGTTTTATTGATAGGGCACTAGTAAGGAGCCACAACATCCCCACCATAGCCATAGCAACACCCAAGGGAGTGTCAGCCATAGATGGCAGCAACATAGAGATGGTTACACATAAGACTGAGCCACTACGTTTTCGGGTGTCAGGAAACCACTTTGAGCTACTAGAGTTTTATGTGATCAGCTCTCCAACCACACAGGTGGTGGTGGGTTTGCCATGGCTTAAGATTCATAACCCTCACATCGACTGGAATACTTCCACAGTGAGAAGCTGGAGCAGCTTCTGTCATGCTAACTGTCTTCGGTCTGCTACACCAGGTGTGCTAGTTTCTCCCCAGGTACAGCTGGAGATTATGGATCTAAGCCATGTTCCCCAGGAGTATCATGACTTGGCAGAGGTTTTCAGCAAGGACCGAGCACGGTCTCTCCCGCCTCACCGGCCTTATGACTGTGCCATAGACCTGCTTCCAGACGTCCCTCTGCCCAGCAGACGACTCTACCACCTGAGCCAACCAGAGAAGGAGGCAATGGAGACATACATCTCAGAGTCATTGGAGGCTGGGTTGATCCGACCGTCCTCATCGCCTGTCGGGGCTGGGTTTTTCTTTGTGGCAAAGAAAGACAAGTCTCTGCGTCCATGTATAGATTACACGGGGTTAAACAACATCACCGTCAAGAATAAATACCCGCTGCCCCTGATGGATTCAGCTTTTGAACTCCTCCATGGCTGCAAGGTGTTCACTAAGCTGGACCTGCGAAGCGCCTACCACTTGGTCCGGATCAGAGATGGAGACGAATGGAAGACAGCTTTTAACACTCCCCTCGGACACTTCGAGTATCTGGTGATGCCTTTTGGCCTGACAAACGCCCCTGCTGTTTTTCAATCATTAGTGAATGACGTCCTCCGGGATTTTTTAAACCATTTTGTCTTTGTGTACATTGATGACATTTTGATCTTTTCCCGTTCTCTCACAGAGCATGTGGAGCATGTCAGACAGGTTCTGCAGCGTCTACGGGAGAATCGGTTGTTTGTCAAAGCGGAGAAATGTGACTTCCATAAGGAGCGCACCACCTTCCTGGGGTTCGTGCTAGAGAAGGGACGGCTGAGCCCTGACCCGGAAAAGGTACGGGCGGTAGTCGAGTGGCCAGTTCCAGAAACCCGCAAACAGCTCCAGAGGTTTCTGGGGTTTGCAAATTTCTATCGCCGATTCATCCGGAACTTCAGTAAGGTGGCAACTCCTCTCACTCAGCTTACTTCCACGAAGGTTCCATTCACCTGGTCACAATCTGCTCAGTCTGCTTTTTCTAGGCTGAAAACACTGTTCACCAATGCTCCTGTACTTATTCACCCAGATCCCGAACTACAGTTTGTGGTGGAGGTTGATGCCTCAGATTCAGGGGTAGGGGCTGTTCTCTCCCAACGCCTTCCTGCAGATGGAAAACTGCACCCGTGCGCATTCCTCTCCCGGCGTCTCAGCCCAGCCGAGCAGAATTATGGTGTTGGAGACCGAGAGTTGCTGGCAGTCGTTCTGGCTCTCCAAGAATGGCGACACTGGCTGGAGGGGTCCAAACATCCATTCATCGTGTGGACGGACCATAAAAACCTAGCCTACCTCCGGACTGCTCGAAGGCTTAATGCCAGACAGGCCCGCTGGGCGCTGTTCCTGGGACGCTTCAAGTTTACCCTCACCTACCGTCCGGGTTCCCGGAACCAGAAGCCAGACGCTCTCTCCCGTCAGTTCCAGGTTGAGGGGGAGGTCTCAGACAGGGGATTGGACGGCATCATTCCCTCTTCCTGCGTGGTTGGAGCCATAAGGTGGCAGGTCGAGCAGGAGGTGCTGGACGCTCAGCAGGAAGGTCCCATCCCTGATGGATGTCCCCCTGGCTGCCTCTTTGTTCCAGAGTCCAAAAGGCCATCTGTGTTGCAGTGGGGACATGCCTCCAGGATCGCATGTCATCCTGGTTCAAGACGCACTACCTCGTTGATTAGACGACGTTTCTGGTGGCCCTCTATGAACACAGATATTTGTGACTTTGTCACTGCCTGCTCCATTTGTGCCCGCAATAAAGCCTCCCACCAACCCCTAGCAGGTTTGCTGCATCCCCTGAGCATCCCGCGACGACCATGGGCCTGTATCGCTGTGGACTTCGTTACCGGTCTTCCCCCGTCAGAGGGCAATTCCACCATTCTGACTATTGTCGACCGGTTCTCCAAAGCCATCCACCTGGTGGCCCTCCCCAAGTTGCCTTCGGCGTCTGAGACAGCGGACCTGTTGGTGCAGCATGTCATTCGCCTGCACGGCATCCCGCAGGATATTGTCTCGGACCGTGGACCACAGTTCACGTCTCGGGTTTGGCGGTCTTTTTGCCAGACACTGGGGTCATCATGCAGTCTGACCTCTGGGTACCATCCCCAATCAAACGGCCAGGCTGAGCGTGCCAATCAGGATCTGGAGGCCTCCCTGCGCTGTGTGGCCTGCAACATGCCCTCGTCCTGGTCCACACACCTGCCATGGGTTGAGTATGCCCACAATTCGCTGGTAAGCTCGGCTACTGGTTTGTCACCCTTCATGGTGACTCATGGGTTCCAGCCTCCCCTGTTTCCCAGTCAAGAGGTGGAAGTGGCAGTTCCGTCCGTCCAGGCCCAGTTTCGCAGGGCGAGACGGGTGTGGAGGGAGGCACGGCTCGCTCTGACCCGGACTTCCGCTCGGAATCGACGCCTGGCAGACCGACACCGTCGTCCAGCACCAGATTATCAAGTGGGACAGCAGGTGTGGGTGTCGGCCCGAGACCTTCCGCTTCAGGTGGAGTCCCGTAAACTGGCTCCCCGATTTATTGGCCCATATCCCATTGAACGGATCATCAATCCTAGTGCCATCCGACTGACCCTGCCGGCTGCCCTCAAGGTTCATCCTGTATTCCATGTCTCCCTTTTAAAACCAGTGGTAGACAGCCCACATCATCCCCCAGCCGACCCCCCTCCTCCTCCTCGGGTGATTGACGGCTCCCCGGCTTACACGGTGGCTGGTATTCTGGACGTCCGCAGGCGGGGCAGGGGATTCCAGTACCTCGTCGATTGGGAGGGATATGGTCCTGAGGAACGCTCTTGGGTTTCACGGTCACTGATCCTCGACCCAGGGTTACTCAGGGACTTTTACGCACAGTACCCCAACAAGCCAGGTAGGCCGCCAGGTGGCGTCCATTAGGGGGGGGGTACTGTTAGGACCCAAGGGGGCGTGTTTGTTTTGTTTTGCTGTCTGTCATGTTTCTTCCACGTCTCACAGCTGATTGTCATCCAGGAGATGCGGCGCAGCTGCATCTGGTTGAGCTTCCTACTTAAGCTCACTCACTACCTGCATCCGACGCCAGATTATTACGACACCTCGGTGTAATGATCCAGCCCTTCGAGTTTCTTGTTGTTTCAAGTCCCCAATCCTCCCGTGTTAACTCCGGTTCTTCTTTTTGTTTCAGTTTCTCCCTGAGAGTCCCGAGCCTTCCGACTCCCGTTTCCAGCTGTTGCTGCGATTTTGAGTTTCGTTTTAGTTACGATCTCAGTCTCCGCCTCCAGTCTTTTGCTGTGAGTGATTTTTGTTTTCTCCTCCAGTCTTTTGCTGTGAGTGATTTTTGTTTTCTCCTCCAGTCTTTTGCTGTGAGTGAATTTTATTTTCTCCTCCAGTCTTTTGCTGAGAGTGACTTTTGGTTTACTACTTTTCTCCGCCTGTCCAAGGATTCAGTGCTGACACCTTTTTGTTCTGTTTTTACACCGGCATTAGCCGAGGACACCTCAGTTCTCCTTTTTCCCCCTTTCCCCCCAAATAAGGGAAAATAAAAGATCTGATCAAACTCCGTTCTGTCTCTAGAGTCTCGTTCTGCGTTTGGGTCCGACCCCCCACAGTCGGAGGGCTTGACAGAAGCTATATTGTAATTTAGTTGCTCACTACTATAACCACCTATCAGTGGTTATAGTAGTGGATTGGTGTTTGTATCAGTTGTACTTGTAACTATAGGTATCACCTTGTATCATTCTATTTTCTTTCGATTAGATTATGTCATATCAAGGGGAACGATTGTACTTAGAAATCCTCTGTGTTGTGATACTGTTTTTGCTTTTAGATTTGAAACTCTTTGGACTCGGTTTTGACTTGGTCTCGACCGGTACTGGTCTCGGACTAGACAAATGTGGTCTTAACTACAGCCCTGACAGGAAGTCCTCAGGTTACAAACAAGTTCCATTCCTACACTGGTAATGTAACCATAAGAAGGAATTAACCCTTTAATACGCCCTAAAGCTCTAAATGTGTATATCCTACTGGGTTTTTTTCTCCTCCACATATATCAGTTTTTCATCAATATTCCTGTCATTCCAGGTTTTGTGCAGAACCCATGGTGTCCACTTGTGTAACACACAAAACCTGACCCTTTAAACCTAGAACACTAATGTTAAAATTAGTAACACCATCACTAATGTTTCGCATATTTTATCCGACATAATATCCCAGAGAAAATACAGTTCTCATCAGTTTATGTAAAAGTACAAATTGTAGTACTCCAATTTCCCACTGTACAATATCACATAAAATGACCTCAGATGTTACACAAAGTAACATCTGTGTTTTTAGGTCTTTTAATGATGCATTACTAAGATGTGTTTATATCTGTTTTCTGAACATGTTATGAAAACCCAGCTGAAGTTACCTCAGATGTTACACAGAGTAAAGGGTCCAGCCTGACCCTTTGGATGAATTTGGGGAATGCAAAAATAAAATGCATAATCTGAGGTCATAGGGGTGCACAGATAGACACTAGATGGTGCTAGAGCACTTGCCTTTTTGCCCTTTAGCAATAAAAGTACCCTTTTGAAACTTCATGTTTTTTTTGTCTTGTTTTAATGATGATGATGATGATGATGATGATGATTATTATTATTAACACTTTAGTGGGGCTATTGTTGAAATGATCTTTTAGAAAAGCTGCACAATTAAAAATTACTGACAAAAATTCCCTGGAAATGGGCCACCTCTTCACACATTTCCGACCCCTTTCTCTCTTCCTTTGTCACATGAACTCAATGAGTTGCGCTGCAACAGCAGCAGCTGAGTGGCTGGAAGCTGTCAAGTCTTTAGCGTACTAGGACAGGTTTCTCCTCATGTGCCATACATACCAAAAAACCACAGCACAACACAGCAAGCCGCAACCGTAGTGACTATATTTTTTGATGGTAGGTGCTGGATTAGAATGGTTGGATGATGAGGGGTGGGACTAAGGTCTGCAGCTGCAGATTGCGTTGCTATGGCCTGATATATGACACTTGGATGCAGCGCAGTCAAAAAGGTGAATCAGGTCAATCATTGGAAATATTTCTTCGTGGCATGCTTTCTAAGCACAACGAGGATGGAATATAGTTTTATTTATTACATTTGTCTGAACCTGATTAGAGTACTGACTCATTCAAGAGTCAATTTTTTATCTGTTGTTTTTTTTCCTGTACACCACTAAAACTAGACAGAAGAAGGCCATGGTGATGCAAAGTGACATTAAAATAATAAAATGACAGTGAAATAAGGCTTCAATGACTTGCAGCAGGTTCATTTTTAACAAGTCAGATATGTTTCACAATATTCAGTCAGTTTTATTTAACATCTGTTGAATTAGAGTCATTTATACACTAATAAATGCATGGTAAATGGTTTTGATTCAATGAGCATTGCACCTTGCAAATCTATCTGTTAAGCTGAACGTTTTCTTTTGTGTAGGTTTTGTTGGCAGGTAAAATAAATGAACACATAAGCAAGTAATATTTAATCACCAAATAACTCCTATTCCCTGAGAAAATATCCCCAGATAGGACATGACCCCAAGAAGGATCCTGCTTTAAAGTAGTACACTTTACTACAGTCTGTTATTAGCAGGGACTGCAGTGGAGGGACTGTCTGTGCATGCCACTGTCTGAGGTCCTCGGGTTATGAATGACTTCCATTCCTACACTGGTGACATAACCCGAATTTCTGCATAAGTCTGTTTTGGCACGAGATTAAGAACAGTATGGACTCAAATGCAAGACTCACAGACCAAACTACGTTTTTGACAGGTTTATTATAAAACTACAGATTGTAACCTTGCAGGGTTGCTGCAAAGGAGATCATCCAGTGTAAAGCGATGTGGACAGCAACAGTATACAGGTGAAGGTCAAACTGGGTATCCAGAATCCACGGGCTCATAGTTAGGTGCGGAATCCGGGTCCAGTAACAGGTAAACGATGACATGCAGATAAATGGACTGAATGGACTGCATTTTTTATATGGTTCTTTTCCACCTTCATGGTGCTCAAAGCGCTTTACATTAGCCTCACATTCACCCATTCACACACACACTCATACACCAGTAGGTTACTATGGTCTAAGGTCAGTCCTACTGGGGGCCTAAGTCAGGGTTCAGTGTCTTGCCCAAGGACACTTCGACATGTGGACAGCCAGAGCTGGGACGCGAACCGCCAACCTCCCGGTCATTGGGCGACCCACTCTACCAACTGAACCACAGCCGCCCTAAACAGACAAGGTTTTGACAACAGATAAAAACCAAGGGCAAAAAGAAGTCGAACGCTAGAGAAACCAAGACGTGATATATAGAATGCTAATTTGATGCATGGGAACAAACAAATTAGCGACTAGACCGGGACACAAGAGGAGCTTAAATAGTCCCACAAACAGGTGTGACACATGAGGCAAAATTAACAACAGGGCGGGGAAAACACCGGTGACAGGACGTAAACCACGACAAAGTGAACATAAACTAACATGACAAAATAAAAGCCCAGACACTAACACAGGAAGACAAACAGAAACTACAAGACATGACAATACAAAGTCCCAATTGTAACACATATTAACAATTTAGTACCCCCTAAATCTCTAAATAACTAAAATATCTGAATTAATAAAATTAAATAAATTGTTTTCCTTTATGAGGTCATGATGTGAAAAAGGAGGGTGAAGAAGGTAAGGATACAGAGAAAATTACAGAGCACAAATACAGATGCTCTACATTATGGGGTGACTGGAGACAAAATGGCAGATGAGACTCAGGCGTCGTAAAAACAAAACAGCAGAGGTCGAGTACTGCGTAAACTATTAACAATCATTTTAGTTCAGGTTCCACATTCAGACCAATTGAAATGTACTGGGTCAGACCATTAAAGTACCAGCATAATACGTTATAAAGCCTCACAACTACAAATCTTTCTTTGTAAATGTATATATTTTCACACATTGTAAAATATATAGAAAAGTTTGGAGTTTTTCTAATGTCATTGGTTTGGGTCATTTCAGATCACATTTTTGCTGAATGTGGCTCCTATACTAAAACGACTTTGACAACCCGGTCAACAGTTGCACCGGGGGTAGAGGGGCACCACCTCTCCTGACTTTAAATCACATTGCTTTTTGGCGACCCTCTGGGCTTTCCAGCAGGCATAAAAATTCTACTGTAAACCACTAATTTATAAGGTAAAGCACAAGACATATCAAGGGTCATCAGTGGGGGACGCATTCACTAAAAATGAACTTTAAGAGAGAAATTACACAAAAGCATACACATAGATAACACAGAAATAAATATTTGTTTAGAGAAAATGCCAGTATTCCACCTCTTGTTGTTTATTTTAATTTAAATATCCAATAGGTCTCCTGCTGATTTAGTCTTTTGAGTTCATTCCCTCCTCTTGCTGTTTGTGGTATATGATCAATATACCACGATCAGCTGGAAGGGTCACTATGTTAGTCTTTGAAATGACGAGCCATTGGATAATTGTCATTATTTCTTCTTCTTGTGTTCAGATATTCTATCTATCAATGTAAAATACAAATGTTGTTTTACAGTTAATAAAATGCCTTATCTCATATATTCTTTAACCATGTGTATCTTCAAAAATGTTTTCTTTGAGTGTAGTTGGATAGTGATTACATTGACCACATTTAAGCCGCATTGCAGCCTCTTTGGCAACCAAGTATGTTTAAAGGGTGCTGGTAAATATCTATGAACAAGCTTGTCACTTATAGTCGGAACCCTTTTAAAACTAAAAACAGGAGGTTCTTCAAAAATATTTCTCAAAGAGGTGTCACACTGTAGTAAATTCCAGTAGTTTTTTTTTTTTTATTATTATATTTTTAATGAGATGTGCTTTGGTGATAAATCCTATAGTAATAAAACCCTCCCTGGGCGTTGCCACTCATTAAAAGGGATTGTCGGTTTAAGTTCTTTGCTCTGTATCTAGCACTCTGAATAGTTTTGTTATTGTAACGTCGTTGAATAAAGACACATACATAGAAGAGGCCACCAGACAACTTAATGATGAACTTTTGAAACACAATCCTACTTAAAAATTGATTTAAACACTATATTGACTGAAACTAAAGAAAATGACTCGATTTCTGATGGAGAATATACATTTATTTTCAACGAGCATCCCAAATTGGCATCTTCTCCCTAACGTACAAACTAACTTAGAAATTTAGAGGGCTAAAAAAGAAACAATTAATGCTTCATGACGCTTCATGTTGTTTAGTCCTCTAGATGGAGCTCTCTGTTCAAGAAAGGGTTGAACATTTCAAGTTCCATCTCAGGGATAAAAAGAGAAACAGCAATTTAATTTATTTTTTTTATTTTTTTTATGAAAAATCATTTTAATTTCACTAAATACAACTGTTCTCTTCCTGCAGGTGATGCAGTGGGACTCCAGAAGTGTGGCCTGATGTTCACTCTACTTTAAGTTAGTTCTACCAAAATGTCAAAAAATCTAACTTCAGATCAGAGTTTTCAGTTTAAATCAGTCAAAAATGTAAGTATAAGTATTACAGACAAACAGCTGTAATAGTTGGATGCAGGATAATAGTATGTCCAAGATTGTCTCTTATGAGAGGCTGTTCTACCGAATGATCGATAAAGAGGATGTGTAATTATTTAGATATAATACAGTAAGTTGGTGGTCTGCTCTCTCTCTCTCTCTCTCTCTCTCTCTCTCTCTCTCTCTCTCTCTCTCTCTCTCTCTCTCTCTCTCTCCCTCTCTCCCCCTTTTGTTTATGAGGATATTCTATATGTACAAATGTGTATAATTACTTCACTTACTTCACTTAGTCCTCCCTGTTCAATTGCGGTTGTCTGACGTTTGTCTTTTTTCTTGTATTTGTGAAAAAAACAATTAATAGTGAATTACAAACTAAATTTAAAAAATTTAAGTAGAACATGCAGAGAACGTAAAGTACAATCGGTATATTAATAATAATCTGTAAATGACCTGAGGTTTGCTATTAAAATGAATTTATATGTACATGTACTGGATGGTCACTCTTGTAGAATACTAAAAAAATGTTCTCCCTTTCTTCTTTTATGTGGGTATTACTAATTAAATCCATGAAGAAATGCAAGTAAATTTGAATTGAAAATGTGTTGTTAAACTTACTTGCTGTATCTGTGTGGAAATCCTTTTTTTTCCTCTTTAGGTATGAAAAAAGCAATGTATTTTTAATGAGCCCATTTTTATGGAGTTCCATGTTTTCCAGCTGAGTGGGCATTTTTGTGTTTATGAGATTAAATATTTTAATGTAATTTTTGTTAAAGAAGATTTTTAATCAGAGATGGTCTACGTACTCACATTCTGTACTTAAGTATAAATACAGCTACGAGTGTGAAAAATACTGTGGTAAAAGTAGAAGTACTGATTCAACTACATGTACTACAACTGAAAGTAAAAAAAACACAAATTCTCAATTTTAATAAAGTAACAAAAAATTTGCATGGGTGAAATATTACTTATTTAAGCAGGAAAAATGTTGCGGGTATGGGCAGGAAGTTTACTAAAAAAATTAAAATCATAAATTTTTTTTAAAAGTATACTGTAATTATGAGATTTTAAAAAATCTAAATCATGAGGTAAAAACTAAAAAATTTTAATGAGGAAAAAAGCCAGAAGTATAAGGAAAGAAAAGGCCAAGTTAAGGGGAAAAAAAGTCAGAATTATGAGATTAAAAAGTCAAAAGTATGAGATAAAAAGTCCCAATTTCTGATTTATGGCTTATTTTTCATGCCGTCAAATTTGTTTTGTTTAAAAAACTAATAAGTCTTTTCTGAAAATGTAGAGAGTATAAAATACAGATATTCATATAAATGTAAATAGTATAAAGTACAGATATTTATACAAAAATGTAGGGAGTAAAAGTAAAACGTTGCCAGAAAAATAAATACTCAAGTAACGTACACATAGCTACAAATGGTACTGAAGTGCAGTAAAGTACTTGTAGTTAGTTACTTCCACCTCTGGTTGCAGTCTGTCATTATACTTGTGTTTTGCTTTGGGAGCAGCACAGCTATGCATTAAGTGTAACCACACAGGATATGTAGGTCGAGGGCTGTGTTTACCATGCATTGTATTTCTATGGACGGACACAAATGCATGCACGGAAGAGACCAAGTGCAGAGGCACGCAGCGGTTTTGTCCACGTGAGTTTAACAATAGTTGTGTTTGGGCTGTTTTTACTGGTGACATCAGTTCTTTTAGGAGGTGTCTGTAAAAAGCCTGTGGTTTTACACCCATGGACAGAATTAGCCAGAGGTGGAAAAAGTACTCAAATTCTGTACGTAAGTACTGACTGATTCGACTCCTTTACTAATGTAAAAGTTATATATATGTATATATATATATATATATATATATATATATATATATATATATATATATATATATATATATATATATATATATATATATATATAATATATATATATATATATATATATATATATATATATATATGTATATATATATATATATATATGTATATATCTTCTCAATTATAATAAAGTACAAAAGTTGCCATGGATGAAATAATTCTTATTTAAGCAGGAAAAAACTGAAACATTTATAAAGTATAATATATAAAATAAAGCCTTTAAAAGTGAGTTACTGTCAGAGGTGGGTAATTCCAGGTCCAGCAAGTCAAAGTACTACCATGTATTGGTTTAACGGGACGGCCATGGCTCAGTTGGGAGAGCGCGTCGTCCATTGACCGAAGGGTTGGCGGTTCGATTCCCGCTCTGTCCTAGTCAGTCCGTTGTGTCCTTGGGCAAGACACTTTACCCTCCTTGGCTGGTCAGTGTCACTCACACTGGTGTATGAATGAGTATGAATGTTGGGTGGTGGTCAGAGGGGCCGTAGGCGCGAAATGGCAGCCACGCTTCTGTCAGTCTGCCCCAGGGCAGCTGTGACTACATATGTAGTTTACCACCACCAGAGGGAGCATGTGAGAGTGAATGAATAATGGAACACTAATGTGAAGCGCTTTGGGTGCCTTGAAAAGCGCTATAGAAATCTAATCCATTATTATTATTATTAAACCTGTTCAGTGAACCAGTCCATTTTGATGAGCACAATGACTCACAGTTTATCTCCTTTACCTCTGAAGCGAGATTACATTCTGAGAATGTAAAGAGTTTAAAGTACAGATATTCATATACATAGCTTCATGTGACATCACCACATCGCCTAGTAATGTGCGCCGCCATTTTAAAAGGGGAAAACAACAGTGTACCAACCCTAGACAGGTAATGTAGTCCGACAACTATTTTGATAATCTTCTGCCCCCCAGTATGAACGGAAATGATCAGGGATCATACTGGAGAACTGTTCATATAAATTACCAGCAGGTTCTTGGCAAAATTACTAATCCTAACCCTAATATCGAGTGGCCAGACATCTATGACTATCTGGTCTAAATATATGGCATATATGCATGGGAAAAAAAAGTGAATTTGTATGAGCCTGGAAGCATATGTTTTGTTTGAGGTTATATACATTTACTTCCACTTTGACTCCAGGGTTAGGGCTTTCCATCAACAGGAGCTATCCTTCTCAGCGCCTGAAGCCACGCTGCACCTTTTTCACCCTTTACGCAGAAAAAGATAGCTTCTCTTCCATCCACACATGGTTATTGCACCCAGAGGCTGGTCAAGGTTTGGGCATTTTACCCTGAGTTTTATGCGTGCAGGACGGTGCAGTGCAGTTCATGCACGCTGTTGTTTTCCCCTTTTACGAGGGGAAGTGATGTCACAGCGAAGCTATGTATAAATGTAAGGAGTATAAAGTACAAGTATTTATGAACCAATGATGGGAGTAAAAGTAAAAAGTTGCTAGAAAAATAAATACTCAAGTAAAGCATAGGTACCTAAAAAATCTCCTTAAGTACAGTAAAGGAAGTACATGTGCTTTATTACTTCCACCTCATATCAGACACTCACTCTTCCTACAGTCCAAATTACTCAAATGAACAGATATGGTCAAATTCCACATCATGTACAAAGCTCGAAACAATCATTTACCACAAAACATACAAATACTATTCATGGATAGCGATGTGGAGTATCAACTGAGAGGGAAACACAATTTTAAGATCAACATATTCTGTTCACAAAGGAAATAAGTGTGTGGAAGAGTTTTTGGGGAGGAGCTTAAACAGTGTCATGGTCTATATCAGTTGTAAACTAAATATGAAACATTTATCTTGAAACAATATGGGGATGAAATGGGGGTCTGAAGGTTTTCTTTTTTATATGATTAATCATTGTGTATTATTTTGTTCACAGCGAATCATTTTAGTTCATTTCCTTTTGGTTTATTTTTATTTGTGTGTTCCATTTCTTTTTCCACAAAATATCATTATTATTAGTATTGTTATTATTTCCATATTTATTTCTGTTCATGGTTTTATGATTTTAATTATATATACATATATATATATATATATATATATATATATATATATATATATATATATATATATATATATATATATATATATATATATATATATATATATATATATATATATATATATATATATATATGCACACATATGTGTGTGTGTGTGTATACCAGATCTACTTAATAAATGTAGTGTTGATTTTCTATTGGAGGAAGAGGTGTTTCATTAGAAAAGTTGATCCAGTCAGAAGGACTGGGATTTTAGTCTTAATTTCCACCCACTGCTTTTCACTTGGATTGCTTGGACAATGCTTGAATTGTTTTACTACTGTATGTTTTGTTTTCAATTTCTTAATGTTCAAATAAATCAAATAAACATAAACTTCTACAAGGTGGTGCTACATGCGTTTTCGTGTAAGCTTGCATCTGCTTAGCGATAATTAAACAAAAGTGGCAGATTTGAAGCAGACCAGTAGAAGGATAACAACACCCAGATAAAATATAGACCACAACCATGTAGATATGGACCACAACCATGACGATATGGACCACAACCATTTAGATATGGACCACAACCATGTAAATATGGACCACAACCATGAAGATATGGACCACAACCATGTAAATATGGACCACAACCATGAAGATATGGACCACAACCATGACGATATGGACCACAACCATGTAAATATGGACCACAACCATGAAGATATGGACCACAACCATGTAAATATGGACCACAACCATGAAGATATGGACCACAACCATGTAAATATGGACCACAACCATGAAGATATGGACCACAACCATGTAAATATGGACCACAACCATGTAGATATGGACCACAACCATGTAGATATGAACCACAACCATGACGATATGGACCACAACCATGAAGATATGGACCACAACCATGAAGATATGGACCACAACCATGTAAATATGGACCACAACCATGAAGATATGGACCACAACCATGAAGATATGGACCACAACCATGTAAATATGGACCACAACCATGTAGATATGGACCACAACCATGACGATATGGACCACAACCATGTAAATATGGACCACAACCATGAAGATATGGACCACAACCATGTAAATATGGACCACAACCATGTAGATATGGACCACAACCATGTAGATATGGACCACAACCATGACGATATGGACCACAACCATTTAGATATGGACCACAACCATGTAAATATGGACCACAACCATGAAGATATGGACCACAACCATGTAAATATGGACCACAACCATGAAGATATGGACCACAACCATGACGATATGGACCACAACCATGTAAATATGGACCACAACCATGAAGATATGGACCACAACCATGTAAATATGGACCACAACCATGAAGATATGGACCACAACCATGTAAATATGGACCACAACCATGAAGATATGGACCACAACCATGTAAATATGGACCACAACCATGTAGATATGGACCACAACCATGTAGATATGGACCACAACCATGACGATATGGACCACAACCATGAAGATATGGACCACAACCATGAAGATATGGACCACAACCATGTAAATATGGACCACAACCATGAAGATATGGACCACAACCATGAAGATATGGACCACAACCATGTAAATATGGACCACAACCATGACGATATGGACCACAACCATGTAAATATGGACCACAACCATGAAGATATGGACCACAACCATGTAAATATGGACCACAACCATGTGGATATGGACCACAACCATGTAGATATGGACCACAACCATGACGATATGGACCACAACCATATCTTCATGGTACTGGTCCATATCTTTTCTGGGAGTTGTTGTGTTGTTGTTACTGTCTGCTTCAAATCTGATGCCTTTGTTTACTGATTGTTCTTCTTCTATGGCACCAACCGGCAGAATGCCAACAAGAAAGGGCATGTAGTGCCACCTAGTGTCTCGGAGTCCAACATACCTTGCACAATAATTAACATTTCCCTGGTGCATATAAACTTAGATTTCTGGGAAATTCCAGTTATGTCCTTAATCTGAATAAAGAAATAGTTGTAATTCCTAAGTGCACGTGAATGTGCTGAGTGTGTATGAGGTGTGTTTGTATTTTAGCTCAAGTGATACCCAGAACATCCTGGGTGTTGTACCATCGTCTGTTAACCCCCTATGGGACTTAAGGAAATTAATTTAGTTTTCAGTTTGAGTGTGAGTTTAAGACCTAAAATATATTCCCTATGCTCACTTTACAGAATTGACCTTTGACCTTTATTTTGGAGTACTGTCATTTTTGAATGTCTTTGTCCCATTGGGGTATATATTTTTATATTTATTCATGAATTCTTTATGTAAAATTTTTTTTATAAAATAACAATGATTTCATTATTCATGAACATCTTATTAAAAAACACTTAGAAAATTTAATTTAATAAAAAGTCACTAAGCACAACCAGAATTGATCCATATATAAAGTGTTCTGGATTATAAGGCATGCTGTTGTTTTTGGAGAACATTAAAGTCTTTTTAGTGTGCATTATAGTCCAGAAAATACGGTAATTAAAATCTGTTTAGGATATTTACTAAGATTTTTATTAGTCATTTATGTATGTTTTCTAGTTTAAAAATGGACTTACCATGACACTGTGATTTTTTAAAAGTCATTTCTAAATGATGTAGTCCCATAGACGGTAATAGTAGAGGAAACAAGCAGCAGAATGTGACAACTTGGAAGTGAAAGCATGTTGGTCAGAGGGTTTCCTGCAGTCGCCCACACACACACACACACACACACACACACACACACACACACACACACACACACACACACACACAGATCTACTCACTGCTGTTTGTCAGCATGTGTGTGTCCTCCCATAAAAGCCCAGACTGAGGTCTAGAACTGCTGCTCTCCACAGCTGGAAGTCTGATTTACCCAGTGTCAATCTCAACAGTAACCGCTCACCCCCCCCCACACCGTCCTGCACAGGAAATGACCCCATTTCCCATTATCCAGTGGGAATTAGCCTCATATCAAACAGAGGTGGGAAGTAACTAAGTAAAAGTACTTTGTTACTGTACTTAAGTAGATGTTTTTAGTATCTGTACTTTAGTTGAGTATTTATTTTTCTGGTGACTTTTTACTTTAGACTCCCTACATTTTTGCATAAATATATGTACTTTATACTCCTTACGTTTATATAAATTTCTGTACTTTATACTCTTTACATTTATATAAATATATGTACTTTATACTCCTTACGTTTATATAAATTTCTGTACTTTATACTCTTTACATTTATATAAATATATGTACTTTATACTCTTTACATTTATATAAATATCTGTACTTTATACTCTTTACATTTATATAAATATCTGCACTTTATACTCTTTACATCTTCTATCTGTCTGTAATGTGCCCTATTTGTCTGTGGAATGCCTAAAACCTGCATAAATTATCCAAAATTTGGAGGGTGACTTCCCAGTACTATGGTGGATTGTAATGCAAAGTTTCACACCATTATGACATACAACGCTTGACGTCCGTCTTTGGCTGAAATACAGTACTATAGGTCATTTGCAGTGGAATTATTACTGAGCAAATCAGGGACATGGTGCATTCATACGGAACTAAGAACTCAGACATTCTGCGTAGTTATTGTAAATTACCAGTGGTCCATAGGCAATACTTATCCCATGCCAATAGGACATTAGACAACAGCACAACTGTGCTACACGCCACTAACAACTTCAGTCACCCAGGAATTTGCAGACATTTTTGTCATTGTTGTGGCCACAACAAGTGCGGTGCAACCAAAGCTACTATTACGGTGCATGTGTACGAGTTTAACAAGGTCCATAATTTACTGAACAGGTGGAACGTCTGATTCACCTTTAACTGAACATTACATCAAACCTTAATGACTGTAGACTACATTACTATCTGGCTCATCCGCCGTTCAGCTTTATCACTTCAGTTTTAGACACTTTTCATTTTTGGTTTGTTTGTTTACCAAGGACTTATGTTGTGTTGTTGGCGTTTGTTATTTTGTTTGTTTGTTTGTTTGTTTGTGTACAAGATAACTCAAAAACTTATGGACAGATTCTAATGAAATTTTCAGGGTCGGTTGGTAATGGGGAGATCTGGAAATGATTAGATGTTGGTGGTGATCTGGGGGGTGGGGGTGGTAGGGGGAGGCAGGGCCGGCCCAAGCCTTAATGAGGCCCTAAGCAGAATTTCGTTAGGGGGCCCCCCCATACCACCTCCTCAGCATCAGATGGTTAATTTTCCAATAGCCTACACACTGTGTGTGTAGTTTATCCACCATCATTGTCACAATATGTAATGCATTTAGAAAATACTACGTCTTAACTGAAGCAAACCCAAAACATACGTGTACACTGAATTGTACATGTGTGCCATATTTTCATGAAAAGTAAACATCATGAAAAGTAAACATCAACAGACTACCATTTTTAAGTCAAACAGTTTAATTTTTTTTTTCACAGCTTAGAACATATGTAAAATGTGCAATTTCTCACAACTAACAAATAAAAAGATATTCACTTGGTACTTAAAAATATTTGGCATAAAAATAATAAAATAAATGATAAATAAAGTAAATAAATAAAACTAATGAATTAGGTAGTATCACAAAATTAACATAATTGAACGATGGAAGGGAATTGCAACAATTGCAATGAACAATTATTTTCTGAAAACTATGTACAGTATGAAGCTTCAATAAACCACTTGCTGTTCACGTATTCACGTTTTTATTTTGTGTCACACTGTATTTAGAATCTCTGTTTCCTCGCTTTTCTGGAGGCAAAGTCATTTATGACGTCATTGTAAGAGATGTCATGGCTAATTTTGTGGTTGATACTAAGAATTGCAAGCCCACTGAGCCTTTCCTGTGCCATAGAAGATCTTAAGTAGGTTTTTATTAGTTTCAGTTTAGAAAAGCTCCGTTCTGCTGAAGCCACTGTAACTGATAGTGTGCAGGCTATCCTAAGAGCTATCCAAAGATTTGGGAACAACTCACACATGTCATTTTGAGAGAGGTAAGTAAGGAGCTCAAATGTCGTCATCTTTGCACTGGGAAGATCTGGAAGACTCTCAATTTCTGCTGCTAGAGCACAACCATCAATGTCCGATTCTTCTCCACAGGTAAGTCTGTCCTCAAGTAATTTACAATTGTCCCTCAATCTCTGTGCATCAACATCCCTAAAGTTGGTAAGTACACCAAAGCTGTCTTTAACTTGCCTCAAGGACTGAAAGCGGTCATCCAAAGATTGAATGCCACAGTCTACCACTGCATTAAAAAATGTCACTTCCAGTCTCTTCAATGCATCAGCTATTGTCTCATCTGGTGTTTCATACGCAAAGTGCCTTTTTGTGGACCTCAATCGCTTTTCCTTCAGCACTGGCTCAGTGTTCATTTTCTCACAGATCTCTTTTGCAGTGACCTGTGCATCATTGAAGCCAGTTGTCCTGTAACTTATCAAATTGTCCCTGCTTTTCTGAATGAGACCCACTGCTACATCAAGCTGCATGTTAACTGATTGCAAAAGCTTGCTTGTGATGTTAATTCTGGAAAGAATGTCATACCAGACCACACAGCATATTTGAAATCTAAATGATGCTACTTCTTCAGCAAGGGAATGAGCCGTCACTTTCACCACAGGGTCATTTGCATTTTCCCTGACTTCCAACAAAGCTTCTCTCACCTTATCTGCTTCATGCCGTAAAGGTTCAATGCTATTGATGCGACTTTCCCATCGTGTCTCACTCCAGGACTTGAGGGTGATGCGCATGTATTTCTGTAAAATGGCCCACCTTTGAGTAGACCCTGAGAAAAGTTTGTACATTTTCTCAACATTGCCAAAAAAACAGATGGCATCCTTTGATGTTTTGGCTGCGTGCAAGGAACATAAAATGCACGTGGATTTTGGGCTAATAGTCTTGCCTGCACCCCTTTGTTTTTTCCTTCATATTGGCGCCATTGTCGTAAGACTGCCCCCTGCAGTCCTGAAAAGGAATGTTTAATTCCTCTAGCCTCTGAAGGATGAGTGTGGTCAAACCTAAACCAGTAGATTCAGGAGCTATCAAGAATCCCAAAAAATGCTCCTTTACCTCAGATGTCCTAAGGCTCACTGTCCGCACAATCACAGACATCTGCTCTTGGTGGCTTACGTCGGGAGTACAATCCAGAATTATTGAAAAGTATTTTGACCCCTTGATTTCCGCCACCATTTTTTCCAGTATTTTGTCACTTATGCACCCGATCAGCTCATTTTGAATTGTTTTACCAAGATAAGTTGTATGCTCAGCTCCACTGTCTATACGCCTTATATGGTCTTTTAACACAGGATCGAACTTGGCCATTAATTCAACTTCTTTTAAGAAGTTTCCCGGGGAGGTCTACTTTGGCGGACGTCTGCACTCTCAGAGTGCTTTTCTAGCAGCAAGTCCAGTTGGCATTGAGGCTATTATTACAGTGCATTTGCATGAATAAAGCAAGGTCTGTAATTTACTGAATTAACAGGCGGAATGTATGATTCACCTTCAACTTAACATTGCACCAACCTTAATGACTGTAGGCTATATTACTATCTGGCGCATCCACCACTCAGCTTTATCATTACACTTTTAAACCCTTTTCATTGTTTGGTTTGTTTGTTGTTAGCTGTAGTTTAGTAGGCGTATGCACATTGCCCAGTTTCCTGCTTTTCGTGCATTAACATCTGAAAGTAGACAGTGACATTTTAGTGTTGAATGAGCGACTGGTAGGTCACTTCATGGCCGTAAATAATATATCTTGCTGGGTGTTAATTATTGTTGCTTGCATTAGCATGACACTAACCACTACAGTGGTAGACTGTCTGCCCCACCTGAAACTGGACTTCACTAATTCCACCAGCAGTAACAACTGACACCATTAGCATTAGCATACTCACAGATTCCAGGACACACTTCCAAAACAGCCCTAACTAATTATTATAGTCTTTCTTTCCGATCCTTTCAACTCATTTCACCCACTTCCACAACATATTAGTAGCAAACAAACTTACATTTTCTACAGCTCTGCACGAGTTTATATAAATATCTGTACTTTGTACTCCTTATATTTATATAATAAATATCTGTACTTAATACTTCTTACATTCTCAGAATAGACTCATTGCTTTTTCAAAATAAACAGATGTGCAAACAAAAAAATAAGTGGTTTCAAGGGGAATTATGACTTTTATCTAATAATTTTGATTTTGACATAATTTTGAATGTCATAATTATGCATTTCTTCTTTTTTATCTCATAATTAACTATTTTTATTTCAGTTGTGCCATTTTAACTCATAATTTTTACTCTTTTTCTCATAATTATGTCTTTCTTATCTCATATTTGTCCCTCTTCTCATAATGGATACAAGTATGTCAATACATTAAATTCAGGTGTTTCCTGTTTTTAACAGGTCTGGGATAAAACACAATAATGATAAATGTCATAATATGCTTAATTTTCTCCAACAGTTCTTTCTTTCTTTCTTTCTTTCTTTCTTTCTTTCTTTCTTTCTTTCTTTCTTTCTTTCTTTCTTTCTTTCTTTCTTTCTTTCTTTCTTTCTTTCTTTCTTTCTTTATCCATGAGTATGATTTTTAAATGTTCTACCTCTAAATTTCTAAAATATTTTTCATATTCTGACTGTAAATAAAATGTTCCACTTCAACTAAACCATCAGCCAGAATGCCCCAAGTCCGAACTGGGGGCCAATTACTACCCGTGGTCAGAATTCATACGGCCCTGCAGCTTCACTTTTAAAATGTATTATTTATGTTGCACTCAGACTGTCCAACACAATAAAAAAATAAATAATAAAAGTGGCCAAATGCAGTTCCTCCTTTGACCTGATGGTGGCAGCACCACTGCACTTTGCCAACTCTCCTCACTAATGACAGCTGTAAATACAAACTGTAAAATTAACATTGAAGCTGTTGCTTCCATGACAGAAGGAAATTCAATTCAATGTTGTTTATAGAACCCCAAATCATAACATCGTCTCAGGGCTTTACTGGCTTGATTGGAGAGTACAGTCAATCACAGAAATATATGAACTCCCAAACATCCCCTGTCCTTAGACCCTCCTTCTCATCAAGAAAAAAATCCAAAACCCAGTGGGAAAGAATAAATCTTTGGGAGAACCACACTGAAGAAGAGACCCACTCCCATGGTCGGACATGCTATAGATGAATGTCCATTTGTAGATAAAACGAAGGGGGGGGCATGTCCATCCATCAGACAGGTGAGGGTGTGGGGGGGTTGGGGTCACATGTCAGCACAGGACACAGATGAGTCACTGCAGATCCTGTTGTCTATGGCTCCTTATGCGGATACTGCTGAGAGAGTATCCAGGAAATTACAATATTTTTTTTGCTGAAAATCAAGGTACAACAACATATAAAAGGCTTATATATATATATATATATATATATATATATATATATATATATATATATATATATATATATATATATATATATATATACATACATACATACATATATACAATGCATACACATAATTAAATAAACAATTTTACCTGCTTATATACACAACAGATGATAAAATACTTGTTTACATGGCCTCATGTGGACCTTGTTAGGTCACAAACTTAGTCCACATGAGACATGTAAACCAGTGTGTGTGTGTGTGTGTGTGTGTGTGTGTGTGTTTTCTGTCTGTCTGTGCACGTGAGCTTGGCCAAATGTGTTTTGAGTGTGTGTGACAGGAGGGGGAGGGGCAGAGGGGAGGTTCTGAGTACAAAGAGTGTGTCCAATGTTTCAAATTACACTAGTCTGCCAAGGGAAAAAAATGAAGAAGAGGAGGAGGAAGAGGAGGAGGAGGAGGAGGAGGAGGAAACCTGGGGCTCCTCAGCTTCACATTCATTAAACTGTGAGTTTATGGAGGCTGCAGCTGTGGAAAATGAAGATCGGCTCTGTGGTCTTCGCTCTCCTAACTCCAGCGCTGTTTGGAGGTAGGAAAAGTTGATTTAGATTCATACTATAGTAGATGTGGAGATAAAATGTTTTACAAAACATTTAGGTAGTAACTCTGCACAAAAACCCTGAACATGTCATTTTGGATTTGCATCCATCATGAGTAGATGGAGGAAAATATGTCGAAAATAAGAAAGTGTGTAGATGTCAAATGTAGTGAAATGATGACGTATCAGTGTGCTGATGAGTAAATTACAACTTCATGAAGACTGTGTATGTTTGCAGAGATGAAAGGAATGCCAAAAGTCAAAATTGGTGCTTTTCTTCCAAGTGATTGAAAGAAATCTCACAGTCTTGTCTTTACATTAGTTCATTTTGATTTCAGTCATTTTCTGTTGAAAGTACATGGTCAAGTGTCAATGTTTGGAGGCTATAATCAACTTCCAATACAAAAACAATACTTTTTCAACTTCTGGACTACCATATTTTCTGGACTATAAGGCGCACTTTAATACATTTTTATCCAAAAATGACAGTGCACCTATCTGGATTGACTCTGGTTGTGCTAGTGACTTATAATTTTGACTTTTTATTTCATAATTTTGACTTTTTTAAAGTTTGATTCAGTACAATAAGAGTGTTTTTTTTTTCTGTGTTACCACTCAAAAAGGTTGTGGGTTATTGTGACTATTTAGCTTCGCTTAATGCTGGAGGTGGTCAAAGTACTTACATTCTGTACTTAAGTAGAAGTACAGCTACTTGTGTGAAAAAAAATACTCTGGTACCCTGGTGTGTTACTGTGTCGATGATGTGTTTTATTGGGTCATGGTTTAGTGGGTATGGACAGGACATTTAGGATAAAAATCAAAAGTTATAAATAGGAGATTTAAAAACAACAAACAAACAAACAAACAAAAAAATCAATTATGAGACAAACAATCATAATTATGATATAGTAAGTCACAGTTTTTGATTCATGACGTTTTTTCATGCTGTCACATTTGTCGAGTTTGAAAAAGAACTGAGTATTCTGAGAATGTAAAGAGTATAAAGTACAGATATTTATATAAATGTAAAGAGTATAAAGTACATATATTTATATAAATGTAAAGAGTATAAAGTACATATATTTATATAAATGTAAAGTAAAACTTTGTCAGAAAAATAAATACTCAAAGTACAGATACCTAAAAACTGCACTTTAGAAAGTACTTCTACTTAGTTCCTTCAAGACAACAGAGGCTGATCTTTATTGCGTGCAGTGGCGTCTCAGAGCATCAGAGTTGTGCGACAGTAAAATGCTGGAGTGTCATGGAAAGTGAGGATTATGAAATTGCCCAGTGAGCAGAAAAACAGATGTGTGATATATTGTCGTGCAAATGCAGCCGCAGTAACGTTTGTTCCTCAGGATTGGTCGTACGTATGTGGTCACATGTCAAAAACAAGCATCTATAAGAGTGGGAGGTCAACTGAGAATGACAAGTAACCCATATACAATACAGTGTCTGCCTCTAGTATAACAACATCTATCTATCTATCTATCTATCTATCTATCTATCTATCTATCTATCTATCTATCTATCTATCTATCTATCTATCTATCTATCTATCTATCTATCTATCTATCTATCTATCTATCTATCTATCTATCTATCTATCTATCTATCTATCTATCTATCTATCTGTCTGTCTATCTATCTGTCTGTCTGTCTGTCTGTCTGTCTGTCTGTCTGTCTGTCTTAATAAAAATTATAAACAGTACTGGTACTCTATTGTGGAAAGCTTTAACCCTTTATCAAACAAGTGACTATTTTTAGGTAATTTCCTCAAATATCCAATAAAGGGACAACAATGTGCCTCAGTGAAGTTCAGAAGGATGTTTCTTTTGTGTGTGATCATTGTAAAGTTATTCAGAGAGATTTCAGAGACATTTTGAAGCTCTACATAGTAAATGTGAGTGAGTGATTTATGACCAGATAATAGTTGTTTTATTGCATGTGGATGCATTTTGGCAGGTACAGCTCAGATATTTAAGGGGGACTACATGATGAGAGGGGGGGGTGGTATAATAATACTAATACTACTAATAATAATAATCAGAAACAGCAGACCTCCGCCAAGGCTTGATATGACGTCAAAACGTGACGTTGACCCATATGATGACCAAAGGTGAGATGATGTGAATACAATAAACCCGCCAGATTCTATCTTGTCTGAATCATGAGATATTACCACTGATGTGTTTTAGCTGTTGACCTTTAGTGAGACCTTGACCTTTGACCTTCATTGCTCAAAATCTAATGGGTTCTTCCTTGACTGATTATCTATCATTCCTGAAAGTTTAATCAAAATCCATTCAGAACTTTTTGTGTAATCCTGCTGACAGACAGACAGACAAACTGACCCAAATTTAATACCTAACAATAATAATAATAATAATAATAATAATAATAATAATAATAATAATAATAATAATAATAATAATAATAATAATAATAATAATAATAATAATAATAATAATAATAAAATGAGGTGCAGGGGGAAAGGGAGTAGGGGGAGAGGGCGGGGCTTATAGCACGAGAACGCCCTTCTACAGGAGAGAGAAACTCCCCCTCGTGGCTACAGCCATTACCCTCAGGCAAACTATGAATTTGCTTTATTAGTTTTATGATTAGTATATAGTGTTTTTCCACATAGAACCTTGTTACATTATAATCACTTTTTTCTTTATAATTAAAATTCTTTGTATTAACAAATCTCACAAGACCAAATTTAAATCAAATTACATCTCGCGAGATCTCTTCACAAAAGATCTGGTCACACCCCTAATGGTAACACAAAGAAATCTACACATGCTATGCTATGTGCTATGCTTTTTTTTTGTCTGCATTTGTTCTCATTGTTTAACTCCACAGAGAGGGAGTCAACATTGTTTGAGATCAATACATATTTTAGTCTTGCAGCCAAATATTTTAATATTTAGTGCATGTGTGTGACCATCACCGGTCCTCCCTGAAAGCTGAGCAGACATCCTTTATTAGAACTCTCTATTATAAGCCAGGGAGGGCAGTGCTACACCTCAGTGATGTGTGGGGGAAACAAAGACTAGACAGGACGGACGGGGACAGAAATTAACAGGCGGTGCTATTGCAGTTAAAGATTGTAAGGTGGTGTGTTATTCCCAACTACTAACTGTCCATCAATAAAAATAAATAAAAAATGGAAAAAAGAGAAGAAAAAAGAAGGAGAAAGAAAAAGAGATTCAATAAATAAATAATTATTCAAAACAGTACTGAGCACCATAATTGTGGATGACTTGATAGTATAAAATAGAATAGAATAGAATAGAATAGAATAGAATAGGCCAGAAGAGGACACTAGTGCAAAAGAGCATGAGGTTAGGGTAGAGATTCTGGAGAGATTCTCAGCACATTCTGGCAGGTCCCATCATTTGCTAAAATGGGACTTGGCAGTGGTATGCTAATGATATGTGTTATGCTAATGCTCTGAGCCAACCTGCAGATGATGTTGCCAATCACTGAAATAAGCTCATGAGCAACAAAAAAAATATCCTCGGTATAACTTTTGGGGAGAGGGATAATCTAGAGACTTGAATGATTAAATAATGCAAAATATATTTGGGGGGAAACATAAGAAATTTATGAAAATACAAAGATTTCCATCCACCAGGAAGCAGATGATGTCATGCAATAGGAAGCGTCTTTTTTTTTTTTTTTATCAAAACCTTTGTATAATTTGTCTTCGAGAAAACCAGTGGAAAAGGTTACACTAATACCTTTGAGATTTTTTATTGCGAGTGAAAAATGACAGTGATTCACTTTGGCAAAAACTGTTACCAGTGAAGCAGAACCTGAAACAGATGCAGATTCCCATCAGAACTGTAACCTGGACTCATCGCTCAGGAGGTACAGGGTAAAATTGAATGCAACTCTTTTTAAAGGTGGACATCATTCTTTTCATATTCAGTGGTTTTATAATTATGAAATACCGTATTTACAGACGTAGCAGATACAGATACACAGGCCTAGAGTGCCCTCTTGTAGTTGTCAGTTTGAAAAAAAAAAAAACATACAAACTTATATAATGTGTTAATAATTTCACTTATAATTGGCGCTGGGGCATAAGTCACACCCCTACCCAAACTATGAAACTTATAGTCCAAAAAATACGCCATTCTTTGTTCAGTCTCTTGATGTCTGATAATTATTTTTGGCTTTTACAGATTTGTGTTTGGCCATCAATGTCACCATCACCCCCTCCCCCTTTACGGTGGCCCAGGAGGGTCAGAACATTAGCCTGTCCTGCGTCGTGTCCCAGCGGCGCAGAAATGCTGCTTTACCCGTCGTCAAATGGACCTTCCTTCCCGCCGGCACAGACCGGCCAGAAGACGAACTCCTGATTGCACGAGTCAACATGAGGAAGGCCCGTTTCTATGGTAACTACACTAAAAGCTTCCCGTGGCCCAAACTGAAGCTGACAGTGGTGAAGCAAGGGAAGATTTTTGACTTGCTAATTTTAAATGTGTCGGAGGGAGACCGGGGTCTTTACATGTGTCGAGTACAAGAGTTTAAAAAGCACCATGACCGATGGAAGGCCTCGTCCAACTGCACCGCCGCCACTGAGCTCAGAGGTGAGAAGCAGCTATTGTGTCTCCTGTGTGGTTTTATTACCCCTGAAGGGGTATTGTTTTTGGTTCTCTCTTTTTTTTTTTTGCTTGTCTATCTGTCTGTTTGTTGTCAGCAACTTCACACAAAACCTACTGGACCAATTTGCATTTTCAGGAATGGTGCAAGGTGGTCTCATGATCAATTCTATTACATTTTGGTGAATGTAGGTCAAAGGTCAAGGTCACCAAAAATGGGTTTTCTCAATGATAAGAGATAGTGAAAATGAGGAATTTACTTTTCCTGTATTCTGAGTTTTGTATAATAATAATAATGGTGTCCATGCATACTCATAGCACACAGTGCATTCACTTTTCATTCACTCTCACATACTCCCTCTGGTGGTGACAGAAGCGTGGCTGACATTTTGCACCTGCAGCCCCTCTGACCACCATTCATACACTAATTAACATTAACTAATTAACCTATCAGTGCATGTCTTTGGATGTTGGGACGAAACCAGAGTACCTAGAGAAAACCCACACAGACACGGGGGAGAACATGCAAACTCCAAACAGAAAGGTCTGGTGTCAGAATCAAATTTATTTATTTTTGGCTAAAACATACACCATTAGTGTGTGTTTTAGTGGCTGTGGCTCAGTTGGTAGAGTGGGTCACCCAATGACCGAGAGGTTGGCAGTTCGTGTCCGGGCTCTAGCTTGTCCACATGTCCTTGGGCAAGACACTGGACCCTAACATTGTCTCCCAGTAGGACTAGAAACCTATGGGTTTATGAATGGGTGAATGTGAAGCTCATGTAAAGTGCATTGAGCATCATGAAGGTGGAAAGTAAGTGCAGACCATTTAGTGCTGTTCAGTGACACCTGTGACCTTATATCCTCCTTTAAAATAAAACAAACCGGCTGTTGCCTTTCATCCGTGAATCTGCTTTTATTTTTTCACTTCTGTGCCCGTTACTCACCCCCAAAAATCCGACAGACCTACGGTTAAAAGCTCTGAACAGTGTCTTTAGAGTCAATAGTTTTCATGTCTAAATGAAAATGTCTGTATAAATGTCTTTAAAATAAATAAATAGGTGATTCCTTCAGCCTGCCGGGGGCAAGTAAGGCCACAAGGCTTATCATGTACTGGGATAAATGCTGATATGGAATCAATATGTTTATTCAACACCTTCAACAGTTTCAACAAAACGACTGTAAACAACTGTGCCATTGAATTGTTCAAACAATTTTAATCAGATTAATCATGATGATGAAATAATCCGTGTTAATGCATTCATTTAACAGAACTAATTTATAGATGACATCATTGGCATAAATGTGCATACTTCACACAGATTTATATTTTACTATTGGGGACCTATATTTATATTTAACCCTTGTGGGGTCCTGAATTTTGATCCCCATGGTGTGACTGTGTAAACATATTAATATCCCCATAAAGATCACAATACAAGTACACACATACACACACACACACACACACACATGGCTGCCAGACCTACTGGGAGTAATTTAGGGTTCAGTGTCTTGCCCAAGGGCATCTCAACATATGGAACAGCTGGAGTTGGGATTTGAACCCTCAACCCATCAGTCATAGGATGACCTGCTCTACCAAATGGGCCAAAGTCTAGCCACTACTGCTACCTCATATTGTTGAGTTGAAAGAAAGTTACTCAAGTACTTTTAGGTTATTTTTTTTCTATAATTATGGATAAAGAGTAATTCCTTTCCATGATGTCGTTGAGAAGAAATTGACTGGGTTACACTGACTGTATGTGATTTGTTTTTGGAGTCTTCATGATGATTCCAGGGCTCCATGGGATCATCCTCATTTAAAGTTTGTTATTTAAAGCTGTAAATTACTCACACCTGGTTCAGTTTAGACATGCACCAGCACTCCAATAAAACTGTCAGAACTACAGTCAAATTGGAGTTCATAGCAAAAGAAGAAAGGTTGCAAAGGCTGTTGTCATCCTTACAACATGATGTCATCACTTCTGATGATGGGGATCAGGGATTTAACAAGTATGTCTTAAACCATAACAAAAGCAGCTGTTTTGAAAAAGGCTTTAAAGTAAGAAGGAGTCGGGTACAAATGGACCCAAGTGAAGGACTCGGAGACTGGAATGAGTTTTTGCACAATTTATTAAGAATAATACAAAACTCTAAATGTGAAAATGTTGCTGTTAGATAGATAGATACTTTATTAATCATTTTACAATAAAATTGCTTTTGTTAGAGCAGCAGAAAAAAACTCAGATCACCACCATCACAAACACACACACACACACACACACACACACACACACACACACACACACACACACACACACACACACACACACACACACACACACACACACACACACAAAATACATCATTATTGCACATGAAAAGATTATTATTGCACATGCACATTATTATACATTGAAGAGTATAATTGCTGCTGGCAGAAAATACTTCAAGTTCAGTGTTACATCCCCAAGAGGGTGAAGTGGGTGTGATGGGTTGTTAATAACTGAGGTCAGTTTGTTGAGCATTGGCACCTCAGACACTTGTTCAATTTTGTCTTGCTGTGCTCCGATGATGGAGCCTGCTTATTTAACCACTTCATTCACTCTGTTTCTATCTGCTGAGCTAGAAGACTCCCCCCAGCAGACCGCCCCCAAAGAACAGAGCGCTGGCAACAACAGTTTTGTATAAAGTGCAGAGGACAGGTTTGGAAATGTTTGTTTGTTGTTTTAGTTTTGGGTTTGGGTTTGTAGATGATCATGGATCTATTTTCAGGTTTAATTTCATAAACCCATAACACACACACTCCTGCAGATATAATATATAATATTTCGTCCTGCTCCCACCGACCCCAAAGGTGGCGGGTGGCTTACTCACTCCACACTGTAAACCCGAACGTTCATAAGAATGACATATATTAAGTTTTGAATACACAAAGTTTCAGAAATAGTACTACTAACTGAAATGTATGAAGTTGCTGTAACATGTTCTTTTTAAGTCACTACTTCCAACTAATATTTTTTATAAAGGGGAACTAATGTGGATATAAGTGAACATAATTTAACAACAATGAGATACATTAAATGCTGAGCTCCTGTTATTTCCATGGTTTCAAATAAGGATGATTGAAAAAAATAACCCTAAATCTATACCTAATAACATTAAACCTGAAAATAGTACCACCGACCTTCTCCGGGGTGAACGGTGGTTCGGTGGTGGATCGGGTATTGCATTGAAATGTGTCTGACACTCTGGAAACCTGTCTCTGAGATTGTGGTAACGTACGCACTATGTGCGCCGTCTGCCAAACTAGCACTACCCCGGCTGCGCCACGTTTAGACATGCCTTCAGCTGGCGAGCTTGATGCACTGTCTAATGTCAGCAAATCTGTCACTGCGCTGAGCTGAATCTGTGGTCACCTCCCACGAGTGCGCCGCCATGCCCATCTTGGCACACCGATGTTCCAAACTCGCACTACGCCTTTCAGCTGGTGAGGTTTTGATGTACTTTGACACGGTCTAAAGTCTGTGAATCTGTCACTGTGCCAAGCTGGATCAGTGGTCACCTCCCACAAGTGCGCCACCACGCACATCTTGGCGCGCCGGTGTCCGCCAAACTACCAAACTGCTCTGCGCCAGCCAGAAACTAGTGTTGCGCAGGCTATACAAGGTTGCACATGCTGTGCTGCACCCGGAAACTAGAGCCCGACATGCTCAGAGTCACCAGGTTTGGTCTGTTGAGACTGTGAACACAGTTCCTCTGTCACAGAGAATCCTGAAATGATGTATCAGGAATATTTGAAATGTGATGACAGTTCAGAAGTATGAACCTAGTAGAGCGAAAATATTTCTACAGAGCAGATCAGCTTCTTCAGTAGCGGTCGGACTCTGACCACAGATACATGACGTCATATATTTGGCTGCAGAAGAAGTGAATTGACGTCACTGAGACGATCCTGCTTTTAATTTGGAAGGGAAAATGTCAATGGTTTAGAAGAGGCCTGGAGATAAAACGATGGTCACTGGAGTAAGTTGTGGCTTTGTCCACAGATCTTTGAGAAAGAGCAGAGCGAGTGTGAGGTTTCAGTGCTGGCGCTGTCATATGAGACGTTCACACAACGGAACAGATGACAAGTCCACTGGTACCAGTCAGTGCAGAGAAACACACTTTGTAAAAATGACGAGCCTTCTAACAGTAAACTCTTTGGTCATTTTTTCTAATGGTACATTTGTTGCAAATTTTCAATACCCAGACCCAGATGTAGATCTCAAACAGGTCTGATTTTGGTTTTCGTCCAACATTAACCCTTTGATGAATGGATTATTAAAACCTTAGTCGAGACGTGTTTTTATTACTCTTGGCTGAAAAAAGAAATGTGACTGAAATCTTTTTAATGAACCTATTTTTTATGGAGTTATTTAAAACACAGTAACAGAACACTATAAAATAAAACATATTAATGCAATTTGTTTTCAAGAAGAGACTGTTAATTACAGTCTAATAACTACAGTAATATATTTGCAGGTAAACATGTTAGTGCAGATCAGATATTAAGAACAGACCAGTTACTGATGTGAACTAAAACAAAAAAACATGAATATACAAAAGACTAGCTGTAGAAGAACTGTCCACTGAAGTGACCAGTATGCATCAAAGAGTTAGGAAAAACAGCTCAACCCTGTATTTACCCAACTGACTGCAGAATCAGAACTCATACACACTGGCTCAGTCTCCACTTTGGCTACTGAGCCAGGGCTGGCTTGCATTAAAATTTTTTAGATGTTGTGCTTAGTGTTCAGAGATCCCACTCCACCATTTCATAGAACCTTCAATATGTTAAGTCTAGGCCTAGACTATAAACCACAGATGTCAAACATAAGGCCTGGGGGCCAAATCCGGCCCACCAAAGGGTATAATCATCCTCCTATAATGGTGTAAAAATGATTTGAATTCAGGTCCTACATACAGAATAATTAGGTCTACATTGGATCAGAGCAGTAATATATGACCATAATCACCTATAAATAATGAAAACAGCTGATTTTAATGAAAAAACGTCAAATCGCATGAAAATCTTTATATTATCAAATAGCGATGTGACGAGACATGAGATTAGGTTCACGAGATCGAGACGAGATTTTAAGAAAACTAAATTTCAAATTATATGAATGGACAACAGACTTTTATTTAACTGAGTTGCACATGGATTTATAACAATGTGTTAACTTTCAATGAACTTCTTCCTTTTAATGAACTTCTTAATTAACTTCTTCCTCTACAAATTAAAACTAAAATAAAATGTTATAAAACTTCAAATAAAATAAATAAAATATATTTCTCCTTTGTTCAAGTGCAGACAATATGTGCAAAACAAAAAGTTCTTCTTTGTCAATACAGACTGAAAATAGTCCAACAGAGCCTGACCAAGTATGTCACTGAAATGTCACTTATTCCTCTACAAATTGAAACTAAAATAAAATGTTATAAAGGTTAAAATAAAATAATATATTTCTCCTTTTTTAAAAATCAAATCTGGCGCTTGACTGTGGAAGTTGAGGTCCGAATGTGTTGAGGTCCAAATGAGGAAATGCACCCCCGCCAGGTGCATTTCCTTCGGCGGTGCACCGCAACCAGCTCTGAGCTTCACAGAACCCTCTGCCCGGACTTCGCCACTTCCTGGACTCGCTGCACCTTCTACCCCGGTGTGCCAACCGCATTGCCACGGCATGGACCGGCCCACGTATTAACAGGTGCCAGTGGTCATCTGCAATGACCCACAGAACCATCTTGAAAACATGTATAATGCACACGTGAGTCAGAGGGTCTCCCAGAAACCCCAAGGTGGCAACGCGGGCATCAAAATTAGTTGATCATAATGAACCCTATGTCCAAAACCAGAGGGGGCAAGGGTTCCCCAGCAAATCGCACCGAGGTAATACCAGTATTTTCCGAGATCTGACTTCCAGACTTCTGGATGCTTGCTGGATAACAAATCTCACGAGACAGAATTTTGACGTGACAAGAAATCTTACCAAATTACATCACGCAATATCTCGTCACACAAGATCTCGTCAAGTCATCCTTTTACAAAATTTAGAATAAATACTTGAACAAATATGAAGCAGCTGAAGAGAAGTGTAATTTTTTTTTTTACAAATATGCTGCCTGTTACTAAATGTTTAGTGTAATTGAGATAAAGTAGAGTAATTGAAATGTCAGTTATCCTGCACATTTTCTTCAGACGTGTCAAGTTGTTGATGTTATTAACATTTTGAGGCAAACATTATAGATGTAAACATTATCATAATGTAATTTTACTCTTGTCACTTAATTTAATGGTCTGGTCCTTTTTAGGGGACGTCCAATGATTGAAGGGTTGGAGGTTGGAGGTTGGAAGGGTTGGACTGAATGTGGATCTGAACTAAAATGAGTTTGACACCCCTGCTTTAAACCGAAGATTTGCCAAAATGACTACAAGAGACTTTACTTTTAAAGGGAGCCTCTTCTAGTTTCTCTATTTAGTATGTAACTGGAAAACAACCAAAACTACATCAACACACTGATAAATGTACGTCCTACTTACGTCTTCATCAGTTTTAAAAGGTGAAGAGGACTGCACAGTGTATAGTGATGCTACTACATTACTAGGATGGTCTTCTCTGCAAACACACACATTTCACATTTATACACCGATCTGAGGAGCGATTTGTGTGTGTCGCCATCTTGCGGTGGTGCCATTGCTAGGCAGGCCTTCCTGTCACCTGCTTCAACACACAGCACTCCTGCCCATCACTAGTGTTCTCCACTAATTTCAAAAGCAGCAGCCACTGTAGCTACAGCAAACACAACTTTGATGAAGAAATTCATCATCCACCAAGCCATGCCAGAGGCAGATATGGATGTGAAATTTTGCCTGAGTTACTGTTTAATTCACCAGAAACTTGAGTGACTTGCATAAAAAAAAATATTTCTCAACCTTGCCATTATTTACATAAAAAAATCAGAGGGGTGGGAATCAGATGGGGTTTGCCCTAAAAGCACCATAAAATCCATTAGAATGCAAGAAATTGTATCTAACAAATAAAACATTGTCTGGTGCAGGGTCCCCAGACCCCCCCCCCTTTAGAATGCTCCATGACCCCAGAAAAGTATCCCTTATTTTTTTCTCAGGGAGTTGACAACCCTCCCTTACAATATTAAATGGTACATGCTAACAGGTTAATGCTGTTCCATACAAGTTTAAAAGGTACATGCTAGGCTGGGGGGAGTGGTACTGCATTCCCTGGGAGGGCTTAACCACATGTGGGTGATGCCAATGTCCACATGACATAATGTGGACAAGGCTTTTTCTGAGTGGCTTCTTTCTCTGTATTGCTTTATATGAATGGAAAATACAGCCAGTGGAGGGGGACACATCACTTTCAAATGCAGCATGTGTTGGTAACTCAGGGTGACCCATCAGATTCCAAAAGGAGTGTGGAAAAGTGGTCTTCAGCGGAATGAGACTTTTAACACAAGTAGCAGGTTGATCCACTGCGATTGTTACTCTTTCGAGCTTTGAGGACTTTGGGTTGTGTTAAGGCCCAGCTCAGAGTCCGTAACAAAGACAGCCAGTAGTGGATAGTGGGAAGACGTGTGTATTTATTTACAAACTGGTAACAGAAAAAATGTGCAAAATAAATGTTAGTTCTGCAGTGGCGAGGTCTCTGGAGCGGAGTGCCAATCGGTGTGGAGCGGCCAACCGTCCGAAGCCCCCTCCTCAGCATCCAGGAGGCGGGCTTTTATAGGGTGAGCCAGTGGATGATCCTGACACCGGGCCCAGGTGCATCACATCCACTGATGACGTGTCCAAAATAAACCCCTGTCTAGAGACAATCCTGTGAAGGACACACAGAAACAGACCCACACACCCCAAGTGGTGTGGCGGGGTCGTAACAGTTGTCATGACTTTTGAAGGAATATTTAGGACATGGTAGGAAGGAGTTCATCGCTCGTCATCTGAACCCAATTTATCCTCACTAGTGTCGCGGGGGGCCTAATCCAGCTACAATGGGTGAAGGTACACCCTGTATGAGACGCCAGTTCATCGCAGGTCTGAAGTAAAGAGTTGCAATAATCTAATCTAAATGTAATGAATGCATGAATACATTCCTACTTTAGGCTGTTGCTGTGAAAAAAGGCTGTTCTGCATGTTTGGTTAATGTGTGCTTTGAATGAAAGATCTGGATCAAATAAAACACCTACATTTTTAACTGTGGCACTGGATATTACATTTAAGTTGTCTAAACTATCTGGTCAGTTAGGGAGTCTCTCGCTTTTTTAGGGCCCATTATAATGACTTCAGTTTTTTCAGGGTTCAATAACAGATAATTGGCACTCATCCAAGTCTTTACGTCTTGGACACATGTACTTAGTTTATCTATTTGCCTGGTCTGATCAGGTTTAATTGATAAATATAGCTGTGTGTCATCCGTGAAAATTAATGCCATTAATTAATGATGTTGCGTAAAGTGAACTCATACAATGTAAACAAGCCATAACTAACTCTGGAGAACGGCGATGATTGTTGATTAACGTTAACAAATTAGTACCAATTAGATAAATATGATTTAAACCAGCAGAGGGCTGCTACTCGAATACCTATATCACATTCTAATCTCTGCACTAAATACTGTCAATGGTGTCAAAAGCTGCACTAAGATCTAATAAAACCAGGATCGATACTAATCCATCATCAGCGGCTAATAATAAGTCATTAGTGGCTTTGAGTAATGCGGATTCAGTGCTATGATGAGCACGAAAGCCCACCTAAAATGTCAATCATTATGTTTGGGTCCGGTCGGACTCGGGCTTCTGACTTTTTTTTTCTCCGCTGTAATATATGAAGTGGACGAAGCCATGTATTGACAGTCTACCTCTGTATTTTATTCTGTGGTCCCAACAACAACACAGTTAACAACACCTTAAAGTTACAGTGCCACCTAGAGATCAAACTGGGAAACACACTTCTGATATTCCAATACACTACATCCGCGTAATTAAGCGAGTGCGCATCAAGATCTCTCTTTCACTCTCATTGTCTGGCCTCTTATTCTGTGTTCCAGCGTTATTTCATTGTGTAAATGCATTTATCATGATAATAAAACTATGTAGATGATTTTAATCTTAAAAAATTGCGTTTTTTTCTGCCAAAAATACAATGGGATAAATTGAAATTTTGGGTTTGCTTCGGGCTCGGGCCTGCAAATCAAGTTAATTGGTCTGGGTCGGGCTGTAATGCCTGCGGGCCTGGGTCGGGTCGGGCTGGATTTTTTAGGCCCAATCTTACCTCTACTGACATAGCTGTTTAGCTATTACTCTTTCTAGAACTTTTGAGAGAAGGGCAAATTGGATATAGGCCTATAATTGGCTAAAATGTCGAATCTAGGGAAGGTTTCTTTCAAAATTGGTTTAATAACAGCATATTTAAATGACTGCGGCACATATCCAGTAATTAATGAAGTGTTAATTATATTTAGGACAGTGCTAATAATCTCTTTTAAAAGTTTTGTTGGAATTGGATCTAAGAGGCAGGTGGCTGATTTGGAAGACATGATAATAGATATGACATCAGTTTGGTCTACAGTGGTGAAATTATTTTGTGTTACAGAAGGATTTATAAAAAAGGCCTAGGTTTGGGACAGCTGCTTTTTCTGATCTAATATTTGGGAGTAGTTTATGTATTTTATCTCTAATAGTTGATATTTTATTGTTAAAGGACTGCAGGAAATCCAGAATAGAGCGTGGCTGGAATAACTGGTTCCACAGAGGTGTGTCTGTTTGTCAGTCTGGCTACAGTACTGAACAGGACTAGGAAGAGGTTATTCTTGTTTTCTTCTATTATGGATGAGTAATATCTAACTTTAGCTGTACGCAAGGCTAGCTTATAATATATTTCCAGGCCAACTTCAACCTTTGTTATTGCCTCTCTAATTTACGTGTTGCTTGTTTAAGGGAGCGAGTGTCAGTATTGTACCATGGGAAGGTTAATCTAATCTTGATAGTTTTTAACTGACAGGGGGCAACTGTATCTAAAGTAGCTTGTAGTGTGCGCATGGCACTATCAACTAACTCATCACTTATACTGGGACTAAATGTTTCCTTTACTTACTATTGATCTAAAACAACTTTAGTTCATTGACTGTATTTTCCATACTACAACAACAAACATTTCATCTTTAAAAGCCATTTAAAAAAATAGCATAGAGAACAGGCTGAATAGGTGTAACGTGTGCTAACGTAACACATTTAGCTAACTTTACATGATGCATAAACAATGAACTGAGAACGTGCCTGGTATGTTAATGTAACATATTAACAGTTATTCAGATAACTATAGCATAACTATAGACTCTCCCAGCAGTACGTTATTCAAACACCCATGTTCAAATTCATTCCTCTCTCTGTGGCTAACTCTTTTCAAATCAGTAGCTGTACTTCTTCTTAAGTACAGAATGGGAGTACTTTGACCACCTCTGACCTTGTTCAGGTTTATTGAGCTACTGTCAATGTGTCCCTCCTATTTATACAACAGTTAGACATTGCTCACCACATTTTCCATGGAAGCGTTCCTACTTGCTGTGACTTTGGAGGTGTCCAGAGCCAAGACTGGGTGCAGACAGACATGTAGTCCCTACCCTGCTCTGTTGACATTGGCTTCAACCTGGAGTTTCCCTCCCAAAAGTAGAACAGACAGTTAAAAGGAATCCAGCAGGAAAATGGAAAAGGAGATAGTTTTGCTGAGGAAGGTAAAGCGGGAATGTTTGTTTGCAGTGACAGTCACGTGCAGCAGCTGGCTGGTGTTTTGCTCTTAACGTTTTGTGGTCAAGGATGTGGACTGCTATTTTCATCCCAGGAAACACCACTCCACTATGGTTTCAGTGATATTATTAAAAAGAGCTTACTGCAACATTTTTGGGTGAATACTTGAATTGTAACATGAAAGCATATATGTAGACATTACAAGCAGTGCCCCACTTGCTACGTTTACCATATCATCCAGACTATAAGGTGCACTTAGAATTTTCACCAAATACGACGGTGTATCTTATATATGGATTAATTCTGGTTGTACTTAGTGACTTAGAATTTTGACTTTTTGATCTCATAATTTTCACTTTTTATCTCATAAATTTGGCTTTTTATATTATAAATTTGGCTTTTTATTTCATAACTTTGACTTATGTCATAATTTAGATTTTTTTTTATCTCATAATTTTAACTCTTTATCTCATAATTTTGATGCAAAGTACAAAGACTTAATTCAGCCATTATTTGCATCTATGCCATCTGATATTGTAGAGGGTACATTTAGCCCCAGTATAAGTGATGAGATTGTTAACAGTGCCATGCTCACACAAGCTACTTTAGACACAGTCGCCCTCCTTCAGTTAAAAACTACCAACATTAGATTAATTTCTCCATGGTACAATGCTGACACATGCTCCCTTAAACAAGCTACATGTAAAATAGAGAGGCAATGGCTCAGAACATTATTTGAGTGCCTGGAAAACCCACTTACTAACATGTAGCTGGTCCACATTAACCATATGGGCAACAGGGTGAGTGGCACCAGCCAGGGGGGGCACCAAATAATTTGGGCAACAAGTACAGTTGTACATTCTCTATAAGTTCTTTATTTTAAATGAAGTATGGTAAAATCATGTATTATAAGTACAAAATGAACCATTGATAACTTAAATCAAAAATATAATATGATTTGATTGAGTCACTGGACTGGGGGGGGGGCACTCCAGCATGCTATTCCAGCATGTAGTCATTTAGTGCAACAAAGAAGTGTCGTTTAGTCCACTCGTGACTTATTTAGTCCATTACTATTTTCAGATGCCAGACACAATTGTTAAAAAAGACATTCACTTACATGTTGTTACTTAAAACTTTATGTTGCAATACCAATAGTTTTTACATAAGACCAGGAATCTGTTAGACTACCCCACATGTAAAATGTAAATTAAGCTGTCACCCTTTCACAAAGGTGCACTCCCCCAGCATAAGAACATATAAGTGAACGTCCTGTTTAATGATTGTGTCTCTGTATGTAATAATATTGGACGAAACAAGTCATGGGTGGACTAAATGACCAGACGCCTGGACTAAATGACCAGGACTAAACGATCGCTGGACTAAACCACCTACAGTTCAATCGCATAACGTTAGCTATGGCACAGTGTCATCATTATTGTTGTTGTTATTTAATTATTAAATTATTATTATGAATATTTTGGTGAGAAGTAGGTGAAAAGCCATTTACATAATTTTAAGGTTAAAATAAATAAGCTAGTTTAACAGCAACAAAAAAGTGTAAAAAAAAAAGTTTGTAAAGATGGAAATAGTTTGTGGAAAAACTGGTCCACTAGCCTACTACTACTAGGATTAATCTGCAAATAGAAAAAGCTAGTTCTACACCAACAAAAAATGTTTAGTACTTGACACGTTCCATGTTCTGTTGAGGAATATAATGTACAAACTTATATGTAGATTGAATAACTAAGTATGAAGTACAAAAATGTAGGGAGTAAAAGTAAGAAGTTGTCAGAAAAATTAATAAATTAATGTACAGACACCTAAAAACTGTACTTAAATAAAGGAAGTACTTCTACTTAGTTATTTCCACCTCTGCACTTCTAATGGACATCAGAAAACTCTAGAAACACACTTGGTTGTGTTTGTCAGCAGTGGACTAGCAGGCAACAGTACTTCCTGCCATGTTCCCCCATTACACTGGACGCCCCTGATAAACATCAGAGGAAACCCCCACCCCCAAGACCTGGACCTCCTGGTCCCCATTTCAGTTGAGGAACAGCAAATGACTGAGACTTGTGTGAAAGTATGTGTGTTTTTGTGACGTACAACAGATGGAATTCCTGTGGTTGAATTTTAGGAGACCAGGTGTTTCCACAAATTGCACATAAAAACTGCTTTTCCTCCTCAGCTTCTGTTCTATTAAACAAAAACAGAGGTCGCAGGGTTCAGTCATAAACACCGAGGACAAACTGTGGACACACTGTGGACAAACTGTGGACACAGTGTGGACACAGTGTGGACTCCTCTGTGGTCGCCTCTGACATAAACAAACTGGACTCAGATCAGCTCAACATGAACATCAAAGTTAAAAAACAGTGTTTCTAAAAGGTACACGGATATGGCTGAGTTTATGTTTAGAAACAAAAAGAACCTTGGATCATATCCTGCCGCTCAAGGAGGAAAAGTATATTCTAAAATAGCTCACAGAGATCAAAAAATAGGCCAAAAAATAAAGGCAAAGGAATTATATTTTATAATACTGTCAAAATTAAATAAAATACCAACAACAACCACTTACACACATGAAAAAATTTAATAAATAGATAAAATTAAATTAAAATAATAAAATACACTCGCCCCTACACTGCAAGTAAAAAAAAACATTTCACATGAGATGAAAAAAGACAGGTACCCTGGCAATGTCACATTTTATTTTGTTAAAGTTGTTATTCCATGGTTATTTCACTAATATTGCTGTGTTCTCCATTGCTATTGAATACATTGTGTGTTGATTGTATTTTTAAAAAAAGCATCCGGATTGCTTTGTTTCAAGCTGTTTTTGCTCAGTAGAAAAATGACTGGTACTTCCTCATATATGTCCATGACATGGTGATGAGGCGTCTCTGATTGGCTAAGAATGCATGAAGGAACACCCCCCCCCCCCTCCCCTCTCACTGTGTGTGTTTTACCTTTACCCAAGTATCATCCAGCTAGGTTTCATGTCATTGCTTCTTCTGAAAACGTGCAGGGAAAAAAAACAGGCTTTATTTCCATAGAGAGCACATGAACCAGTTTGATCCGCCATTTTTTTTTTAGTTTGTGCAGCAGCTACTGTGGCGCTGTCGTCTCTTGTAGATGCTAATGCTAATGCTACTTCAGATTCATTGCCAGGGATGAGCTTAACCCCACGTGGGTGACGCTACAGTCCATCTGATATCAGATGGACCGGCCTTTTCTGGGTTTCTCTCATTGTCTGTGAATGCGGTATGCAGGCAGTGGAGGTGGCAAACCACTTTCAAAGGCAGCATGTGTCGGTAACTCGGCGTGACCCATCAGATTCCAACAGGAGCATGGAAAAGTGGTTTTTCAGCCAAATGCCACCTTTAAATTCAGAAAGGTTTCCAGATCTCAGAAATTCTACAAAGCTTGTCTTTCACAGTATACTGGATCTTTTCCAGAGTTGGGAAAGTTAATTTTCTCCATGAACTAGTTAAGTTCATGTATTTTAGCAGTTTTAAGATTGGAACTATGCATCAGATTTCAACTTAATATAATTTTTTTTACATTAACATTGATGGGAGAGCATTTCCCCATTGTTGCTTTGACGTTGCTTGTTTCCATTTAGTCCACGCTAATAACACCTGCAATTTTGACCAGTATATATTCTGAAAAGCAAAAGATACTTGCTACTTGAGAAGTGAAAGAAAAACAGAATAGTTCTTCAATTTTTATTTCAAATTCCATTTTAACTGAAAAGTAATAATATCCAGAAAAAACACCTGGCAGACAACAAACAATACTAACACAAACATTAAACTTCTTATTTAACAATGTCAGCACTATTTTTGTGGATGGCACATTTTTGGATGGCTGCATCCCCTTATGAAAGCTGGACTTTCCAATTTACTGAATGGTTGCAGGTCTTCTACAATATACTGTTGTCCAGCTGTATGATGTTAAGAGTACCTGGTTCCATGTCGAGGGTCTGCCATTAGAGCTACTTACTTTTTTCACCCTATTTATAATTACTGAAATTGGAGAATGATCAGAGATCATTGTGTGTTGTCAAATTTGAAATTAATTTAGAATGAAGTAAAAATAATCTATTCTAGAATAACATTTGTCTCCAAATGATGGTGCAACTCAATGTGCTGGGCTTGATTTGGTCAAATCTGTTTGGGAACTAGTTTCTTGTGCGGAAAGACACAGCTGACACACACACCAGCAGCAATGAGCCAAGACTGCTGACCACTTGCACTCGATGTGAACGTACTGCACACGGAAAATCATTCCATGTGATGGCCTGGCCATCAATGATTTTATCCAGTGGTGTGAGGAGTCCTACCTCCACCTGAATATATCTAAAACAAAGGATATGGTCATTGATTTTAGAAAACAGCAGGACAGGCAAAGAGTCACTTTAATGAAGGGTCAGACCATAGAGCAGGTGCAAACATATAAATACCTTGCGACTATCATCGATGACAAATTGAGTTTGAATGAAAATTGTGGAGCTGTGTGTAAAAAGGGCCATCGTCTGTCTGAGGAAACTGGTCCACTTCCACATTGACCGAACCATTTTAACTTTGGTTTATCATTCTTTTATTGAGTCTGTTTTATCCTTTTGCCTGGTGGCGTGGTTCAGTCAGACCTCAGTGGCAGAAAAAAATACACTGAGTCAAATAGTCAGATGGTCCAATCGTCTAATTGGTGAGTTTCAGTCTGGCCCGTCTCCCTGTACACTGAACAGGTACAGAGGATGGCTCTGTAGAGCAGTGTTTCCCAACCCTGGTCCTCGAGGCACACTATCCTGCATGTTTTAGGTGTTTCCCTCTTTGAACCTGACGGTCATTATCAGTCTTCTGCAGAGCTGGGTGATAGGCTGATCATTAAAATCAGGTGTGGTTGGAAAGAGAAACCTCTAAAACATGCAGAATAGTGTGCCTCGAGGACCGGGGTTGGGAAACACTGCTATAGAGGACTCTCATCCTCTACGGAGGGAATTTCTACTCCTTCCCTCTGGACGGAGGGTTTTAATCCCTAGGTGCAGGACACAGCGTTATAAAAACAGTTTTGTTCCTGTCGCTGTCACTGAGCTCAATAAAAAATAGTGGCATTACAATTGTTTCCTCATTTAGTTGTTTATCCTATTTAGTTATTTGTTCTATTTATTATTCTTGTGGCCTGATTTTTAACTTATCCTGGTTTTGATCCTAGACTGTTTTTATTTTTTTGAGGATTTTCTTGTGTTTTATTTATTTACCTATCTGCTTTATGCTTTATTTATCCATGGTGCCGTACTAGTGAATGGTTGAACACTGAGCACTTTTTTGTCCTTTGTCTTGTCTGGACACTAGATCATGTTAAGGATGTGTAGTGGATTGGACCCAAATGCAGACACCAACCGCTTCAAACACAGGCTCTTTATTACGAGCACAAAAAACATGAACACGAATACTGATCTGTCCCACGGGTGCCACGGTTCGTCGGGAAGCAGGAGCCAAGATGAAGTCAATAATGTGGGGTGAACTGACAACGGAGACAGAAGAGGGAAGCACTTAAATAGGGAGAGGTAATGAGGACAGGTGTGTTGAGGACCAGGTGAGAGGTGACAGGGAGCAGACTGGAAAGACAGTGAGGGAAAAGGGACTGTGAGGAGGGATATGACAGATCAGGTACCTGCCTAACACGTTCAATGTGTGCTTTGTTGTAATAACACATAAAAAACCTTTACTCTGTCTGCAAGTAAAAATTCGACTTATTGGTACAAATAAAGTAACCTTGAATCTTGGGTAGGGGTCGAGTAAACAAATTCAATTTGGTCGAAATCTTTGGGTGCTTCCGGCAGACTGCAACTACGCCATGAAACCAAAGCTGCAGTCAGTGTTGATAGATTCAGACAATGGCTGAGTCACCAGGAAAATGATTCCACACACTTATTCAAGTCTGGGAACTGTGGGGAGACACTCAATTGGGCCTGGGGTTGGCATGTCCCTTTAAGAACACAATGTGAGTACTTTAGCCATCTCTAGTCAATGGAAATGAAACAGTGACAGATAGGACACAGATGGACAAGTATGCATTGATGTTCTTTTCAGTGTCCTGACTAGGTACATATTAAAAATGCTTGAACCAGCCTTGAATGAATGCATTTACTATTTTTGTTTGATTCCGTTATGGAAATATTTTGATGTAAATTACAACAGTCAACAGGAAGACGGTTAATTCTAATGAATGCATAGAGACAACAGGAAGTAAAAGAGCAGTTTATTGAAACTTTTGTGGACAGTCATAATACTGTGTGCTTGCATTCAGCACCAGTCACTTATTAAACAGTAGAGTAGATGAAGACACAGGGGGTGATTATTCCACCCAGGCTCTTGTATTGGTGTCGTCACTCTTGGGGTTTGTTGGAGGACAAAAAGAAGCCACAAAAACCCGGTCAGAGCGTTTGAATGCAACACTGGTCACTGATGAACAAGAACTGCTCTGTTTGCAGTGTTTTGTGATGCAGTTTTGAGCCATTCAAAGGAAGCTGTAAAAAGGATGAGAATAAAAGCAGTTTTATGGCATACAGTAAAGAAGATTTGTCTGGTTTATCATTATCCCGGCACATGCGTTCAGCTGCTGAGACTACTCTTCTTATTTAAAAAAGAAAAAAAACGTGAAAATATGAAAGGAGTAGTCCATGAGGAGGAGGAGTAGGAGGCTTAAGAACCCACTAAAGAAATAAAAAGGACTCACGGAAATGTTTCTGTTTCCAAAAATTACTAACTTACACAAAATAAAACTTAATTAACTTAATCTAATGGTTCAAAAACTGTATCACTCCTCACACTCTCTCCACTCCTGCACACAAAGGGAAACCACACACCTCCCTCCCAATGGTGTGTGTGTGTGTGTGTGTGTGGGGGGGGGGGGGGGGGGGGTGAGGTGAGAAGCAAGTTTGCATGAGGGAGCCAAAACCTTTGACCTACCCTAGAAAGCATGTGGTTTCCTCCTGAGTGCCAGACTTGATGATGGACATACCGTAGGATGAGGCTCGATACATGTGAACCTTTAGGAAGAATCACACTTTTGTTTATCCTTCTACTCTTAGCATGCCATTGTCCGGTATTGGATCCAGTTTGTGGATGGTGCTCTTTGACCCGAGGATTTTGTCATTTTCCAGACCACCACTCCAAATCAGCTTCTGTCATGATATTTTCTTTTGAGCCTGGGATTTTACTGTGTGTAAAATGTTGGCAGGTTGAGATATGTGTATCCTTCCAACTCTCCCACCTCTGACTTCATAGGTCCATGCAGGTTTTTCCTGTCCCATCATTCATAAAAAGTATTTGTGTTTTGCATCCATTCATTTTCAGTTGATTCATTAAGTGCTCAGTGCAAAATGTTGCTGTGCTGCCAGGATCGAGGAAAGCATAAGTTTTAAATTTATGTTTCCTTTTGTCACCTTAATCCTGACTGGGACAATAGCAAGTCCACAGTCTCACCTGGCGCCTCTATATAAATATCTGTACTTTATACTATTTACATTTATTTAATTATCTGTACATTATACTCTACATGTATATAAATGTCTGTACTTTATATTACATTCTCAGAATAGACTCATTACTTTTTCAAACTAGATAAATGTGATGATGTGAAAAATAAGTCGTAAATCAGAAATTGTGATTCCATAATTATTTATGACTTTTGAATTTTTCCCAAATGTCCTGTCCATACCCAAAAAACTGAGTACCTGTACCATACAATACAACACATCATCTATACAGTAACTCACTTTTAAATGCTTTGTTTTTGGATATATATATATATATATTTTTTTTTACACTTCTCTGAGTTTTCCTGCTTAAATAAATATTATTTCACCCATAGCAAAAGAAAAGCAGCTTTAATTTTTCCTTTATTACAATTGAGAAGTTGTACTTTTTACTTTACTTCAGTAAAGCAGTTGAATCAGTACGTCAACTTTTACCAGAGTATTTTTCACACCAGTAGCTGTACTTCTACTTAAGTACAGAATGGGAGTACTTTGACCAACTCCGCAAGCTAGCATGTTCGCATCAGTATAAACGAAAGTTAAGTATTCACACATTTCTCTGACTAATGTAAAGTTTCACATTTTGCTGATTATACAGTTGTATAATAATAAAAATATTTTCACAGTCCTACATTTTGACTCTTTGGTTTAACCTTCCTATTGACCTCTGAACATCCTGTGACTCCATGGTGCCCCCTCTTCTTTTTTCATCCAACTCCTTTGGGGTTAACATGTGTCAGAGTACAGCCCAACCTTCAACAGGAATCTTAATACCAGCACTTTTCATTTTCTTAACTAACATTGCTTATTTATATACTGTATAAACCATGAACCAGTGATTATGTCCTATATGCTGTTATGTACAAGAGTGCCCTGTTATTGTGCGTTGGCCTTGTAATATGACATTTAGCAAAATCACACATCAGAAGAAGTCCAGCAGAACTCTTACTTTCCCTCCACCATCAAGGTTCTTAACATGAGTCGACATCAACAGCTGTTCTGACCGTTTATACTGTTTGCACATTTATCATATTATTTATCTCTGACAGTTAGCACTATTATTCATACATTGCACATTTATGTAAATAATAGTTTTATGTAATAATAGCAGAGGTGGTCAAAGTATTCACATTCTATACCTAGGTAGAAGTAGAGCTACTTGTGTCCAAAAAAAGACCAAGTGTCTCTTCTTCCAGGGAGTCCTGGTCAGTAGAAGTACTGATTCAACTCCTTAACTGAAGTAAAAGTTGAAAAGTACAACTTCTCAATTGTAATGAAGTAAAAAGTAAAACTATTTTGCTATGAATGAAATAACACTTATTTAAAAAAAAAAAAAAGAAAAAAGAAAAAAGAAAAAATAAAGCCTTTAAATATGAGTTACCATGTAGACGATGTGTTTTATTGGGTCAAGGTACTCAGTTTGATGGGTATGGACAGGAAATATAGGAAATATTCAAAAGTAGAACTTATTATTGTCCAACAAAGTGTTGGACAATAAAAATGTCTGGCACAACCTCTGCTCAAACCCCCTGGAAACACAAGCTCTTACTATGACTTATTGAGACGTGTTAGAAAGGCTGAGGTTTATCCAAACAGTAGTGAGTCAGAAACAGGAGCAGCCAGGGAGGAGGCTGACCTGAGGTTCGTTGTCTTCCTGCAATTAGCTTTATTTAAACTCCAGCATGTAATCAGGCGGTAGCCAAGCCACAGTGATGACTATGGATTCATGTGTTTCTGTCCTTCTGTCTCTCTTCCTGTAGTTCATCTGCTGCCGGCCACTAAAGCTAAAGAAAGCCTGTGGAGCTTGTTTGAAGGTAAGTCATCTTATTTTTAGAGTCTGTGTGCAAACAATAGCACAACCCAAAGGATGTTACAATGTCAGCAGAAGTATCGCAGCTCAGATGGATGTTTTTTCCCCTTCATATTTTTTGTGTAGAGTGAATCAGTAGGAGTATGCTGTCGTGTCAGTCTGATGTGCACTCAGAAATATTTAGGCCTAATTCTTAATAATTTAAACCAGGGGTCTCAAACTCCTTTTGTTCAGGGGCCACATTCAGCCTGACTTGATCTCTAATAGACCAGACCAGTAAAATAATAATATGATAACCTATAAATAATGAGAACTACAAATGTATGCAAAATGTTTTAGTGCAAAAAACACCCCCATTAAATTCTGAAAATATGTTTATAAATGATCTAATTGCAAAAAAAGTTACATTTCATGAGGAAAATAACAATTTTAACATTATTCTGCCTCAGTTTATAATGATGCATTTGATTTATATATCACTTTTATGGCCACTCAAAGTGCTTCACATTAGTGAAGGCACTTCCATTCTTCCTCTGGTGGTGGTAAACTACATATGTAGCCACAGTTACCCTGGGGCAGACTGGGGCCACCAAACATTCATACACCGTGTGAGTGACACTGGAGGCAAGGACAATTAAGTGTCTTGCCCAATGACACAAGGTCTAGGACAGAGCAGGATTCAAACCACCAAGCCTTCGGTTATTGGACGATCAGCTGTACCAACTGAGCCTAACAGTAACATTATGCTAACAAGACGTTGACTTGAACCATAGACAGAGGAAATTGAAAATAGTGAAATAGTAGTACATATCCTCTATTCCAGGGGTCTGCAACCCTGGTCCTAGAGAGCCGCTATCCTGCATGTTTTAGATGTTTCCCTCTTCCAGCACACCTGACAGACATTATCAGTCTTCCACACAGTTTGATGATAGGCTGATCATCTGAATCAAGTGTGTTGGAAGAGGGAAACATCTAAAACATGCAGGATAGCAGCTCTCTAGGACCAGGGTTGCAGACCCCTGCTCTATACTATCCATACTTAGCCCGATAACCCTGGTCCTAGGAATAATTGGACCTACTAAAGATTTGTAGTCCTAGTTATCAGTTCAGTAGCAGTTAGCCCCAGTGCTCTCTCCTTACCTTGATACTTATGGACTAATTCCTCATGGAAAGATGTGGGGCCCTTTTTTCATGACTGAGTTTTACTCCACGATTCTTCCAATATCTGCATATTTAATAAGTGGCAAATCCCTTAAAAAAGTTGAGAAGACTTTCTCCATCTTACCAGCTATCTACTGTTTTGACGTTTGAAGTTTGGATGCGCTACCATTACGTATTTCCAGTTATTGTGGGAAAGGTCTATTATGCTCTTCATCCCACGGGCAACATTGTAACTAGTGGTGGGTCGCAATTGGTCCCCAGGCCATATGTTTGAGACCCCTGATTTAAATGAAATGAAATAGATGCAAATACTAAAAATGAACTATGCCATTATTAATTTTTCTGTGTGTGTGTCTTTCAGATGTGTACCTGTGTGCCGTGCTGATCTGCTCAGTGGGTCTGCTGTGCATGTGCATGTTCACAGTGACCGTGACCTGCCAGTACATACAGAGGAAGCAGCGGTTAAAAGGTCAGAGAGGTCATCCAGACACAGAATGTCTAATATAGCCAGAATAGCTACTCACAGTGCATTTCCAGGTTTTGTTTGGTTGCAGTTCATTCTGTTTCCACATGGGGTGCTCTATTTGGAGTGAAGAATGAATGGAGTTCAATGGAGCTATACCACTCACAGGATATCATTTTTTGTCTAGAACAATTAAAGAGGTTATAGAGAAAATACCCAGAGCTGAATTTTAGATTTTAAGACGCACATATTTCCTTAAAAAAGGGATTTTAAGTGTCGCTGATGTCACAAAGAGTTTGCGGCTGGAGATACCGCTTTATGGCAACAAGACTTTTTGTCCTGAAGCAGAGCCGTAGCTGACACAGGTAAGTATAGGCTACATGTGCTAGAAATATTTTGCTTTTGTTTTTCTAGAGGGGCTATGACTGAATGGTGTGTGGTGAGGCTGTTGTAAAAGGGGTGTGGCTTGGTATGGGGCCAGCCATCAAGCGGTATCTCTGGTCATAATCTGTCCTCTCGCCAGCTAAACAGCAGTCATTCGCAGAATGCTAGTGCATTGTGGGCAACAAGAACTCAAGCTGTAAGAAACCAAAGAGACATATGTACTCGTTCAGTACATTTTTGAATTAAAACCCACGTTGTACTCTCAAAAAAGAAATTCAAATGTGAATCAATCAATTAAATGGAATAGAAAATGTTAGCATCCAGCTCGACAGGGAAAGATTCATTTTGCTCTGTGTCGATTGCGTGCAGTGGAATTCTGGTGGAACTGCAGCCAAAAAGCTGTGGCAGTGGGACTGTATGGAGAGTGGCGAGGCTGTGATCCAGACACAACACTAATGACCTTTGACTCTTCTCCTGGATCTGTTTTCTGTTGCACCTTTTTCCTCCACTTGTTCTCAGCTAGGGCTGCACAATATATCACAAAATATCACAATTAAGCAGGTTGCAATATTCAGGGTTTAGTTGTCCGTCGCTGTGACAGGTTTCCGTCAACTGAACTCAAATGGGAGATTGGTGCTGTTTGGTGTATGGATTTACCTATAATACTGTAGCGTTTCAAAAAAATGGCTGAGACCGGGCTTGACTGAGACATCCAGGGTTCTCGCCAGCATAACATTTTTACTGACATAATGTTACGCTGTCATCTTAAAATGTTACGCTATGATTAGGGCCACTATACTGCTATTTTAAGTTATTAAGTTATTTTAAAGAAACGTGTACACGTCAGAACTAGCTTCTATCTAGCTGTTTTTGGAGGCACAGGCAGAGGTATAGTGAAATTTAATGTGAGCGGGTAGTGAATGCAGCAATGACAAAATAAAAGCATATTCATGGATCTGTGGTTGATCCACACAGCCGAATCATTTTATTTAGAAGGGAGCTTTATATGCGCTCAGAAATGTCCAGGATGAGACTTAACACACACTGTACGTGTTCCATTAAGTGTGAACACGTACAGTGTGTGCTTTAACAGAAAATAAAGATCAACAGTGAAGTCCTGGGGAGAGAAAATGTCAGTTTACGGTTCTAATGTAGGTGGGTACAGGTTTGTAAAGTGGATTGCAGGTAACAGCGGTACTTCTGTGTCACATGACTCCCAGTCAGATTATGAAAATAGATAATTCCTTGACCCCTGACCCCTAACCCACTCCAGTGGTGGAAGAGAGAGTCAGACCCCCCCACTGCTGTTATAACTTTATAAAATTACCCTGGAAACATCAGAAAGAGTTTGTCTCAAAACAGTGGATATACTTTCAGTGACAATAGTGTAAGAGAAAAAAAATGCTGTCTAACCTCAGCGTTATGCTCAAAGTATTCTCATATTTGCAGGAATAATTCAACTTTGACATTTTTATCTATTATTTTGTGTTCCTGAGGGAAAGTAAGTTTTGTGTTTTAAAATGAGCAGTTTTACAAACCTGTTAAATTGGTCACACCACATTACCAGGTTCACATTTCATTAATATCAGTTATCTACAGGTATATTATCATTAATATTAGTTATATACAGGTATATTATCATTAATATTAGTTATCTACAGGTATATTATCATTAATATCAGTTATCTACAGGTATATTATCATTAATATTAGTTATCTACAGGTATATTATCATTAATATTAGTTATCTACAGGTATATTATCATTAATATTAGTTATCTACAGGTATATTATCATTAATATCAGTTATATACAGGTATATTATCATTAATATTAGTTATATACAGGTATATTATCATTAATATTAGTTATCTACAGGTATATTATCATTAATATCAATTATCTACAGGTATATTATCATTAATATCAGTTATCTACAGGTATATTATCTTTAATATCAATTATCTACAGGTATATTATCATTAATATTAGTTATCTACAGGTATATTATCATTAATATCAATTATCTACAGGTATATTATCATTAATATCAGTTATCTACAGGTATATTATCATTAATATCAATTATCTACAGGTATATTATCATTAATATCAGTTATCTACAGGTATATTATCATTAATATCAGTTATCTACAGGTATATTATCATTAATATCAGTTATCTACAGGTATATTATCATTAATATCAGTTATCTACAGGTATATTATCATTAATATCAGTTATCTACAGGTATATTATAATTAATATCAGTTATCTACAGGTATATTATCATTAATATCAGTTATCTACAGGTATATTATCATTAATATCAGTTATCTACAGGTATATTATCATTAATATCAGTTATCTACAGGTATATTATCATTAATATCAGTTATCTACAGGTATATTATCATTAATATCAATTATCTACAGGTATATTATCATTAATATCAATTATCTACAGGTATATTATCATTAATATCAGTTATCTACAGGTATATTATCATTAATATCAATTATCTACAGGCATATTATCATTAATATCAATTATCTACAGGTATATTATCATTAATATCAATTATCTACAGGTATATTATCATTAATATCAATTATCTACAGGTATATTATCATTAATATCAATTATCTACAGGTATATTATCATTAATATCAATTATCTACAGGTATATTATCATTAATATCAGTTATCTACAGGTATATTATCATTAATATCAATTATCTACAGGTATATTATCATTAATATCAATTATCTACAGGTATATTATCATTAATATCAATTATCTACAGGCATATTATCATTAATATCAATTATCTACAGGTATATTAACATTAATATCAGTTATCTACAGGTATATTATCATTAATATCAGTTATCTACAGGTATATTGTAAAGACTTTATGTTGTATGTCACTAAACAAAGGATACGGTTTTGAAATTATATTTGTGTTTCTTTTTTTTCTCTCAAGTCTTTGTGGTTTAATTGTCCATTTGTATCTAATCCAACTAAATTAAATCAGTTTGAATCGAATCGTTTACTAATTTTTATGAATCGCCCTGAATTGGATCGTTTTGTGAGAGAAAGATTCACACCCCTAGTGAATAGTGACCTAAATCGCATTTGTGTGACACTCATTGGCTGACATCTGGGCCGGCCACTTGCGAGGTTTAATGAAGACTATTGCACATGTGCATACTGTGGGGCCATCCTGGTTAACATTATGCTGTACAACACTCCTGGTGAGAACCCTGAACATTTATTCCTCTCAAAAGCGGAGCTAGACACAGACCCTAACCCATATGAGCAGGTCAAAAACACACACACTGTCCCAGTCTACCACACTTGATCCCCTTCAGCACCGCCCCCCTCCCACTCTCTCCACTGATCCAAATGTTGGGATTTTTTGTTGACATTTTTTATATCTGACTAGGATTTTCATGTGAAGTCTTTTCTTACATTGACCCTGTTTACATGAGAGTTTTTATTACTGTTTAATTCAGAATGAAAGTTAATTCCTCCTTAAGAAGACCATGTAAACACTTGAACCATTCACACAAGCAAAAGACTGAGCAACAATACTTTGCATTTTAGCGTTTTAAATATCCATTCCATGTCTACAAAATAAAATAAGATAATAGTTCATTAGTTCCACTAAAAAAAAACATTTCTATCTCACAATGATTAATGAAAATGATGTGTTTTTATCTCTACAGATAATTACCTCCTGGTGAAAAGCCCCCAGAACAGGTATGATCATAGTGTATATCTTTGTATACAAGAAAACTATGAAAGAAAAGTATAATTATAAGTATAATTATCTGTATATTATACTCTTTGCCTTCTCACTTTTTCAAACTAGACATATGTGATAGTATGAAAAATAAGTGGTGAATTGTGACCTACTATATCATAATTTTGACATTTTATCTAATAATTATTCATTTCTTCTCTCATAATTATTACTTTTTATCTCATGATTTAGATTTTTTTTTAAAATCTCACAATTTTGCTTTTTTAAATCTCCTATTTGGATTTTTTTTCTACACAGTAACTCACTTGCCAACAAGGTTATGTTTTTGCCAGTTTGTTTGTCTGTCTGTTAGTTAGCAAGATAACTCAAAAACTTATGGATGGATTTTGATGAAATCCTCAGGGTAGGTTGGTAATGGGCAGACCTAGAAATGATTAGATTTTGGTGGTGATCCAGGGGATATTTTTGAAGCTTTTCAGTTTTTTCCTGGTTAAATAAGTATTATTTCATCCATAGCAAAAAAAAGAAGCAGTTGTACTTTTTAACTTTTACTTCAGTAAAGCAGTTGAATCAGTACTTTTAATTTTACCACAGTATTTTGTTTTACACAGAAGTACCTGTATTTCTACTTAAGTACAGAATGGGAGTACTTTGATCACCTCTGAACCTGAATGATGATGTGGTGACTTATTGTTGGTCCAGTTCAGGGGAGACGGTCACCAGTCTGGTCAGTGTGTCTCCTGCTCTGCCCAAAAAGGAGAAGAGGTACAGGAAGAAAAGGAGCAGAGCGTACCAGGAGGAGGTCCCACCAGAGATACCAGCCAAAGGTAAAGAAACATTTATGACCAACACAAAAAGTCAAAATTAGGAGAAAAACTATCATAATTATGATATAGTAAGTCACAGTTTTTGATTCGTGACGTTTTTTCATACTGTCACATTTGTCGAGTTTGAAAAAGAACTGAGTATTCTGAGAATGTAAAGAGTATAAAGTACAGATATTTATATAAATGTAAAGAGTATAAAGTACATATATTTATATAAATGTAAAGAGTATAAAGTACATATATTTATATAAATGTAAAGAGTATAAAGTACATATATTTATATAAATATAAAGAGTATAAAGTACAGATATTTATATAAATGTAAAGAGTATAAAGTACATATATTTATATAAATGTAAAGAGTATAAAGTACATATATTTATATAAATGTAAAGAGTATAAAGTACACATATTTATATAAATGTAAAGAGTATAAAGTACATATATTTATATAAATATAAAGAGTATAAAGTACAGATATTTATCCAAAAATGTAGGGAGTAAAAGTAAAAAGTTGCCAAAAAAATGAATCCTCAAGTAAAGTAAAGATACCTAAAAACTGTACTTATGTACAGTAAAGGAAGTACTTATACTTAGTTACTTCCATGTGTTCCAGTTTAGTTTCACTGCTGGTTTGTTTAGTTCAGCTTGTTTCTCCAAGAAAGTGTCAAAGGTCAACATCCACCCTTCCTGCCTCTCAACGTTTCCTTTACTTGACTGAAAAAACATTCTCACTCTGAACAAACCACAGTCACACCAGTTTCACACTCTAATTAGTCTGTGAAAAGCAGTAGACCATAAGGATATCTGTAGTTAGTCTATGTCTCACAGGTCTACATGTTATTTTAGTCACTGCTGATGGTGGAAGAAAAGTCATGGGTCTTAGACAGAGGTGGTCAAAGTACTAACATTCTGTACTTAAGTACAAGTACAGATACTGGTGCTAAAAATACTCTGGTAAAAGTAAAAATACTGATTCAACTCCTTTACTGAAGTAAAAGTAAAAAAGTACAACTTCACAACTGTAATTAAGTAAAAAGTAAAACTGCATTGTTTGGTATGGATGAAATAATACTTATTTAAACATGAATGTTTCAAAAGTATCTAAAACAAAGCTTTTAAAAGTGAGTTAGTGTGTAGAAAATGTGTTTGATCAGATCACAGTGACACAGTTTTGTGGGTTTGGACAACTATGTAGAAAAAAAGTCACAGATTTAGGCCCAATCACATTTGTATGGGGGGGGGGGGGGGGGGTAAACAGTCAAAATTATGATGAAAAGTAATAAATATGGGATAAGGACTACATAATTATGAGATAAAGAGTCAAAAATGATTAAATAATTCATAAACTCCACTCATTTTCCCTCTGACGGGAAAGTGTTTTTCGTACGGTCACATCTGTTGAGTTTGAAAAAGTAACAAATGTAAAGAATCAGAATTTAAGGAGTATAAAGTACAGATAATTATATAAAAATGTAGGGAGTAAAAATAAAAAGTTGGCAGAAAAATAAATATTCAAGTAAAGTAGAGATGCCTAAAAACTGTACTTAAGTACAATAAAGGAAGTACTTGTACTTAGTTACTTCCACCTCTAGTTGTGTTTGACTTGGACAAAGGTTGATGTTTTTATATTTTCAGTTTTAATAGAGACCTCCTGCCAACTGTTCTTAGAACATATTATATGTTTGTTCCTTTGCAAAAACCACTTCATTTTTGTTTTCTTCCTGCAGTTCCTATTGGAGACAAAGCACGAAAACCCAAACTTTTAAAACCACAGCCAAGGAAAGTTGTGTTGGTGAGTTATGTATATTATACCTTCTTTTCTTGGGTTTTTGCTGGTTGAGTAGTATTTATATGAAAAACATGACTTTTGAGGTAAAACTTTGACCATGTGTCTGAAGTAATCCAATTACAAGTCAGTAACAATGTTTTAGAATGCTGTTATAATGACCTATGAACTTTATAATATTGTGTTTTATGTACAGGCCATCACATACGTCTCCATACATGTGGAAAAAGAAACATTTCTTGACATAAATGGTTTTTATTTTTCATATGTTCTACATGAAGGCTCACACTATTTTTTCCCAGGGTTATATTCATCCAGTAAAACAACAGAATAACATTTAAATAATAACTAAACTTCTGTCTTTGATGTAAATGGACTGGACTGGATGATGCTCAAAGCACTTCACATTAGGCTCACATTAGCTTCACATTAGCCTCACATTAGCTTCACATTAGCCTCACATTAGCTTCACATTAGCCTCACATTAGCTTCACATTAGCCTCACATTAGCCTTACATTAGCCTCACATTAGCCTCATTGAGCTTCACATTAGCCTCACATTAGCCTCACATTAGCTTCACATTAGCCTCACATTAGCTTCACATTAGCCTCACATTAGCTTCACATTAGCCTCACATTAGCTTCACATTAGCCTCACATTAGCTTCACATTAGCCTCACATTAGCCTTACCTTAGCCTCACATTAGCCTCAGTGAGCTTCACATTAGCCTCACATTAGCCTTACATTAGCCTCATATTAGCCTCACATTAGCCTCACATTAGCCTCACATTAGCTTCACATTAGCTTCACATTAGCCTCACATTAGCTTCACATTAGCCTCACATTAGCCTCACATTAGCCAGTAGCTTTGTAAGGTTCTGTCAGTCCTAAGACTGGGTTGAGTGCCAGCCAGAACCGGGACACGAACCACCGATCCTTTAAACGACCCGCTCTACCAACTGAGCCACAGCCACACTTTAGCTGCAGTGCAAAACACTCCCATTAAATTATTAAACTATTCCTTTTACAAACTATACAAACAAAAAAGATAGAAATAACCAGGAAAAAATTGTTTTGCTTCAAACATCATTTTTACACGAAGCAAAAAAAGGTAAAATTGTAGAGAATTTTCTTCAGACATTTCATGTAGTACATACATGTTATTGTGAATACTTCCATATTTACATGTTATTTTTTTTTAACTAAAACAAAAACATTATCAGCATCATGTCAAATGTTTTTACATCAAACCGAGAAGAAAATGTGAATTAATTATTTTGTGTAGGTTTTTATGTTATTTGACTGTAGATAATATTGGTCTGTATGTGGAACCTAAACTAAGATGAGTTCCACAGCCTTGACTGTGGAATTATTGACCTTTGCAAGTTCATCGCAGGAGCCACATTGGAACCTTTGTCATATTATCAAAGAATTTTGTCTTTTTATTCCACAATTAGATTTTTTTTATTCCATAATTTTGACTTTTTTTTATCTCATACTTTTGACTTCTTAATGTCATGAGTTTGGCTTTTTATTGCATAATTTTGTCTTTTTTAATCTCAAAATTTAGACTTTTTATCTTGTGATTTTGAGTTTATTGCAAAACTTGGACTTTTTTTTTAAAAAAAGTTTGCTTTAGGTGTTATTTAGACTGTGTTTTGTTCTATGTTACAGCTTATTGTCCAGTGTGCCTAAAAAAAATAAATAAAAATTTAACTATTTATTGACTCTGCACCTTATAGTGGGGAAAATACGGTAAACTTTATTCAAAATTAAACAGGAATAAAAAGTCACATATAAACAGGGCTATAGTTAATGCATGAAAGGTTTAAATTGAGTTTGCTACTTGGTGTTGACAGTTTTCATCCTGGATAAACATTTTAATTTGCGTTAACAGACCTCAGAATCCTCAGCCCTGTAATTAGCTTAATTGTGCTTGACGTTAAAAAAATGTTCTCATACTTTCTGCCTCCTTTTCTCACCAATCATGCTTTTCCCATCCATTAATATGATTTCTTTCCATTTTCAAATCTTCAGCCAAAAATAGTGGAGGAGAATTTGACCTATGCCGAGCTGGACCTGGTCAGGCCACTTCCGGACACCAAGGCGTCTCGTACTGGGACTGTGTACGCTCAGATACTGTTTGAAGAACAGCAGCTATGAGGGAAACAAACACCACTAATGACTGTGCCTTTTGTTAAAAATCTATTGTCTATTTATAGTCTGTATTATTTTGTATCAAATGCCATGTGAAGGTTCCAGTGTGTAATGTCTCAAAATTATGACACAAGTGTTTGTATTTTTCATATTGTTTTTTATTATTATTATTTCATGTTTTTCTTTTTTATACTTTATTACTTCATGATAGCATTTTTCTTTTGCATCCATGTGTGCATGTTTAACCTACAGAGCTGGTCAAAGTACTGACATTCTGTACTGCAGTAGTACAGATACAGAAAAGTAGAAGTACTTATTCAACTCCTTTGCTGCAGTATATAAAATAAAAAAGTACAACTTCTCAATTGTAATAAAGTCAAAAATTAAAACTTTTTTGCTATGGATAAAACAATAATATATAGGAGAAAAAAAGCATAATTTTGAGATTTTAAAAAATCTTAATCATGAGATAAAAAGTCAAAACTATTAAACAATTTCAGAATTATTAGATAAAAAACTGATAAAAGAATAAACTCAGAATTAGGGGGTTAAAAAAAAAAATTATCAGAAAAATTCTGAATTATTTGGAAAAAGTCAAAATTCTGATAAGAATTTTGGAATTATGAGAGAAAAAGTGAAAATTAATAGAAAAAAAATCTGAATCATGAGATAAAGTCAAAATTATGAGATTAGATTAAAAAATCTAAATTATAAGATTAAAAAGTCATAATTATGATGTAGATATTTAGTGTTTTACAACGGATTTTTCATACTGTCACATTTGTCTAGTTTGAAAAAGTAAAGATTCTATTCTGAGAATGTAAAGAGTATAAAGTGTAGATATTTATACAAAAATGTACGGAATAAAAGTAAAAGGTTTTCAGAAATCCCACAAATTGGTAAACATTACAATCAGCTACTATTGTAAATGGTCTGCATTTATATAAGTGCTTTACAGTAGCTTCACATTCACCCATTCACACACACACTCATACACCAGTAGGTTTCTAAGGTCAAAGGTCAGTCCTACTGGGGGCCTAAGTCAGGGTTCAGTTTCTTGCCCAAGGATAATTTGACATGTGGACAGCCAGAGCCGGGATGAGAACCACCAACCTCTCGGTCTTCGGGCGAACCACTCTACCACCTGAGCCACAGCCGCCCACGAATGTGCAGTGAACTGACACTCATGGACAAAATGATACGAGCATCAAAATCTGTGTATCATTCCTTCATTTGTTTTTTCAAAATAAAACAAAAATAAGACAAATTGTTTCTTCATTATTTGTTTCCAAAACCAAAATGAAAAAACCGATAGTGATGTGATTTTCATTTTTGTGTTTAAATGAATAATAGAGAAATGGCCGTTTTCCCAATTTTGACCTGAAGGAAGTTGAATAAACCTGAAATGACCGCAGTGACAACTAGGAAAGGTAGAGACCCCCCCTCAACCCCCACCACGATCACCCCCAAAATGAAATCAGTTCTTATCTGGTTATCTGGTACAAACACAAACAAACAAACACATAAACAAAAACATAACATCGTTGGTGGAGGTAAATATGGAAACCTACGTCATATTTGGGGAAACTAAGAGGGTCACCCTAAGACCTGAAGATATAACCACGGAGAAAATTGGTGTCATATCAAACCATAATGATCTTCAGTCCAGTGGACGTGTTTCTTTCGGTTGTTAAGATTCATTTCTGTTTGACTCAATTTGCTTCACGTCAAATTCGATAAAACAGGAAACGTCCGTTATCCATTTGTTCATTTTGGTTTTGGAGTTGTTTCTTCATTGTCTTATTTTGATTTTTATTTTGCAAAATGAATGAATGAATGAATGATACACAAATTCATCAAAAGCAGGGGTGGGATATTCATTTGAAGTTGAAGATGTATCATTATAAAAAGAGTAAATGAAAGAATACTATGAAAATGTGGAGCCTAGAAAACAACTGTTGAATGAATATTCACCAAAACATGTGAATATGTTTTGGTGAACTACGACCATGTTAACTTTATATCCTCCTAACACCCAATAAGGAAATGTTTTACATTATTACATGACATAATTGCCTTAATTGGAAACAGCATGACACAACAGTTTTCTTTTTTTTTTTTTACATATTATTTTTTGTAATATGTCTTTTCAATGGACATCTTTATTTTATTTTATTTTTTTCAATAGAGCTGTGAAACTCTTGTCCACTATAGAGGACATAAATGCATTGCTTGGTCTCAGGAGGATATAAAAGAAACAGAAATGCAGCTTTGTTTATTTACATATCTCACTTCCTTTTCTGACTTCAGTGAATAAATATTTAGAAGTCCATGTTTTGTAAAACTCTTTGCTTTATTAATCAGTCTTTCTTTGTTTTTTTTGTTGTTTTTTTGTGTTAGCTGACTTCTTAATTGGCTGAAACTGACCAACAAACCAGTCTGTGCATCAGCCTTATGCTGTGTGTTCATTTAGCAGATTCTACAAAATAAAAGCTGTATGATACACCATATTTTCTGGACTATAAGTCGCACCAGCCAAAACATTCAAAATAAAGAAGGAAAAAAAAATATGGGTCATTCTGTGTCAAAACATGCGGGCCTTCCCAGATGACTTCTAAAAAAAAATCACATCGGTTCCTCTTATGGACTTATGAAATAATACCAAGTTTTAGACCCATATCCCTAATATTTCTGAAGGAAAGGTTTCCCTTTTTTTTTTTTTTTTTCCTTTTTTGTATTTTGACAAAGTTGCTATCATGTGACCTACATATTACATTTTTGGTCTCCCTATATAAGTTCTCCTCTAGAATCACAATCTATGCTCACATTACAAATACCTACACTGGTTGATCCACAATGTGACTCCAAATGTATCCCAAAAGCCGCAAAAATGTCACAGGTCATAAAATTTAAGGAATCGAAGCTTTAAAGGTGTCATTCTGCTGAAAACCACTTTTCCAGGTGGGGTTAAGCCCACCCACAGAATGCAGGTAACACACTATTTAAAACATCATATCAGAACATATAAATAAAACATTTAATGCAGTTTTTGTTTAAAAAGAGTTTGTTAATTACAGTTAATTAGTCTAATAACAACAGTAATATGACCCGAAGTGAGCGGGTTCCCGCGGTCAACCGCAGTTTTCGGGTTGCGGTCGGTCGGGTTGTTTGTCATTTCAGATGACAGCTAGCTTAATACCGTATTAGCTTCAACAACACACCAGTGCTAAACAGCGTTAACTTATGCACAGATGAACAACACACCATTCTAATATCTACCTGAACTGCACTGTGTTATTCATGTCACCATGTGGCATTTACACACAGTAATGAACCAGGAATATATGAATAAAGAGAAAAAGAAGGTGAAATGGCTATGTTGGCAAGGTTACTGAGCAGCGTGTCTAAACACGTTCATAACCGTGGTGCATTCAACAGCGTGGGATATTTGAAAACCTACGGAAAATGAGTTACATACAATATCGGAAGTATCTTACGGTATATAGGGAGAAAGAGAGAAAGTCAAGTTAGGAGAATGGCAACTCTGGAAATATACAAACAAAAAAAGTTAAGGTTTGGGACACATTCATTGAGATTTTAAGATAATTTATTTTCCGTGGAAACTGAGTTCAAATGTCTCTTTGGCTGTCATAGTTTGTCGATCCCAATGACATCGGATTTTAACATGGAAATTAATGTAGGTATGTGAGTAAGGTCATGTGATGTTCATAAAGACATAAAGACCATTGATTACATTTTTAAAATGTGGGTCGAGTGCGGGTCGGGTCCGTTCTATTCAAATACATTTATTGCAGTCGGAGCTGCGGGTGGTTAAGTTAAAAAAGCGGTTGGTTGCGGGTCATATATATATATATATAATGTCAGTGATTTATATATATATATATATATATATATATATATATATATATATATATATATATATATATATATATATATATATATATATATATATATATATATATATAATGTCAGTGATTTATATATATATATATATATATATATATATATATATATATATATATATATATATATATATATACACACACATACGTGTGTGTAACTATATAGCATTTTAATATTGAGTCAGGGAGAGAATGAGAAAAAAGTACTGTGCTGTATTGTGAGCTGTTGTCATGCATTAGTTTAATAGTTGTGTGTTGTGTCACAGCCAGTGTAATAGTATTATTTTAATGTATTTGGAGGGGAAAAAAACTAAAATTTTGCCTCCGTGGTGCTGGAAGTGGCCTGGATGCTGTGGGATATTTCCGGCCTGAAATCCTGATCCAGTCCGGCTCTGCTCTGCACCCTGTTTCCATGGCCTGGCACCAGGCGTAATTCCCATTTGATTGGACGAACTATAAACTTCGGATAAAAAAGAGTGACTCTCTGTAATATCAGCCGATTCTATATGCTTTCACGAGTCTAACAAACTTTAAATCATTGCGAAAGGACCATCCGTTCGGAAGTTAAACCTTTTTTTTAAATGGTGACTGGATGAACTGGAAGTAGTGACTGGTTTTAGTGTCGGGCGGAACCATCGAAGCTGAAGATTAGTTCCGCCTACACATAATCCTCCGGTTTTCGGCAGATTCAACAGTATTTTGTTACATGTATCAAGTTAGAAGGTAAAAAAATACATTTGGCTAAACTGTGACCTAATTATACTACAATTATACTAAAATAATTTGTATTCCTGTTACAAACCCTCAAATTTTACACATGTGGTAAATGTTCAGAAATGGACAAACAGATTCCTAATTGGCAGTTTCACTGTCAAGTCACAGCTTGAGGCTCTAAATTGGGTTTAATATGATATTGTTCAAACTAGACAGATTTTTTTTTCTTTTTCTGCTGTATTTGATCACAGCAGAGTTATTGGGTAACAAATATATGATGCCTGACAGTTGATTCCCAAAACTTTCAGGTGTTATCTTCATGACTTTGGTTTTAGTAGTTGCAGAGAAGCTGTTTTAATTTGGGCATACATTTTAGGAGGCATTTGCCAGAAAACAGCATTGAGGCTTAATTAAAAACAGACCAGTTACAGTAATGATAAGAACTGACTGATATGAACTAAAATAGCTAAATATACAAGAGAACAACTGTAGGAGAACTGACCACTGGACTGACCCGCATGCATACTCACATTCTGTACTTAAGTAGAAGTAAAGCCACTTGTGTGAAAAAAGTATTGATTCACCTCCTTTACTTAAGTACAAGTAAAAAAGTATCTTCTCAATCGTAATAAAGTAAATAGTAAAACTGCAATTTTTGTCATGAATGCAATAATACTTATTTAACCAGGAAAAATCAGAAACGTTTCAAAAGTATCCAAAATAAAGCCTTTAAAAGTGAATGACTGTGTAAATGATATGTTTGATCGAATCACAGAACTCAGTTTAATGGGTACAGGCAGGAAATGTTGAAATTTAGGGTAAAAAAGTTACAATTGGGATAAAAAGTCTTGTCTCATCATCTGAACCTGCTTTATCCTCACTAGGGTTTGTGGGGGCTATAATGTGTAAAGGCAGGGTACACCCTGTATGAGTGGGATACAAAGCCATCATGAGATTAAAAAAAAAAAAATTAAATATGACATAAAATGCAAAATGAAAATGGTGAAATAAAAAGTCAAAATGATGAGATAAAATGTCTAAAACAAAAGGTAAAAAGTTAAAATTATGAAATCAAATCTCAAAATTCAGAGATAATAGTCATATAACTATAATATACAGTCACTGATTTTCCCTCTGAAACCATGTATTTTTCATTCTGTCACATGTGTGTTCTTAGGTTCTTTTAGGGAAGGCTCACTATCCCTTCTTGAAACTATCTCACAACAGGTGACATTTTCTACAGAACCCTAACCCTTTATTACTTGATTGTGTGAGATTGGAGCCATAGGTCACATGACCCACATACCTTTCTCACTTTCCAAGAATTTGAGTGTGAAAGTGCATATGTCTCTTTTTTTTTCCACTTCTAATGATCCTCTGGATTGAGGCATGGAAAAGCAAACCAGAGTTTTTCTAACAGTGAACTTGAAACCCAGACACAAAGGCACCGGATCCTTCCCTTCCCCCACCACCAACACATCCACTATCTGCCCAGCACTTATCCACACACAACCCAGACCAGCATGTACAAATACACTAGTCATCTGACTTTTATCATAATTTGGACTTTTTTATCTCATGATTATTGATTTTTATTTAATAATTTGAACTATTTATCCAGAATTTGAACTCTTTAAATGTTTGATTTAGCAGAATAAGAGTGTGTTTTGTTCCGTGTTAGAACTCCTTACTTTTTGCATTTGGATAATTTATGAAGAGTACTTTCATAATTTAATGGGTTGGGTTTTTTTTACACTAAAACAATGACAAAAATGTGTAGTTGTCATTATTTATAGGTTATTATGTTTTCATTTTACTTGGAGATCAACTCAGGCTGAATGTGGAAAATGAAGAAAATGAGTTTGAGAGCCCTGTTCTAGAGGCTTTAGTAAACACTGTGTCACCAAGTGCTTCATTAAATTAGACGTATTTTCACAGTTACATGTAAATGTCTTTAACACCTGTTATATATATGGAAGAATCTGGAACTTCTTGTGGACTGTAATCGCATATGTTCCACCTTTGACAGGTCACTGTCTGCACCACTGTGTACGTGCTTCCGTTAACAATGGACATTTAGTTAAATTAAACAACATCTGCATATATGTATGACACTGAAATATGGTACCAAAATTCATCTTAGATTTGGGTCTGGTTACTACTGTTATTGTTTTCCCCAGTTCTATTCATGTACTGACTTACAGCACCCAACCCTAATCCTAAAGTAATTCATTATTTAATGACAATAAAGTCATATTTCTGGAATAAAGTCAGTAAATAATGAGAATAAAGTCGTTATTTAAAAAAAAGGAATTTACCGAAAATGAAGACGTTTTATTTCAAGATTAAAGTCATTATATAATGAGAATAAAGTTGGAATGAAAAAAAAACAAATTAAAGGAGAATAAAGTACCAACCCATTAGATAATGGAGAACTTGGAACATACATTTATTTGGCATTTGCTCACGGTGAAATACTGACCCTATTATCCCACCATCAACATATTATTATTAGTCTAAGCATTTTGAAGCGAGTTTCCACAGGTTTGGGTTTGTTTTGTTGTAAAAACCAAACTGATTTGGAGTAAATTGTTTCTTTTGTAGCGGAAGAACTGTATGGAAGTGGAGGGCTGCAGGGCTATCGGTGGTTACACCAGAGAGCGGGTTTGTTGTTTCTCAAGAAACTGTGAGGATTCTACTCTGAATTTTGGATCCAGATGGGGTTGACCTGTGGAGAAGACGGCGCCTTCAGTGTAGACAGTACAGCGTAAGAGGGCCAAACACACTGTGGCTTTTGGATTCCTATGAGAAGTTGAAGCCATATGGTATTGCTTTAGCCATCATATCATGTGGCTGGAGGTCTATGTCACTAACAGTGACCCCAAAGTCATCAACACAGTGACTGGCCTAGGACACTGTCTGACAGACTCTGAGCAGGTAGGAAAAATACATACATCCGAGATATGCAGCAGTTACTGCGTAGGAATCACAATGATGTATATGGAGGAGACCCAAGTTTCAACATGGCCAAGTGTAGAGTCATGATGGGGAATCCTGTGTAGAGGTGCGTGGTTCAACCGTGCACCCGTGGGCAGTGCGGATCAACCGTGGATTGGTAGATGATGTGACGAAAAATTTGAGTTTAATTAAATGCGGATGGGTTGTGGTTAAAGTACTCAAATAAAAATTTAATAAACATTTTGCATATTATTCCAAAGGTAAACAAACAAACGAAAACGAGACTAAAATACTTTTTAATCAGGCAGTAGTCTGTTGACCTGGTCAACAGATGACAGCGGTAGTGAAGTCAGTGCGTCAGAAATTAAAAGCAGGCAAATTAAAAACGTGAAAGAAGGAGGAAAGTACAGTAAGAACGGTTTCTGGAGGTGGTAAATTTAGACAACACAAGTGCAGGATGTGTTATCTGCAAAACAAGTGAAGCTGTTTACGTAACTAAGTCATAAAACAGGAGAAGTTAATTGATGTATGTGTGGACCTGTGCTATCGTGATATGTACGTGATATATTTAAACATTAGGCAGATGGTTTTAACCAAAGCGACTAACAAGGGAAAGTGAGCAACCATGCTGTCTGACCAATAACATACAAGAATCAATTAAAAAACACAATAATAAAAACAAAAAACTGCAGTGCAATTAAAAGCAAGAAACACAAAGAACCGCTGATAAAAAAAATGAATAAAAACAGATGTGCAAGTAAAACAGTTCAGAGTACCACAAATGGCGGGTGGGTTTGGTTCTGAAAATTGGGGGAAAATCGTTCATACAAATGGATAGCAGGTGGACAGCAGTTGCGGATGAAAATATACGTCATCCGCAGATCTCTTTAGTGGTGCCTTCTTCGACAAGAACTTGCAGTTCTGTTTCCTTATTATAATACAGGTAATTTTGAGAATGAGGAGGCCACAGTGCTACTATAAACTAGAATAGAGAATGAGGAGGCCACAGTGCTACTATAAACTAGAATAGAGAATGAGGAGGCCACAGCACTACTATAAACTAGAATAGAGAATGAGGAGGCCACAGTGCTACTATAAACTAGAATAGAGAATGAGGAGGCCACAGTGCTACTATAAACTAGAATAGAGAATGAGGAGGCCACAGTGCTACTATAAACTAGAATAGAGAATGAGGAGGCCACAGCGCTACTATAAACTAGAATAGAGAATGAGGAGGCCACAGTGCTACTATAAACTAGAATAGAGAATGAGGAGGCCACAGTGCTACTATAAACTAGAATAGAGAATGAGGAGGCCACAGTGCTACTATAAACCAGAATAGAGAATGAGGAGGCCACAGTGCTACTATAAACTAGAATAGAGAATGAGGAGGCCACAGTGTTACTATAAACTAGAATAGAGAATGAGGAGGCCACAGCGCTACTATAAACCATAATAGAGAATGAGGAGGCCACAGTGTTACTATAAACTAGAATAGAGAATGAGGAGGCCACAGTGTTACTATAAACTAGAATAGAGAATGAGGAGGCCACAGTGCTACTATAAACTAGAATAGAGAACGAAGAGGCCCCAGCACTACTATAAACTAGAATAGAGAATGAGGAGGCCACAGTGTTACTATAAACTAGAATAGAGAATGAGGAGGCCACAGTGCTACTATAAACTAGATTAGTGAATGAGGAGGCCACAGCGCTACTATAAACTAGAATAAAGAATGAGGAGGCCCCAGCGCTACTATAAACTAGAATAGAGAATGAGGAGGAGGCCCCAGTGTTACTATAAACTAGAATAGAGAATGAGGAGGCCCCAGTGTTATTATAAACGAGAATAGAGAATGAGGAGGCCACAGTGTTACTATAAACTAGAATAGAGAATGAGGAGGCCACAGCGCTACTATAAACTGGAATAGAGAACGAGGAGGCCCCAGCGCTACTATAAACTAGAATAGAGAATGAGGAGGCCACAGTGCTACTATAAACTAGAATAGAGAGTGAGTAGGCCACAGCGTTACTATAAACTAGAATAGAGAGTGAGTAGGCCACAGCGTTACTATAAACTAGAATAGAGAGTGAGTAGGCCACAGCGTTACTATAAACTAGAATAGAGAGTGAGTAGGCCACAGCGTTACTATAAACTAGAATAGAGAATGAGGAGACAAATCCCAGAACAGATTTCTGTGGTGCGTTTCGTTTAAGTGGAATGGACTGTCGCGCAGGGAGAACAAAGGTGAATACAATTTATCTTAAATGTGAAGGTGATGTCAGGTTGTATGGTGGCGATGCCCATGATTATGATTATGACTTATTGACTTAAATACTGTCACATTTGTCTAATTTGAAAAAGTAATCAATTAACCCCCTTAAGCCCCCCTTAAATTGTGTAATTTTTCATTAATTATTAACATATAATTAATCTGGACAATGGAAATTTGTTTCAACTTTTGCTCAAAGTTAAGACCCTAATGTTAATAAAAGTACATATAAAGTGTATTTTAGTGATAAAAGTCACCTTTAAACATGATCTTTAATGTGTGTGTGTGGTGAAATATAAGTTATTTTTAATCGCCGATACGCACAATTAATCTATGTATATCTTTTTCTGGCGAGCGATAAGGCAGCCATGTATGTAGGCGTTTGAAAGAGGAGATTCTCCTGAATCCATTGACACCTCACATTCCATGAACTACATTTCCTCCTGGACAGGAAATGCATGCGTAAAAGGTGAAAGGTTGGCATTGTTGAGCATGTTGAGCGCATGCACGGGACCGGGACACACTCTGCAGCAGAGCAGGAGGAGCGATGCAGATCTGTCTGCTGGTTATAGACATATTTACAGACTTTAGTCTTAGTTCTAAGTCATTTTAGAGAGTTTTAGTGAGTAACAGTGAGTGACAGTGTATTTTCCTGAATGTTACTGACTGTAGTAAGCTTTGTGAAGTGTTAGCTGTTAGCCGTGCTAGCATGTAAACAACAGAGACACTACAGAGAAGCAGCTGAATGTTCAACATCTGACTGAGATCTGACTGTGGATATGAACTCAAAACAGGATGAACATCTACCCAGTAAGTTGTTGTATCTTACTGATATCTGTTTTACAAACTAATAGTAATAATAATAACAATAATACTACATTTTATACTATACACATGCAAACACTGTTGACTATAGTAGTATTTTTTTCAGTCTCATTTCTCATTTTATTGTTATTTCTACACATAAGTAGATAAGTTTATAATTAATCAATGATTGAGGTTTTATTCACGTTCTCTGTCAAAAATAAATAACATTCTTTCATGAGAAGGAAAAATAATGGTATTCCTACTTTTTAGGAATAGTTGTAATAATATTCAACACTACTGAAAAGTATTTTACATACATGAAGTACATTTATCTATTTATTTTGTCTGTTTGTTTATTTTGTATTATTTGTTTATTTTGTCTTCATTTTTCCTAGGTAGGAGGATGACAGCCTTATTTGACACAAATAAAACTGCTTTTTGCAGAAACACATGGACCAGTTCAGTCTGCTGCCAGCCCCCCAACCTAATGATAAACCAGCCCCCACCTGATGATAACACATGGACATTTTTGGACTTTATTGCAATTGTTTGTGTTTTCAATGTTTGTATTAGTTATTTTGTTTAGTAAATTTGCACTAATTTTGATATTTATATTTATTCTAATTGAATTTATCATATATTTTTTCACATTTGTTCAACTTTACATTTGATTTTTACTGAAGTGTATTATTATTATTATTATTATTGATGTATTATTATATTGTTTGGAGTAAGTTCTTAATAAAACTACTCCATTTGGAGACATAATAATCCATGTTTATATAGTTTTATTGATTTTAGTTGTGCTCAAAGGTAGAAGTTGATGAAACACAAGGTAAATTTAATTTCTAAAAGCTCCAGTAGACAGTAATAGACTTCTGTAATGGATATGAGTTGTATTTTCCAGACAGATTTTACTGGAAAATTAAAATAATGTATTTGGAACAGTTTGGCACAACAGTGTGCCAAACTGTGCCAAATGCACTGTTCGCCTAGTGTTATCTTGACTTAAACCTTTGTGGAGGCTTTGTCCTTTGCTCTAATTCTATCAACTTTTGTTCCTGTGTTGGAAAGGAGTTACTGAAGGTGATCAATAGTGTCTATATTCATGGAATCATTGTTAGCAGGGTGTTTTCTTTTGTCAAAAAAATAATAAATTCAGGCGAGACCAAAAAATTATATTTTATCTTTTACTTTATTCCAGTTTATTCAGTCATAGTAGTAGCTACACTATTTTAGAGAATGGGAATAGATTCTGTGAAGCCTGTAGATGTCCATAGATACAAAGAACATCCATATAAACCTTAGGATTGTGGAGCAATTCTTCATTTACTTTGGGTATGTTTTTTTTAGGCGTTTTTCTCTGAAAATAGGCTCAGGATGGAAGAGGTTAATCTGTTCTGAGAACAGTACAGATATTTATATAAATGTAAGGAGTATAAGGAACATGTATTTATTCAAAAATGTAGGGAGTAAAAGTAAAAAGTTTCCAGAAAAATAATACTCAAATAAGGTACAGATATCTAAAAAAAAAAAAAAAAGGACTTAAGTACAGTAAAGGAAGTACTTCTACTTAGTTACTTCCACCTCTGGAGTTGCATAGTTTGTATTGTTTATACATGACAAGACTGAAAGTAGCCTTTTTTCTGGAAGTGTTTTCAAAATGCCCTTAAACTGTGAAATATAAAGTTTTTTCCAGATCACATTGTCCTTAATGGGAGTCCACTAACTAGAACCATGTGTGAGGATTGTGCCTCTGCTCTCACTCTCTCTCTCTCTCTCTCTCTCTCTCTCTCTCTCTCTCTCTCTCTCTCTCTCTCTCTCTCTCTCTCTCTCCTGGTATTCTTTTTTTCCCCTTTGCCCACCACTGACCTCTACATTCATCAACATTCCAGCTATCCTTCTCTTGTATATTTTTATGTTTGAGTTTCGCCATGTATCTGTAAGTGAAATAAATATTAAAGTGTGTATGCTGCCAGACAACTTTACCTAGTTTACCTACCTGTTGCTTCACATAGCTAGCAAGAAGAATTAATTATGGTGTGTGTTTTTATTTATTAATGAAATTTGTTTTAAGTTTTGTCTCAACATTAAATTGAATCATAACAAATCCATCCCTTGGGATGGATTTGTGAAATGCAAAAATTATACTGAAAATATTACCAAGATGTCAATTCAATGTAAAGTGGATTAGACTTGTAAAATACTATCATAATAAACTGTAAATAATATAAAAAACTTTTTTTTTTTGCACTGTAAAAAAGGTGAAATTACACAAAAATTTTTACATTTACACCAAAAAATATGAAACACCTGAACAAATATGAACAATCTTAAATGTCTTAAGAGAAATATGTGAAATTTTATCAATATTCTGCTTGTCATTGAATGTATGTATTTGTATATCCACTGTGATCTGAAGTTGTGATGCACATGTATAAATGATAAAAAAGGGTGTAAACTGGTGCAATTTGGCAGGGGGGATGGGGGGGGTCATCTCAGTATAGGGCGGCTGTTGGTAGAGAGGGTCATTCAATGATGGAAGGGCCGCGTGTCAAAGTGTCCTTGGGCAAGACACTGAACCCTGACTTAAGTTCCCAGTAGAACTGACAGAACCAAGAAACCTACTGGTGTATGAGTGAGTGTGTGAATGTGAGACGAATGTAAAGTGCTTTGAGAACCATGAAGGTGGAAAAGTGCGATATACGTAAGTGCAGTCCATTTACCATTTATCCCCTCCTCCTGGACACCACCATTATAGGTCCGTTAGGTTCAACTGATTTTGCTGCCCACGTTTGCCCGTGCCCCGTTGGGCAAGGATGCCATGTCAGCCGGCGTGTGGCCACCACCACTTTCATTGCGCCATGGGGTTTCTGGGAGACCCTCTGACTCACATGTGCATTAGACTCCTGTGTCAGGTGGGTTGACGACATTGCAGCTGACCCCTGGTGCCTTTTGTATGTGGGCCAGTCTCTGCCCTGGTGACGTGATGCGGCTGGTGCGCAGGAGGAAAAAGGGTCCCGTCCCTCCCGAGGCACCGGGGGAAAGAAGGCGTAGCGATTCCGGTCGGAGGGTGCTATAAAGCTTGATGCCAGAGCCGTGAGCCACCTCCACCTCTGGACCCTTCCAGGCTGACCCAGAGCTGGTCGCAGCACCATGGAGGAAATGCACCTGGGGCGAGTGTAAGCCAGACCGGGGGGTTTGGAGGTTGAATCCCTCAGGCAGACTGTGTGTGAGGTAAACAGGACCCCACCCCTTTAACCTCTCAATGGTTTCACGCCCTCTTGAACTCTCTCTTCAACGTTCTTTTCAACTTTCCCTTCAGTTACTTGTTAACTATCGGTCTGGTGTCAATATTTAGCCTTAGATGGAGGTTACCACCCACTGCTGCATTCATAAACAACCCAACTCTGAAAAGACCGGACGCAATGACAACTAGGCAAGCGGTCTTCTGTACGCCCACCCGTGGGACGTGGATCCAGTACTGGGCTCTTCCCTCTTCGTTCGCTGACTGAGGGAAACCTGGTTAGTTTCTTTTCCTCCGCTTAGTAATATGCTTAGAATTTGGAATGAGGGTCAGAACAGCCAACGCAAGCTTTTTTCTATGGAACCCCCCCCACACACACACACATATACACACTTGTTTAACCTAAGAATGTTCAGATTGCTCATATTTTTTCATGTTATATTCAAGCACAGTTCATAGATGAAAACATTTTCATTATGAAGTTTGACTTTTTTTTTTTTTTACTTCAAAACAGAGAAAACTTTGTAGTTGACAATATTATTGGACTGGTGCGACCACTTTAGGTCATATTAGGCTGTATGTGCCCCCTGAATGAAGATGAGTTTGACACCCCTGCTTTACACCTTACCAACTTTACTGGGCTATTAGAGGACATAAGACATGCTTTTGTAAAAACAAACAAAAATATTGAGGTTGAAATTGGGGTGAGTAAAGGTTTTAAGGTTAACCCTTTATGTTTATGTTCGTAAACATGTTAGTCTGGTTCTGATGTTGATGTTGTTCATCACTTGCTCTGAAATGCTAGGTGTCTAATACACTGGTGTCAAACATAAGGCCCAGCGCCCGAATCTAGCCTGCCAATGGTCCAATCTGATGAGTAACAATGAAGATGTTAACGGGAGTGATGTTAAAATGAGGCTTTATGAAGCATTATTTGTTTCTTTTTAGTCCTCTAGATGGAGCTCTCTGTTCAAAAAACTGTTGGGACAGTTCAACAATTTCAACCCTTTGTTGAACAGAGAGCTCCATCTAGAGGACTAAAAGAAAATAATGTTTCATGAAGCCTCATTTTAACATCACTATCCAGCGAATTGAATTCAGGTTCTACATAATTAGATCTCAACTGGGTCACAAACACCCCCCCCCCAAAAAGTAATTTCCAGATCTCCCCATTAACAACCTACACTGAAAATTCGATCATAATCCCTCCATAACTTTTTGAGTTATCTTGCTAAATAATAGAACTCGGGCGGAAACAAACTCGGGAAAAAATTGGGACCATGATGACCATGAAGACACGAACCACAACCATGAAGACACGGACCACAACCATGACGATATGGACCACAACCATGACGATATGGACCACAACAATGAAGATAAGAACACAACCATGACGATATGGACCACAACCATGACGATCTGGACCACAACCATGACGATATGGACCACTACCATGATGATATGGACCACTACCATGATGATATGGACCACAACCATGAATATGTGGACCACAACCATGAAGATGTGGACCACAACCATGACGATATGGACCACTACCATGATGATATGGACCACAACCATGAAGATATAGACCACAACCATGAAGATATGGACCACAACCATGACAATATGGACCACTACCATGATGATATGGACCACAACCATGAAGATGTGGACCACAACCATGACAATATGGACCACAACCATGACGATATGGACCACAACCATGAAGATGTGGACCACAACCATGACAATATGGACCACAACCATGACGATATGGACCACAACCATGACGATATGGACCACAACCATGACGATATGGGCCACAACCATGACGATATGGACCACAACCATGACGATATGGGCCACAACCATGACGATATGGACCACAACCATGATGATATGGACCACTACCATGATGATATGGACCACTACCATGATGATATGGACCACAACCATGAATATGTGGACCACAACCATGAAGATGTGGACCACAACCATGACAATATGGACCACAACCATGACGATAAGAACACAACCATGACGATATGGACCACAACCATGACGATATGGACCACAACCATGACGATATGGACCACTACCATGATGATATGGACCACAACCATGAAGATGTGGACCACAACCATGAAGATGTGGACCACAACCATGACGATATGGACCACTACCATGATGATATGGACCACTACCATGATGATATGGACCACTACCATGATGATATGGACCACAACCATGAATATGTGGACCACAACCATGAAGATGTGGACCACAACCATGACAATATGGACCACAACCATGACGATAAGAACACAACCATGACGATATGGACCACAACCATGACGATATGGACCACAACCATGACGATATGGACCACTACCATGATGATATGGACCACAACCATGAAGATGTGGACCACAACCATGAAGATGTGGACCACAACCATGACAATATGGACCACAACCATGACGATATGGACCACAACCATGAAGATGTGGACCACAACCATGACAATATGGACCACAACCATGACGATATGGGCCACAACCATGACGATATGGACCACAACCATGATGATATGGACTATATATTTGGTACATACTATTAAATTATTACACATAACGTACATTTTTAAACTCCCATTCGATTCTATTCTATTCCAATTAAAATGTTTACATGACTTTGAAAAGTTCAATTTTAATCGGAGTAAGGCAATCATTTGAATTTGAACTTGCATGTAAACATACTCACTGTTGACTAATTGTCCTCATTGGAACTGCTGCTGTCACTGCCTTATAATGTCCAGATAAATGTGTGCCTAAATGACCATAAACAGTCACTTGCCCGGTAAAGGGTTAACACTGACATAAAAATGGAGATGTGGTCGTGTAGAGCAGTCTGCCTAGATGGGTGTCAGCTGCTTCTGTGGTGGTGTAGGCGCTGTAATAAGAGAGGAGAGATTTAAATGTGAGGCTTAGTTTTCTTTGCAGCGTCCACATTATTTTCAACAGAGAAAGAAAGAGGAAGCAACCAAAGGGCTAATGAAAGTGTCTCACCCACAAAAAAACAATAAAGCTCATAGTTACTAATAGAGTCGAGACCTTGTTTGAAGATAAATAGTGTGATAATAATTCAATTAAATGAACAAACAACAGTTTAAAAGGAAGAATGAAAAGGAAGGAAGAATCTTCTAAGAAGCCAAATGATGTTTGTGTGAGCGCTATAGGTCGAAGTAACAAAGTAAAAGTACTTGCATTACTGTACTTAAGTACAGTTTTTAGGTATCTGTACTTTACTTGAGTATTTATTTTTCTGCCATCTTTTTACTTTTACTCCCTACATTTGTTCATAACTATCTTGTACTTTATACTCTTTACAGTTATATAAATATATGTACTTTATACTCTTTACATTTATATAAATATCTGTACTTTATACTCTTTACATTTATATATGCCACCACAAGATTGTGTCTGAGAGCTACCAGTCCTACTTAAAAACATGCTATATTAGAATACATCCTCTTTTCACATTCATTCACGTTTTTGTTTTCTAAAAACTATGGAGCAGTTTTTTGGGGAAAAAATAGTTGCATTCACAGGAAAGTAATCTGTGCATATTTGGGATATGCATGTTTCTTTGTTTGTAGTTGAGCATAAAATAAATATTGTCAAACTAAAATGAGTCAATTTGTACTTATGTGTTTTGTGTTTGATATTTGTCACAATACGAATCAAAAACTTACCACATCAAAAATTACATTTACGAAATAAAAGTTAATGAAAAGAGTATTCATACTTTCTTCAGTATGAATACAAATCTGTCATATATATATATATATATATATATATATATATATATATATATATATATATATATATATATATATATATATATATATATATATACATATGTATGTATGTATGTATGTATGTATTGAACAAAAGTATATATGGAATGAAAATCTGAATATAAAACACAAAATACATTAAACATAATAAATTCAAAGTACAAACAGAACTGGGTCATAAATCTGGATAATTTAACAATCATTTGCAGGTTTTTCCAGAAGGATGGAGGGGCATAAATAACAGTAAAATACCTAAATGTAGTTTAAGAGTGGCCATAGTTGAGTTACTGTAAAGAGAAAATAGAGAAATTTGGTATTAAAGACTTCCTGTTTCTGTCTGACGATTTTATTGTGTGTTTTATGGTGCCTTTAATATTATCTTAGTCGTTGTAGTTAGAATTTACTATCAAAACTCAGTGGGTCATTATGTGTGTGTGTGTGTGTGTGTGTGTATGTGTGTGTGTGTGTGTGTGTGTGTGTGTGTGTGTGTGTGTGTGTGTGTGTGTGTGTGTGTGTATGTGTGTGTGTGTGTGTGTGTGTGTGTGTGTGTGTGTGTGTGTATGTATGTGTGTGTGTGTGTGTGTGTGTGTGTGTGTGTGTGTGTGTGTGTGTGTGTGTTTGTGTGTGTGTGTGCCCCCTCGTCTCTTGTCTCATGTAACAGAATCCCTCAGTGAGTCTTTGTCCACTCCTCTGTTAGCTCAGGGTTTTTGGGACACTTCACTGGCTTTTATCAAACCTTGGAGAGCAGATCTGGGACAGTAGATTACAGATACAGCCTTCAGAGCCTCTGAATGGCTTTGACAAGCACCACTTTGATTGCCTTTAAAAGTGACTTAGGTGACGTGTAGATGATGTGTTTTATTGGTTCATGGTACTCAGTTTAGTGGGTATGGACAGGACATTTAGGAAAAATTCAAGACTCATAAATAGGATATTTAAAAAGTCTAAATCGTGACATAAAAGGTCAAAATGATAAGGGAAAAAACACTCAGTTATGAGATAAAAAGCCAAAATTATGAGATGAAATTCATAATTATGAGAGAAACATCATAATTATAATTACGATAATTAATTAATTAATTGCTAGGGTTCCTTTTGTCTTCTGTCCAGTCTGAACTTCACCCATGTTTCCATGTATCTGCTGATTACTCTTTATATGTGTCACCTGTGTCTTGTTGAAACCCCACCCTTATGTATGTATGTATAGTTGGTGTTTTCCTGGTGGACAATGTTTCCATTGTCCTGTGCTAGTTCGTCCTGTCTGTCAGAAGAACCAAGCAAATCTTTGAAAATCTTATCTTTTGTCTAATTTTGGCTTTTTGTTTTGATACTTTGTCTCTTACTCCTTTTTCCTCAAAGTGAGTGAATTGTATTTTGTACTTTGTCATCCTATGATTTTTTCCTCTTTGAGGGATTTTGAGTTGATACCTCTTGATGTTTGTTAAGATCCTCTGTATGAGTGTTTTTTAATGGCCCCAAGACGGCAGTTTGAACCAGCAGGAGGACAACATGTCCATCCTGCATGCTAGAATGAAAGACCTGGAAAAAGGTCAGGAGGACTTCAAAGCATCTGTGACCACCCAAGTAGACCTCCTGGCTGCACAAATTCATCAAGTCTTTACTGGCCTCCAGAAGGAGCCCTCCTCCTCCAGGAGGTGTCTTCTTTTTATTTAACGGCGGTTGGCATCCAGTTCATGGTTATTAACCGTCATCTTCTGTTCTGGAGTGTGGTCAGAAGTCCAACTGTACTATACCCCTAAAAAAAAAAAAAAAAAAAAACCTCATAACTTAAAGTCTATTATCTGTTTTGCCTAATTTTTGCTAATAATCTGCTTATCAATGTACTTCTTTTTTAAAGCGTTCTTGGCTAACCTACTGTATCTGCCCTTTCATTCCCTTTCACAAGAACCCACACAAATTTCACCTGCACCCCATCATCTGTTATTCTCCTAATTACTTGTAATACTTCATATAAAATATCTTAGTGACTCTTAGATTTAAAGGTTTGAAGACTTGTTAATACTGACAGTGAATCTGTACATATCAACACCCTACTTGGACTAACCTTTCCCCCCCATATCAGTGTCCCGCACAGCCATCACCTCAACTGTATATACCCCCCAGCATGTTAGATGCTCTTCTCCAAATTTGCACTTCTCTGGATGGAACCACCATTCCATATCCAGTTATTCCAGTCTCTGGTATCTTGGCTCCATCTGTATAAATGTGAAATCACTATATTTTTCTTCCACCAAACAATAAAATGCATTCACCAAATGAACCTCTCCATTCTTTCTAACACCCAATAAACTTAATCAATATTAGGTGAGATGAGTTTCCATGGAGACATTGCTGGAATTACAACTGTGGGACTCATCTTCACATCAATCATCCCTAATTCTTCAGCCATCCCATTACTTACATGACCAAAATGATCACTCTGTCCCCTCACATTCTCCCAGTCGTCTTGCAGCACTCTTTTAGTTGGATTGTTATGCCCTTTTAAATTAACCTAATACTTTACCATCAGTTCTTTTCTTAAACTTAAAGACATTTCTCCCATTTCCACTTGTAAAGCAGTTACTGGAGAAGTTTTAAAAGCCCCACTACACACTCAAAGCCTTGGCCTGAATTATATCCAACTTCTTTAAAAGAAATCCAGCTGCAGATCCATATGCTACACATCCATAATCCATGACTGATCTAATCAAAGCCACATATATCGTTTTTAAATCTACAAAACTAGCTCCCCATTCCCTGCCTGTCAAACATCTCATCCCATTAATCACTTTCATACACTTTTCCTAAACTGCTTATATGTTTTGCACACGTAAGTCTTGAATTAAATAACATTCCCAAAAATGTAAAGACACCAACCCTTTCTAATTCTCTTCCATACATTCTTCATTTCATATTCTCACTGATTCTTTTTCCAGTAAAGAAAACGGTCTTTTCTACAGAAAATGTACATCCCCAATCAAAACCCCCCTTCTACAACCTCATTAACTGCCCCTTGAACTTTCCTTACTATATATCCTATATTCCTCCCCCTTTTCCATAGAGCCCCGTCATCTGCAAATAATAATCAACCTACATCAGTTGGAATACTTGAAAACAGACCATTAATCATAATAATTACACATTCCCAACTTCATATTAACGTGATATAGCTGACCCAATCTGAACTTGAATTTTTCTTCCAAATAGAAAGTCCTTAATTCAATTAAAAATCTTACCTCCAATACCCAACATGTTTAGTTTTTATCAACAATCCCTCCTTCCACATCATATCATATGCCGTCTCTATGTCAAAAAACACTGCTCCTGCTGATTCTTTGTTTGCTTGAGCTCTTCTCACTTCAGTTTCCAATCCACTCTGATATTCTGATATTTTCCCAGTTTTTTTCCACAATCATACATCAACCATTCTGTTATCACCCTTTCCATTATTTTACATAGATTATAAATCAGAGCTATTGGTCTATGACTAGTGAGCTTAGATAGATCTTTCCCTGGTTTCCTAATCGGGATCACAATTGCTTCTTTCCGCACCTCTGGTAACTTCCCTTCCTCCCATGCTTTATTATATAGTTCCAACAACTTATCCAGCGCTCCTTCTCCTAAATACTTTAACATTTGATAAAATATTTGATCTTTTCTTGGGGAGTATTCTTGGGTTTATTTATTGCTGTTACCATTTCTCCTACACTAAAGTGTCTCTCCTATACTGACTCATTGTATTTTCCCTTCTCCTTGTTAAGTTATTTATACTGTGTACTTTAGCCAAAGTTTTATCCAATACCTATATTTGTTACTGCTACTTCCTCTTCATTAATAATAATCCAAATTTGTCCCTTTTCCATTCATCTTTTATCATTCCCCACACCTTTTCCACATGAGTAGTCCTCCCTATGTGTCCACAAAATTTCCTGCAACTTAACCTTTTTGCTTGTCGTACTGTTCTTCTCATTCTTGTCTGTTCTTTTTTGTACTCGATGAAATACATCATATATGATCTTGTCCAAGTTGTCTAAAAGCCCTGTTTCTGGTTTTTTTTTTTTTGTTTTGTTTTTTTTACTTCAGATGACACTCCTCTGTCCACCAAGGGACCAACTTTTTCTTTAGTAAAAGAAAAAGTAAAAAGTAAAAGTAATAATTGTTGGGTACAGTTTCTTCTGCTACCATAATGATTGCTGAACTAATCTTCTTATTGGCTTCCTTTATACCTTCAGACAATATAATCCTAGACATACTGTTCTCACACAAGTTCTCAAATCTTCTCCACTCTTCTTTTTCAAATATTCATTTAGTAGCTCTATCCCAAGTTTATTTCCATTTTTTTCTCCTACCACACATGATATAGTGATCACTCCCAATTACTGTATTTGGAAAGCCTTCCCAGTTACTCACCCCTGCCAAACTATTGGACACCAGTGTTGTGTTCAACACTGATTCACTATTTACAGCAACATTAAATCATGTTCCTCTACCATCATTCATACAGACTAAATTCCTTTTTACATCAAATCTTCTATAACACTCCCATTTGAATCTGTACCCCCCCCCCAGATATTATTATAACCATTAAAACACACACACCATATAACTTTATGTCTATCCTACTCTCATGGATTATAGTAATTGATTATAGTTATCTCTTCTCCTTTTTCCCACAATTCCACCACTATGTGAATACTTTCATAAATAAATAAAATAAATAAATAAAACTATCTATTCCTGATTCAACCCTATATGGAATATTTTGTTTAATGAACAGTGCAACTCTTCCGCCTCCATTTTGCCCATTTCTCCTAACTACGGCATACTCATGCATTACAAAATCTAAACTTGGCTTCAACCAGGATTCTTGTACACAAATAACATCAGGTTTAATAACCATTTCTTGACCATTAGCCAACAAACTCCTTGCATTCCATTGTAGTAACACTACCATTTAAAAAAAAAAGGGACCTTTTTCAGAACTTCCGCATTTCGCACCGGACATACATCAGAGGAGCATAACCCCTCTTCCGCACTGGCAAAACTTATATGGCAAAGATGACATCAACAACCAAAAGTTATTGTAACATACCAGGATGTTCTTGTAATGCCCAGAAGCAGTCATATATTTCATTCCAGTCCTTAGCTGTTAACAGTGAAGCTAGACGAAAACAGCTCCTGGTTATTCAGTGTTATGAAGGGCCGAGTTTTATCATTAAAAAAGGAGCACTTACGTCTGCAGCAGATACTTCACATCAGAACACTACATCTTGGGGACTGTTTGCCGGTTGAAACCAGAGTCTGTCCCTAGCATTTTTCTTAGAATGATTATATAACTACAGGAAAAAGGAGCCAGTATATGAACAGTGTCAAAAACAACAACTGTTAACGTCGGTATGAGTTGATATAAAACAAATCGCTATGGTTTTGAATGTTATGGTGAACACAAATAAGTAATGTTTGACTTAAACTATAGTTAGGACCTTTAGCCTTTAGATGCCAGTACATCAGTGTCAGCAGTAAACAACAGTAGCATTGGAAGGAAAGAGTTGAAATAGGCATAGAACTGCAACTGCAGCCAGTGAACAGCAGTAAGTCACAGTAAATGTATGAACACTGATCAAACCTGGAGTTTGTGAAGATCCTCTTTTTTTCTTTGTGATGGGATCGCATCTATTTCAATTTCAATTTTATTTATAAAGCCCTAAATCACAACAAAGTCGTCTCAGAGGGCTTTACAAAAACACAATCAACTACAGAAATACATGAAAAGTCCCAAGCATCCCCTCTCCTTAAACCCTCCTTCTCGGCAAGAAAAAACTTCAAAACCCAGTGGGAAAAAGAAGAAATCTTGAGGAGAACCACATTGAAGGAGAGATCCACTCCCATGGACGGACAGGCTATAGATGAACGTCCATGTATAAATGCAGGAAGGGGGGCTGGTCCAGACAGGCAGGGGCGGTGGTCCGGGGTCACAGGTCGGCACAGGCGAGATACTGCAGATCCTGTCGTCCATGGCTCCCACGCAGACACTGTCAGGAGAGCCACCACTCCCCCCAGGGGGGGAGGGGGGAAAGGGGACACCAGGTGACTAGTCATGAACAGACTTGGTATGAAAGATAGGTTATAAAAATGACAGAAACAGGTGTGAGGGAGAGAAAGAGATGAAAGAACTCAGTGTCTGTACTTCCCCCAGCATTCTAACTCCTAGGGCAGCCTAGACTGAACTGTGACTCATACATCATGTATACATGATGTATGAGTCACATAATTTTTAACTAACCTGACCATAGGCTTTCTCAAACAGGAATGTTTTAAGCCTAATTTTAAATGTAAAGACTGTTTCGGCGTCTTTAATATTAAAGGGAAGCTGATTCCATAAGACAGGGGCCTGATAACTAATATCTAATCTAGTATCTAACCCTCACAAAAGCATGCCTGTCTGCTACATTAGATACTATGACAAACAAACACCAATATAAACACACACTGCCAGAGAAAAATGTGAACGGATTATGATAGCATTTGGCTAACGTTAACATTATGCTAACGAGACGTTGACTTGAACCACAAATACATAGTCCATGTCCTCTATACTATCTATACATAACCCTAGTCCTAGGTATAAGTGGACATACTAATGATTTGTGGACATTTGTGGAAAAATTTAGCCTTTAGAAAAAAAAATTTCGTTAGTGAATTTTCCTCCACGATTCTTCCAATATCTGCAAACGTTAAAAGTGGCAAATTTATTCAGGAACTTCAAAACACTTACTGGCTTTGTACTGTCTTGACGTTTAACAGGAAGTTCGGTGATGCTCCTCTGACGTATGTCTGCTTAGGACATACTTAGGACATACTGACCATATGTCCTAAGCAGGGAAACTCTATTAACATTTAGTACAAAAAGCACCTGCAGAGTACAGTCACCGTGTGCTCAAAGATCATTGGTCTGCCCATAAGATCTCTTTCACACATCTGTGACCAACAAACACGCAGGTTAGCTGGTAAGGTTTTTAAGGACCACCCCCTCCACACTGCCTTTGAGTGGCTCCCCTCTGGATACAGGCTCAGATGCCCTGGCTGTAGAACTCTGAGGGCCACCTTTGTTCCTAAGGCTGTCCTCCTCCTCAACTCTGAATATCTCTACCTTCCTCCCTAACACACACACACATACACGCACAGTGCCCCCCCATAACACCTACACTTCCACCTTGTAGTTTTGTGATTCACGTTATGCCATGACTGTCTTTTGCTCATTTGCACTTGTTGCTTCATAGGATGTTTTTAAAATGATTTAACTTGTGTTTTTTAGACTTTTATACTTGCACTTAGCATAAGCATAGCTAATTCTTTCCCTCACCCTTATCTGTTCTCCTTTTTCATTACTTTATATCCTGTGTATGAGCTCCTCCACAACTACAACATTTTGGTTGCACTCCTTCCCCACACTTTCCAACTTCATGATCCCCACTACATCTTGTACATCTTCTTTTCTCTTTGCAATTTATTGCTATGTGCCCAAATGTCAGGCACCGATAGCATCTTAATGGTTTTGGTACATATGCCCTCACTGGATAACTATAAATACCTTCTTTGGTCAACACTCTTCCTCAAATTCAATCAACACAGCTCCACTATCTTTCCTTACACCATCCTTTGACATTTTCATTCTTTGTACACCCACTACTCTTCCTCCCTTGATATATATATTTTTTTACTTCCTCCATATTGAAGTTTAATGAAATTCCTGTAATTACTCCTTTGCATCCCCACCTCTCCTTCCTCCTACTCTGCTTGTGCTTGCTACCTTAACTTTCCCAATTTCGTTTATTTTTTTTAAGTTTTCTCAAGTTGCTCCTCATGAACACACCCCACCAGTACATTTCCATCATTCCGTATCTTATCATACTTGATCTCTCCTATCTTACTTCCTATAGCAGTTGTTAATACAAACAGATTTATCTTCTTCATATCTTCTCATTAAACCTAATGATCGCAACATCACAACATACTTTTCTCATTATCTTCATCTTCACTAACATTTTTCTCCCACTTCATTCCTCACTCTTTTATTTCTCTTTATCTGTTTCCCTCAGCTTTCTATCTATCTAGAACTCATGCCTCCCTTTACTTCCTCTTCCTCATCTTCGACAAATTCCACATCTGCCCAACTGCTCACTTCTGATCCATTCACAGAACAGTCGTGCTCAACTGCCTTCCAAAAATTTTGACTCTTCTTTGAAATTTAACAATTGATATCGTTCCGACACACATCTGATCGCTCAAACAAACACACCGCTGCTCCGCACCAACTGTTGGCTTCACACACACTCCATCAACCGTTGTGCGCTCCTACTCGGGTCCCCACCTTATCTCACCTGAAAAGTTTTCTGGTGAGTCTGTAGCAGTGTTTCCCAACCCTGGTCCTCAAGGGAAACTAACCTATATGTTTTAGATGTTTCTCTCTCCAACCACACCTGGTTCCATGAGGGTGACGTACAACATCGGAAGTGAGAGAAAGAGAGAAAGTCAAATTAGGAGAATGGCAGCTCTGGAAATATACAAACAAAAAAAGTTAAGGTTTGGGACACATTCATTGAGATTTTAAGATGATTTATTTTCCATGGAAACTGGGTTCAAATGTCTCTTTGGCTGTCATAGTTGGATTTTAACATGGAAATAAATGCAGATATGGGATGTTCATAAAGCATCACAGCATCATACACACACACACACACACACACATATATATATATATATATATATGTATACATACATACATACATACGTACGTGTGTGTAACTATATAGCATTTTAATATTGAGTCAGGGAGAGAAAGAGAGAAATGTACTGTACTGTGAGTTTTGATTTGAATGATTTATTTCGAACATGTGCCAAGTGCAACAATATTCAATACAGCAATAATAATAATAACAATGACATGTTCGAAAAGGAGTAGGATGAAGCATAAGCTTATTTAATCCTACCCCTTCTTCACTTCCTCAACAACCTAAATACATCTTGTAGTAATATAGTGCATAGTACAAAAAAGATGATAAATAAAATAATAACAATAACAATGATAACAATACCAATAATCAATAACTGAAGTACTAAACATAGACATATATACAAAAAAAAAAAACTAAAAACAAATGAGCAGAAATAGAAAAATAGAGGTTTTTTGTTGTTGTTTTCTTTTTTCCTCCCTTCCTTCTTCTTCTTTTCCCTTTTTTTCTTTCCTTTTTCTAATTTTTTTGCATTTTGCTTTCATTTTGTATTTTTTATTTTATTTATTTTATTTATTTTATTTATTTTATTTATTTTATTTATTTTATTTATTTTATTTTATTTTTCTATTCATTCACTTATTTTATTCATTTATTTATTTTTTATATCTTTTAACCCCACAGAGGGGGAGTCAACAGTGCTCAAGATCAGTACATATTCCAGTCTTGCAGACATATACTAGACTATTTAGTGCATGTGTGTGACCATCATCGGTCCTCCCCGAAAGCTGAGCAGACATCCCCCATTAGAACTCTCCCTTACAAGCCAGTGAGTGCAGTGCTGCACCTCAGTGATGTGCGGAGGAAACAAAGGCTAGACAGGACGAACGGGGACAGTAACCAACAGGCAGTGCTATTGTAATTAAAGACTGCAAGGTGATGTGTTATTCCCAACCACCAACTGTCCTTCAATAAAAAAATAAAAAATAAATAAGTAGATCAGAAAAAGAGGAGAAAACCAAACCAGCACAAAAGGAGAAACAAAAAACAAAACAAAAACAAAAAAAAACAAAAAAAAAAATTTAACAATCGGCACTGAGCACCACAACCGTGGATGTCCTGATAGTACAAAATAGAATGCAATGTAATAGAATAGGCCAGAGGAGGACACCAGTGCAGAAGAAAATGAGTCTAGTGTAGAGATTGTGGAGAGATTCTCAGCACATTCTGGCGAATCCCATCATTCGTTGAAATGGGACTCAGTAGTAGCTGGTGAGACCCGATCAAACATGCAAGTGTGAAAGACCCCGAAGCCCAGAACAAGAGGGAGCAGCTACAGACCCCCCCCAGCGCACCAAGACCGACCCAGGCGGCCCGGGGCACGACGACCCACCCGCCGACCCACCAACCCCCCCCACCCCACCACCCGACCCGCCCAGCCGAACCACCCACCCCCCCGCCCACCCCCGAGGGGGCCAACGGCCCCACGCAGCCAGGAAACCAGACACAGGGAGCGAGCCGCCCACCGAGGGGGCGGCAACCAGCCCATCACAAGGCAGGCCGACACCAGGCGCCGGCCGGAGGACATCGTAGCCCGGACCCAACGCGAGTCCAGAGGGCAAAATGGACAGTGTGCTGGGGCCCGGCAACGCCAACAGGGAGATACCCCCCACACCCCCCGCACCCTGCCCCAGGTGAGCACAGTACACCCATGGCCCTCACCTCCCCACAATGCGTCCCAACAACCCCCACATGCCACCAGCCCGCAGTACAGCCACAGCGCCCGCCAGACTGGCCAATCCAACCCCCACATCCAGCCAAGAGCCATGGCACCAGCTTGGACCCGACGGGCAAGGAGGAGCACCCCCCCAACCACAGCCCCCAGGTCCCGGGGACCCCCCAGCACAGCAACATGGATAGTAGTCTACCCCCGCTACCCCATAGCCATAAGCCATAAGGCATAAGGGATAAGGGATAAGGGGGGCCGGATCCCACCAGCGAGGCCATATTAGTGAACCCGCCCATTCCTCCCTGTTAATATGTCTCCAGGTCCCTGACTGGAGACATTATCCCTGCACCGTGATTGTGTAACCCTGAGTGTCATGTGGTGCATTAAAAGTGGGGAAGCTGGTCGAGGCATCCAGGGGGCAGGCCAGGGGACCACAGAGGATGGATACTCTGGCCCACCCTGGCCTATGTTCCCCAAGCCATCCCAGATCTACCCCCAAGGTGTGAATGTGTGTGGTGCTTTAAAAGAAATTAGAGAGCAGGGGAGGTAAGCAAGAGGGGAATGGGGAAGAGACAAGGCCGTAGAGCCCTGCCATCTGCCCCACCACCGAGCCCAACATTCCCGCTCTCACCTGCTCTCGAGGCCCTAACTGCTGTGTCCCTATATGTGCCTAAGAGTAGCTATATACAGTGAATTGTGAAGTGTGTGAAGTGCACCTTAAGAGGCAGTCTGGTGTGGATCCGGCCCATGAGGACAGAGCAGCAGGGGAGACACATAGTGAGACCACTGCTACTGATGTAGAGGGCCCCCAGAGCCCCGAGGCAAGAGGCCGAGGTGGGCCTGTTGTCATGCATTAGTTTAATAGTGCAGTGTTGTGTCACAGCCAGTGTAATAATATTATTTTAATTGCTGTAAGGAAATTACAAAAGGTATTTGGAGGGGAAAAAAACAAAAATTTTTCCTCCGTGGTGCTGGAAGTGGCCTGGATGCTGTGGGATATTCCCGGCCTGAAATCCTGATCCAGTCCTGCCCTGTGTCAGCCTCACCTCAGAATACCATCCAGAATCAAAGGGTCAGACAGAATGTCTCAACAAGGTGTTGGACACCTGCCTTCATTGTCTGGAATCTCAAAATTTGGTGTGGGTGTATGTGGTATACTGAGTAATTAATGTGCAATTCTTCCCCACGCCACCAGAGGGAGCATTGACCTGTCACCTGGAGTTAGACAGGATGATCCGGAAGTTAAGAGAGGTCAAGTTGTGTTGTGTGATTTGTTCGTGCTTGATAATAGACATGCCTTGGACGTCCATCATTATTATTACAAATTAAGAGTGGTAGTATACGTTATTACATATTGGCGACGAGGATATTCGGAGAGAAGTGACGGCGCTTGACGACAACGGTGGCCGAAGGCGAAAAAAAAGAAAAAGAAAAAAAAAGAAGTGCTAGCTTCAGGGGGAACATGTGGAGCCAAGATGAATGTGTCGGTAGGACATCTGTCAGCGTTTGACTCGAATGAGCAGACTTGGGAGGAGTACTGCGAGATTCTGGATCAGTTTTTTGAAGCTAATGATATCACCGATGGTGATAAGCAAAGAGCTATCCTCATTAGCATCGTGGGACCTGCCACATACAAGCTAATACGGAACCTGGTGAGTCCGGATAAGCCCAGCGCAAAAACGTATGACCAGATAGTGACCATAATGAAGGACCACTACGATCCTAAACCAAGCGAGATTGTGCAGAGATACAAATTCGACTCTCGCTCCCGTCAGCCTAGTGAATCTGTAAGTGCATATGTAGCCGGGCTGAGACAGCTAGCTCGTTATTGTAACTTTGGCACTACATTGGAACAAATGTTACGAGATCGCCTCATGTGCGGCATCAATGATGATAGGATTCAGCGGCGTTTGTTGTCTGAAGAGCAGTTAAGATTTGAGAAGGCATTTCAGATAGCCGTAGCTGCTGAAGCTGCGAGTAAGAATGTGCAGGACCTGCAAACCAAAGCCCCGGTGGCTTGCAACAGCGTGAAGACGGAGGGACGAGAGAGAAAGGCAGATTGGAAAAAGAAAGACAGCTAAAAACAACACAGTGCTGCCGAGTGCAAGTTTAAGGAAACAAAGTGTCATGCCTGTGGGAAAGTGGGGCATATCGCTAAGGCTTGTCGAAATAAAAATAGGGGAAGCTCGCGGCCAGATGAAAGGAAACCGAGCAAAGAAGAGCGACGCACGTATGGCCCACAGAAAACACACAAGGTATGTGAGAGAGACTATGGTGATATTTCACCAGAACATGAGGAAGCATTCACCTTAGCTTGCATTGAAACAGAAACCTCAATCAGGAGAGTTAAGCCATTTGAAGTAAAAATGGAAGTGAACAGGAAGGAAGTAAACTTTGAAATTGACACTGGATGTAGTGTGAGTGTTATGAATGAGGGGAAGTTTACTGAAACGTGGAAAGAAAATAAGCGTCCACAACTGAAAGAAACTAAGCTTGTGTTGAGATCCTATACAGGAGAGAAAATTAAAGTGGTAGGAGTAGCAGAGGTGGAGGTGATTTATGATCAGCAAGTGAAAACATTGCCTCTAGTGGTGGTGAAGGGTACTGGACCTAGTTTACTTGGAAGAGCATGGCTGGAGACACTAAAGCTGAAGTGGGACGAGATCAAACATGTGACAACTGAGACACAAGGGTTACAGCAAGTCCTGTCAAAACATGAACATGTTTTTAAAGAGGAGCTAGGTATGTTAAGAGGCATGAAAGCAACAATTCAAGTTTCACCAGAAGCCTGTCCCAAGTTCTATAGACCCCGCTCAGTTCCATATGCCATGAGAGCCAAGGTTGAAAGTGAGCTAGAGAGACTTCAGAAAGAGGGCATCATAACACCAGTAAAGTATGCAGAGTGGGCCGCACCCATTGTACCTGTCTTGAAGCTGGATGGTTCTGTCCGGATCTGCGGTGATTACAAACTGACAGTTAACAGCGCCTCCTCTCTAGAGCAGTACCCCATTCCTCGGGTGGAAGATTTATTCAATGCACTGACAGGAGGTAAACAGTTCTCCAAGCTAGATTTAAGTCATGCTTATCAGCAGATTGTGATGGATGACGAATCCAAGAAATACTTAACGGTTAACACACATCGGGGCCTGTTCACTTACAATAGGCTCCCCTTTGGAGTTTCATCTGCTCCAGCAATTTTTCAGAGAACCATGGAAAGCTTACTGCAGGGCCTGCCTAGAGTAGCTGTATATCTGGATGACATCTTACTGACAGGAAAAGATGACGCAGAGCACCTAAGCACGCTGGATGAGGTACTGAGGAGATTGGAGGAGGCCGGCCTGCGACTTCAGAGACGCAAGTGTGCACTCCTGAGAAATGAAGTGGAGTACTTAGGTCACATTATCAATGCAGAAGGCCTGCATCCAGTGCAAAGCAAGGTGACAGCCATTGAAGAGGCTCCACAGCCAACCACTGTGACTGAATTGAAAGCCTACCTGGGTCTACTAAATTACTATAATAAATTTCTCCCCAACCTAGCCACACACTTGGCGCCACTCCATCAATTACTGAGAAAAGGCTCCCCATGGACATGGAACAAGGAGCAGGATGATGCTTTCCAGTTGTCCAAACAGATGCTGAAGTCAGCTAAAGTCCTGAGTCACTACTCAGCAGACAAAGAGTTGGTACTGGCTTGTGATGCCTCACCATACGGAGTAGGTGCTGTATTGTCCCATGTCATGGAAGATGGTAGTGAGAAACCATTAGGTTTTATGTCACGCACACTGACACCAGCCGAGAAACGATACTCACAACTGGACAAAGAAGGCTTAGCCATCATGTTTGGGATTAAGAGGTTCCATAAGTACATTTATGGACGAATGTTTACCATCAGCACGGACCATAAACCGCTGATTTCGCTTTTCCATGAGAAGAAGCCGGTTCCTCAGATGGGTTCACCGAGAGTGCAGCGATGGGCAATCCTGCTACGAGCGTATGAATACAAAATTATTTACAAACCAGGAAAAGAACACACAAACGCTGATGCACTGAGCAGGTTGCCTCTGCCACATGCTGAGGAAGAGGACGACACTGACCAAGTCCTTATGCTGGATGTGATTGACGATCCACCAATCTCCACAGCCCAAGTGAAGCAGTGGACAGCCAAAGATGAGACATTGTCGCGAGTGTTACTCTGGTGTCTGAAAGGATGGCCCAAGGAGGTGGATGCAGTGTTAAAACCCTACAGCCAGAGGAAGCTAGAACTTAGCGTGAGAGATGGATGTGTGCTCTGGGGGTCAAGAGTGGTAGTTCCGAAGAAGGGAAGGAGTGCTGTACTGAGACAGCTGCACGCCACACACCCAGGCATATCCAGGATGAAGGGCTTAGCACGCTCGTATGTGTGGTGGCCGGGGATGGACTGCGATATTGAGAAAGAAGTTCAGACCTGCCACACGTGCCAAGAAAACAGGAAGTGTCCTGCAGGGGCGCTGCTTCATCCATGGGAGTGGCCTGAAACACCCTGGAGTAGACTGCATATTGATTATGCAGGCCCCTACCTGGGAAAGATGTTCCTCATCATTGTTGATGCACATTTCAAATGGATTGATGCATACGCAACAAACAGCGCAACCAGTCAGGTAACCATTGAAAAGCTGAGACAGTGTTTTAGTATACATGGCTTACCCCAGACGATTGTATCTGACAACGGAACATGCTTTACAAGTCAAGAGTTTGAAACATTCCTAAAACAGAATGGAATACAGCACAAAACATCCGCTCCTTTCCACCCAGTGTCAAACGGCCTTGCAGAAAGAGCTGTTCAGACATTCAAACAGGGAATAAAGAAAACAGGCGGGACGGTGGAAACAAAAATAGCCAGATTTCTGTTCAACTACAGAATTACACCCCAAAGTACCACTGGCTTATCACCCGCTGAAATGCTCATGTCCAGAAGACTGCGTTCCACACTGGATCTTCTACTGCCTGATGTGAAGTCAAAGATTCGGGAGAAACAACTCAAACAAAAAGAACGTCATGACACGCACAGTAAGTGGAGAAGTTTTGCGTCTGGAGATGATGTATATGTTCGTAACTACAGCCATGGACCAAAGTGGGTACCAGCAGTTGTAGAGGAGAGCACTGGACCCGTATCCTACACGGTACAGACTGGTGATGGACGGGTGATGAGACGCCATGTCGACCAGATTCGCAAGCGACATGCTTCCCTGCGCGTCAGTTCCAGGCCTGAGGTGGGAGGAGAGCCTGACAGCCAGCAGTTGCCAGAGAAAGCAGTGGGGGTCGTGCCTGCAGACCCGGTCATTCCGACTTCAATCGGAGAGGGAGTGACTGAGCAGTCAGCTCAGGTTCATCCTCCAGCTGAACATTTACCAGAGACAGGGACTGAACCAACGCTTATTCTGCGAAGATCTTTTCGCACCAGACAGACTCCGGCTCATCTGAGAGACTTTGTTAAATAGAAGTGAATTCCCTCAAGAAAGAGTCAGAATACGCTCTGGGAATCACTGGAAGTGTGGTAGTCCACCCACCTTCCTTAGTTCTTATGTTTTAAAAAAAAAAGAGAGATTTGTAAACACACATTGATAGGGTTTTGAGTAATTGATCTTTAATCTTTCAAAGAAGTACAGCAACAGTGCTAAGTTATTTTCAGAAATTTGGGTTATTGTTAGAATATAGTATATATACAATTTCAGTGCATGGTCAAGTAAGGTTAATGTTGAAGGTGACATTCTGGTTAATTTCCTCAAGTATTTTAAGCTTAAGAGGGGAGGGATGTAGTATACTGAGTAATTAATGTGCAATTGTTCCCCACGCCACCAGAGGGAGCATTGACCTGTCACCTGGAGTTAGACAGGATGATCCGGAAGTTAAGAGAGGTCAAGTTGTGTTGTGTGATTTGTTCGTGCTTGATAAAAGACGTGCCTTGGACGTCCGTCATTATTATTACAAATTAAGAGTAGTAGTATACGTTATTACAGTGTAATAAGCCCACAACTTGCTCCCCACCTCAGCCACAGGTATGTCACCTTTCCAGTGTCTGTTTGGATACCAACCTCCTGTCTTTTCTTACACAGAGAGTGGTCCGGTGTTTGCCACTGCATGTGAAAAGCTGCTTACAAAGTGCTTCTGTGCAGTTGGGACCCCTGGTTCATGGATCCATTTCCAGTGTCTAAAGTCATCGGTTCCTCCTTTTTGCTCATCTGCATCTGCCTCGGTCCCTGAGGATCCGACCCACCTTTCACGTCAGCAGAGTTAAACTGATCAAGGGGAGTCCCATAGGTCAGAGGTGGAAGTAGTACGACCATTACTGTACTTAAGTACAGTTTGTAGGTATCTGTACTTTACTTGAGTATTTATTTATTTATTTTTCTGACAACTTTTTACATTTACTCCCTACATTCTTGTATAAATATCTGTACTTTATATTCTTTACATTTATATAAATATTTGTACTTTATACTCTTTACATTTATATAAATATCTGTACTTTATACTCTTTACATTTATATAAATATCTGTACTTTATACTCTTTACATTTATATAAATATCTGTACTTTATACTCTTTACATTTATATAAATATATGTACTTTATACTCTTTACATTTATATAAATATATGTACTTTATACTCTTTACATTTATATAAATATATGTACTTTATACTCTTTACATTTATATAAATATCTGTAATTTATACTCTTTACATTTTCAGAATAAACTCATTCCTTTTTCAAACTCAGACAAATGTGACAGTATGAAAAATAAGTTATTAAATCACAAATGGTGACTTACTATATCATAATTTTGACTTTTTATTTATGAAATAAAATAATTTCTTATCTCATAATTATTACTTTTTGTCACAATTTAAATGTTTTTAATCATTTTTAAAAAAAATTTAATTAATTCTTAAATTTCCTGTCCATTTCCACTAAACTGAGTACCATGACCCAATAAAACACATATTCTACACAGTAACTCACCTTTCAAGGCATTATTATTATTATTTAATTTTTTTCATTTTTTCAGTTTTTTCCTGCTTAAATAAGTATTTCAATCATAGAAAACAAAATGCAGGTTTACTTTTATTCCAGTTGAGAAGGCTGGCTGTGTAGATCCACTGTCTGAAAGGTCGGTGCTTTGGTCTGTGGATGTCCACATGTGCAAGTGTCCTTGGGCAAGACACTGATCCCTGACTTGGGCTCCCAGTAGGTTTAGCACAACCTTAGAGACCTACTGGTGTATGAGTGTGTGTTAATGTAAAGTAAACATCATGAAGGTGGAAAAGTGTTCTATATATTCATTCCATTTACCATTTTACTCTAACTTCAGTAAAGGAGTTGAATCCAGTTACGAGAGTATTTTTTACTACATAAGTAGCTGTACTTCTACTTAAATACAAAATATGAGTACTTTGAGCACCTCTGACAATGTTAAGGTGAAAACAGATGTTTCTAAGGTTTTCACCCTGAGCTCACATTCATCCAGTGACTGCTGTAAACGCTACCACATCTGTAGGTTATTATTCTATGTTTGCATATAGGGTTACCAGGATAATACTGACGCCTTTTTATTGGTTCCCTTTTATCCATCTGTAGACTTGAGCAGACAGTCTCGTCGTCAGACTTTAAATCTAATATCTAACAAAATGCATATACATCCACGGGTCTCAAACTAATTTTCTTCAGGGGCCACATTCAACCTGATTTGATCTCCATTGGGCCGGACCAGTAAAATAATAATAAAAAGTGTCACGATAAATAGTGACAACTCCACATTTTTTTCATTGTTTTAGTACAAAAACACCCCCATTATGTTATGAAAATGCTTTTATAAATTATCCAAATGCAAAAAATGTCAAATTTCACAAAGAAAATAAGGGGAATTTAACAGTATTCTGCCTCAACTTATTTGTCCATGTGTTTTACTATGGATCACTTCTACAAGGATACTACATTGTTAGTAACGGAAGCAGAAAATGGTTAAAATTCTGTGTCATTTTCTTTGGACCTGAATAAATGTTCAAGGTCAAAGTACTTGCATTCTATTCTTTAGAAGTAGAGCTACTTGTGCGACTCTGGTAAAAGTAGAAGTACTGGTTTAACTCCTTTACTGAAGCAAAAGTAAAAAAATAAAAATAAAAAATGTTTTTAAAAAAGTACCACTTCTTAATTGTAATAAAGTAAAAATGCATTTTTTTGGTGTGGATGATATAATACTTATTTAAGCAGGAAAAAACAGAAACATGTAAAAAAAAAAAAAAATCCAAAAATAAAGCCTTTAAAAGTGAGTTACTGTGTAGATGATATGTTATATTGGGTAATGGTACTCAGTTTAGTGGGTGTGGGCAGGTCATTTAGAAAAAAAGTCAATTGTGAGATAAAAAAAAAATCTAAATTATAAGATTAAAGTCAAAATTATGATATAGGATAACAAAGACCCCCTTGGTTACTGGAGGATTTGGGATTTGTAAATAGTGGGTATTGAACCTCCTAAAACCAAACTCTTGCATGGCATTCATTTTTAATTTGGGCTGCAGGGACATGGTGAGTTTAAAAACAAAGAATTATATGTATATATATATATATATATATATATATATATATATATATATATATATATAGTGGTGGTGATAGATGTAGCAATCCCCAGTGAATAGCAACATCAGAAAGAAAGAACATGAGGAACTGAAGGGAGAAGGGCTGAAACAGGAGTGTGAAGGCAACAGTGGTACCAGTAGTCATAGGGGCATTAGGGGCAGTGACCCCCAAGCTGGGAGATTGGCAGTAGCAGATACCAGGATCAATATCAGAAACGGCTCAGATCCTGTGCAGAACCCTCAGGCTCCCAGGCCTCAGGACCCGAATCTGAAGGACACACCACTAAGGTGGAGCAAGATAAACTTTTTTTTAATTTTCATTCTATCTATAATATATATATATAGGTATATATATATATATATATATATATATATATATATATATATATATATATATATATATATATATATATATATATATATAGCTAGTGTTATAGTCTTCTGACATGTGGTGGCAGTACAATGTCCTCATAAGTGGACACCAGGACACCACCTTGTAGAACAAAATGTAGTATTGTGGTCTTGGCCAGTGGTCCCCAACCCCTGGGCCATGGACCGGTACTGGTGCATGGATCAAGACGGGCCGCCGGCTGCCTAATAAAGACTTAATTATTTCTCTTGTATTCATTAACTGAGTCTGAACAATCTTTTATTTTGAAAACTGACCGGATTACATCACTGTCACTTGAATGGCAAAAATGTAACCCACGTGTTAGAAAAATAAGTAAAAAACAGATGTCTTTGGAAAGTTTCTTTGGAAGAGGAAAAGGAGAAGAGCTTACAACTTCCAAGAAAAAGAAAGCTTTTAACAGACAATCCCAGGAGTTGTACTTGAAATATGGATGTATCGTGACAGGTGACTCCCACAGAACAAGCCTGCTCTTTTGGCGACTGATATAAACAATCTACGTAACCCTCTCCCCCACCTGTCCGTGGTAGAATTGCCAAATGTAGACTAGTCTGCAGTTATAAAAAGGTTGGGGACCACTGGAATAGACAACAGAAAATGTGAAGTCCACATATATGGACACCAGGTCCTAGGAGGTAACAAATCTAGACACGTTTCTAACAAATGCACTTTACTGGTACAATAGCTCTTTATTTGAAGCATTTGCACAGACCAAATTGCACATTGTATATTTACACATTATTTATTGAATAACTATTTTGGAGTTTTTAAGCTGTTTGTTGCAGCAGGTGCAGGACATCACACCTGGCTCCACCTGAGGGACACAAATGTCATTATTAGACAACACAATTTTGTGAGCAGGCCTAATGAAGGTGCAATTGTTTGATGGGTTGCGATGTTTCTGCTGTATTGATAATTGGTAAAATGCTGTTGGCTCTTACCTGTCCTGCCTGTCTTCTCTCCAGAGTGTCGAGCAAAAAGAGTCCCCCTGGCTATTAAAAGGTTCCAGGAGAGACCTAGTGCAAGATGGCAAGAGGTTTTTTTGTGTGTTGTGTATACACACACACACACACACACACACACATATATGTATGTGTATATATATATATATATGCCATTTCACGAGACCATAGACTTGTTGCGCCACCTCTGAACGTGAAGCCTCAGGAGGGATAGGAGTCAGGACCTCCTGCGCGCCAACTGCGTCGCATCACCAGGGCCCCGCCCCATGTTGGCCCATGTACAACAGGTGCCAGGGGTCAGCTGTGATGTCGACAACCCACCTGACCCATTTTGAAACACATGAGTCTAATGCACACGCGATGCAGAGGGTCTCCCAGAAACCTCACGCGCAATGAAAGTGATGGCAGGCGTGTGCTGGCTGAGATGGGAACCGGGCCCCGCAGTGCCCAGGTGCACGCGGGCAGCAAAATCATTGGACCTAACAGACAATAATGGTGATGTCCAAAACCACCCCCACCCCCACCCCCAATCCCCCCAGGCAAGTCGCACATATTTTACATATATATATATATATATATATATATATATATATATATATATATATATATATATATATATATATATATATATATATATATATATATGAATTCTCCTGTGGCCCTAGCCCCCACCTCATCTATTGTAATTAAAGTCCTAAAACAACATTGATCACATTCATCCACACAACTTTTTCAGATAAGGGTTGTGTTGCTTTTTACTTGAGGTAAATACTTCCCCCTTGTGGAAGAACTAAGAACTGCAGGGTATTTTTTTTTTGCTGAGAGGTGCTGAAAATATGTGTCAGTGGAGCAGAAGACACAAAAACCCACAACACTCAAACAAAACTCTGTTTCACTCTGATCATCACACTCTAAACTCACTACAACCTTATTTATTAGATCTTTTTTGTCTCTTTAACAAAACACAAGTCATATGAAACCAAAAAAAAAGAACAAAAAACACATTTTGCTTCAAGTTAAAAATGTAAAAATGAAAGTAAATGTTAATGTGAGTTGTTAGAACATGTGAGGAGTGAAAAACTGCCTGGTTGACCTTTGACCCAGATGGCTTTTCTGCAGGCTTCACATTGACCTGTAAATCATCCTGTGTGACCTTTGACTGCAAATGTCATTGGACACTGGTGTTGGAGGCTGTTCTGATTGGCTGAACATGCGTGACCGTGGTCTAGAGAGAATACAGACATGAAGTAAACAGTTAATTTAATGAAACTTTAGCTTTGACACCTGGAGTGATTTTTGGGACAAAATTACACTGGAAAGTAATGCATATTTGGGATACGCATCCATCTTTGGTTGTAGTTGAAAATAAATATTTGAAAACTCTAAAACAGTGGTCTCCATATTTGGCTCAGGGGCCAAATATGGCCGGTGGGATGAAGAGCATAATCATGTCCAAAATGATTAGCTTGTTTTCTTCAGCTTTTTCTTTGCCTATTACTAATGACAACTTCAATTTTTTCTTTGCAAAATATAAGATTAAACCAGGAAAAGATTTACATTTACAAACTATCCTGTGACAATAAAATTGGAATAACCTGAACAAATATGAACAACCTTATTTTTCTGAAGGAAAAATAAATAGTTTGAATAGTTTAGAAAATAAATATTTTATATGGAAGAGGATTAGAGCCACTGGAAAAAATTAAGTTCAATATATATTATATATTTTATTATTCTGAGAAAAAACTAATAATAATAATAATAATAATAATAATAATAATAATAATAATAATAATAATAATAATAATAATAATAATAATAATAATAATAATGGGCTTTTTTTCTTTGTTTTTTTCCAGTGGCTGTAATCATCTTTTATGTCCGTGTCTGTCTTACTTTTTTGTACGTTTGAAAAGCTACAAAAATACATTGATCAAAAAGAAAACAGAAAATAAAAATGGACTTATGAGGTTTCTGCTCATCAGTGACAATATTTTCAATATATTTGCACATGATATTAACCCTTTGATGCATGAATGATTAGAACCTTGGACAACCTTTTTCCTAAGGGTTTTTTTTTTTTTTAATTTCTCTTTAGGCTGAAAAAAATCATTTTCATTGAAATGTTTTTAATGAACTCATTTTTTATGGAGTTGCAAAGATGTTGTCAGCTGGAGAACATGTTTAAAAGAGTAATTCCATGGTTATTTCATTAATATTGCTGTGTTCTCCATTGTTATTGAATGCATTGTGCGTTGGTTCTGTTTAAAACACATGCAGGTTCCTTTGTTTCCAGCTGTTTGTGGAGGGTAGAAAAATGACCTACGGTGGAACAACAGACTTTTCTGGTCCTTCCTCATACATATCCATAACGTGATAAAAAGGCATCTCTGATTGGCTCATAGAATGAATGTATGAAAGAACACTCCCCGCCTCCCTTGTTGCTCTGTATGTGTTTACCATCCCAGAGTAGCATCCAGCTAGGTTTCATGCTGTTGCTTGTTTTAAAAACGTGTAGAGGCTTCATTTCCACAGACAGCACATGAACTAGTTTATACAGCAGCGACTGTGATGCCATCTTCTCTTGTCGGTGCTAATGCTAATGCTACTTCCGATTCGCTGCAATGGGGGATGGAGTGGGGGGAGTATTACCTGCATTCCATGGGTAGGCTTAACCCCACATGGGTGACGCCAATGTCCACATGATGTAATGTGGACAGGCTTTTCTGAGTGTTTTGTTTCTCTGTGTTGTTTTCTATGAATGGGAAATACAGCCAGTGGAGATGACAAACCACTTTCAAACGCAGCATGTGTTGGTAACTCGGGGTGACCCATTAGATTCCAAAAGGAGTGTAGAAAAGTGGTTTTCAGTGGAATAACACCTTTAAACTTTGAACCAAAGAAACGTGTATTTAAGACGTAGCTAATTTCAGAGGACTATGAAATAAAACATTTTTAATGCACTTTTTGTTTAAGAAGATACTGTTAATTTACTATTAATTACAGTCTTAACAACAACAGTAATATATTTACGTGTAAACATGTGAGTGCAGATCAGGTATTAAGAATAGACCAGTTACAGTAATGACTGACTGGACAACAACTGACCACTGGACTGACCAGTATGACCAGTATGACCAGTATGTTTATTATGGTGATGTTTATTTAGTGTCTGTCTTCATAAATCTGTCTTCAGTCTTACCTCTGAAGTTTTCCTGCCACGTTCATCTGTTTAAAGAAGTTGGACACAGTTATTAAAGCATTCAAGTATCTTCTGTTGTGACCAGGCTGTGTTACAGTCTATTACCTCACCTGTCATCATGTCATCTACTTGATTTCTAATGATGTAACACATTAAAACAATGAAAAGAGTTGCTAAAAACAGGCCGATCCCACATCCGATCAAGGCATACTTAATATCTGTAAGAGAAAAAATAAAACAAAACACAAAAACAGTCAACGTCATGACAAAACAAGATGAAACTGGAGACCAGAGACAGAACATGTGTGTAGAAACAGACGGCTCAGGTTCAAGCGTTGGCACAGATCAATGAAAGGACAGAAGCAGAGAGGATGTAGGATTTCACAACTTGTTTACTCGACCACAGACCAAGAACTCAGTCATCGTATCATGCTTCCTTCCACTGATGGAGTTGCATCATCACCAATTACTTTAGTTCAGGGACACATTCGTACAATATGATCTAAAGTGGATCAAACCAGTAAAATAATCGTTTGTTTCGTCGTCTGGTTCACGGGGGTCACTGGGGGCCGATTGCAGTGGTACACCCTGTATGAGTCTCCAGATCATCACAGACTCCACATATATAGACAATCACTCTCTGAGTGAATTAACCTGCACTAGACTTCTGCACAGGACACAATGTCCAGTCCTGCAAAGAATTAGGATTTTCAGTCCCACATGATTCAGATGTGAGTTGAACTGTGGTATACAGAAGACCGCTGGCCTGGTGTGGTTTGGGGGCGTGAGGCACAGTTCAGCTTGTAGATGGCAGGAGGCTGGTAGCGTGAGGCCGCTAATGGCCCTGTTGCACCAGGGTCTGGTCTTCTCAGAGTTGTGTTAAACTGAAGGTAAATACCACCAGCAGGCCGATGGTAAAGAAGCCAACCTTAAGAGAGTCCGTCAGAGTCCATCTTGGGTATTTAACCTTGGCAGGTCGCAGGGTCGGCCAGTGACCCTGTGACCTGCCAGTTGTTTAAAAGTCTGACCTTTCAGAAAAGTCTAGAAAAGGTTGAAATTTTGAATTTCAGAGTATTTCTATTCTGTTTTTATTTCTGTTTTAAAGGGTTCAAACATACCTTTACCATTTGTATTTGTATGTATATGTATATGTATGTATATACTGCTCAGATATACTGCGCTGATTTACTTACTGTCACATTTGTCTAGTTTGAAAAAGTAATGAGTCTATTCTGAGAATGTAAAGAGTATAAAGTACAGATGTTTATATAAATGTAAAGAGTATAAAGTGCAGATATTTATATAAATGTAAAGAGTATAAAGTGCAGATATTTATATAAATGTAAAGAGTATAAAGTACAAGTGAAGAAATGTAGGGAGTAAAAGTAAAATGTTTTCAGAAAGATAAACACTCAAGTATAGTTTTTAGGTATATGTACTTTACTTAAGTACAGTAAAGGAAGTACTTCTACTTAGTTACTTCCACCTCTGACAATGTGTGAGAAAACATCAGATTAGCTGAATTATTTTTTCAATCCATGTTTGTTTGCTTCAAAAATGAAGACATTTTCCATTATTTTGTAATTCCAGGAACAATAGGTTCATATATAAATGTCAACCACATTGTGGTTTTCATGCCTAAAGGAGAATAAAAATACTCAGGAAAGACATTATGACTAAGTTTCTCATAATTCATGCACCACAGGGTTAATGTGCAGTAAAATGACCTTTGACCCACCTGGTTTGTCCTTCAACTCAGCTCCATCTCCTCTCACAGTCATCAGCACATATTCTGAAACACATCATTTTCAGGTCAAACAAACACAAACAGGAAGTAGCTGACACCACACTGTTGTTTTTATCAGATGGAGAGAAGCTTTATGATTGTGTTCTGCAGTGATCGGTGCAAAAACAGTTGCACAACCTATTATTTACGAGAAGGTTTGAAGCAGAGGTGGGAGAGGAAGTAGCTAAACAAAAGTACTATGTTACTGTAGTTTAATAGATTTTTTTTTAGGTATCTGTACTTTACTTGAATATTTATTTTTCTGGCAACTTTTTACTTTTACTGCCAACATTCTTGCATAAATATCTGTACTTTATACTCTTTACATTTATATAAATATATGTACTTTATACTCTTTACATTTATATAAATATCTGTACTTTATACTCTTTACATTTATATAAATATATGTACTTTATACTCTTACATTTATATAAATATCTGTACTTTATACTCTTACATTTATATAAATAACTGTACTTTATACTCTTTACATTTATATAAATATCTGTACTTTATACTCTTACATTTATATAAATATCTGTACTTTATACTCTTACATTTATATAAATAACTGTACATTATACTCTTTACATTTATATAAATATCTGTACTTTATACTCTTTACATTTATATAAATAACTGTACTTTATACTCTTTACATTTATATAAATATCTGTACTTTATACTCTTTACATTTATATAAATATCTGTACTTTATACTCTTTACATTTATATAAATATGTGTACTTTATACTCTTTACATTTATATAAATATCTGTACTTTATACTCTTTACATTTATATAAATATGTGTACTTTATACTCTTTACATTTATATAAATATCTGTACTTTATACTCTTTACATTTATATAAATATCTGTACTTTATACTCCTTACATTTATATAAATATCTGTACTTTATACTCTTTACATTTATATAAATATCTGTACTTTATACTCTTTACATTTATATAAATATATGTACTTTATACTCTTTACATTTATATAAATATATGTACTTTATACTCTTTACATTTATATAAATATCTGTACTTTATACTCTTTACATTTATATAAATATCTGTACTTTATACTCTTTACATTTATATAAATATCTGTACTTTATACTCTTTACATTTATATAAATATCTGTACTTTATTCTCTTTACATTTATATAAATATGTGTACTTTATACTCTTTACATTTATATAAATATATGTACTTTATACTCTTACATTTATATAAATATCTGTACTTTATACTCTTACATTTATATAAATATCTGTACTTTATACTCTTTACATTTATATAAATATCTGTACTTTATACTCTTTACATTTATATTAATATCTGTACTTTATACTCTTACATTTATATAAATATCTGTACTTTATACTCTTTACATTTATATAAATATCTGTACTTTATACTCCTTACATTCTCAGAATAGACTCATTACTTTTTCAAACAAATATTCAGATAATTACATCCCTATTTTGTGCCAATTTCAAGTGTCGATGACAACCTGTTCTTGAATTAGAGACAATAATGTGATTTAGACCCTTCTGCTAAATCAGGGGTCTCAAACTTTGGTCCTCGAGGGCCGGTGTGCTGCATGATTTACATATTTCCCACTTTCACATGATTCATTTAACCCTTTAACTCCTGAGACTTGAGTAGTTCTACATAAAAAACAATTGCACTAAGTAACAAAATGAACCAAAAAAAAAGACAGTCATCAATAAAATTAACAAAAATGAAGAATAAACCAACAAAATGATTTGTAACATGAACAAAGTAACACACAAATGAAGCAGAATTAAAGGAAAAATAATTAAATAAAAAAAAAGTAAAAAGAAATTCAACAAAATGTGCAACAAAATTAAACAATAGTACTAATACATATTTGCAAAATTATAAATAACATGGAAAAATGTGCAAACATATATATATATATATATATATATATATATATATATATATATATATATATATATATATATATATATATATATGTGTGTGTGTGTGCGTGTGCTAGAAGAGGGAGATATCTAAAACCTGCACGACATTGGGTCTCAAACACTGGATTTAGACACTCTGCGTCTATATGTGAAAATATAATGCACAGTAAATTTCCAAGTGTAAAAAATGTATTTTAATCCATTTAATTTTCTCTTAAAAGTTCTTCATATTTATGGACGCTGCTACTGTCGCAACCATAACATGTCAACACTGTCTCTTTTGTATAAAAACTATTATATGAGATTATAACACAAAAATATACTTTTTAAGAAGATGTCCGAAGTAGCTAACAACAGAGGAGAAACAAAATGTCTGACGTGAACAACTCGTGTATATCTAGGTTTTTGTCACCACCATCAGACGTCGCCATCGTCAGGTTTTCTGTGTGACAGTGGTGACGTACAGTCTGACGGTGGTGACAAAAACCTCCAAATAGTCCTGAACAGAGGCTTGAATATAATTGTTGATCACATTAATTATCAATATAACCTGTAATCTTTCATTAATCTTTTTTATCATTTTATTTATGTAATTCCCCCTACATGTTCTCCATATTGTATGACACTAGGGAATGAAGTTTGCCTTCCCTCTCTCTCTATTATACCATGTTCATAGTTCATAGTGCACATCCTACCTTCCTACATAGTGTAACCTGGTTAAAAAATAAGTTATTAAGTTAATCAGAAGTATTTAGAAATGTTCAGAAATATGTTAAAAAGCACAAACACATTACTTATCCTATAAATATTTAAATTCATAGTTTCATTAATATTTTGAGTTAAAAATATTTAAGAGAATTCCCAAATAATTTAGAAATTATTACAAAGGTCACAGATATTTCGTTAGTTTTAGCTTTTATTTTGAAGGAAACAGGATGTACTTATGTACAAGGTTTCCCTGGTCCATGCTTGTAAACCGGAAGTGCTCTAAACAATGCGGTAACTTGATTAGAAACTTTGCCGACACAATGGAGTAACCGACCGCAGTTTCTCCCGGTAAATCACAATTTGGAGACTTTTACCCATTATTAATCCAATAGTCACTAATAGTCTCATTATATTATATTGTTTACAGCACTGAAGGGTATCACTCGTGAGGTAACAACGTCCCGCAAAGTGTATTTGCCTTAAGGTAAAAGATGTATTAGCAGTTAGCATTCACTGTACAACTGTATGCTATTACTGTTTACTACACATTTGTTTAAAGTAATGCTAAATCAGCTTGCTTATTGTATTTTCATGATTTCGGATAGAAATGTGGACAGTATAATTAATTGGCACCTAAAATTGTTTAGATGATAATGGCAGTAAATTTAAAAGCATATTTCCGGGCACAGCATGTGGCGAACCAGAGCGGGACCAGTGTGGCAGTGACGTCATTCACCATTTTGTGACCACGCCATCTTCATTCATCCATCACCATCTTCTACATTCATCACCATCTTCATTCATCCATCACCATCTTCTACATTCATCACCATCTTCATTCATCCATCACCATCTTCTACATTCATCACCATCTTCTACATTCATCACCATCTTCTACATCGCACCCAAACGACGTTCAGACCTGCAACATAACTAACTAGTAGCGGTAACTGCCGGCTATATGACTGTGTGTGTGTGTGTGTGTGTGTGTGTGTGGGTGTGTGTGGATGGTGAGTGGCCACTTACATAATTGGATTGTATTGTAACCTTTTTTCCTGAAATTATTATTTAGTAAACTATAATTTTTAATATATTTTAAATCTTTGGTGGTTTTTATGTTTAACTATTGATGTGTATGTATAAATTGGTAAAGTAAAAGGAACTGGGATTAGTATATACATTGGAAATTTTAACAAAATTAATAGTTTGAGTTAGAAAGAACTCAGGGGCCCTTATACGCAGAGTATAGGTGGGCTACAATAGCACAAAGTATACAATAGGGCATTAACGACTTCAGTTTTTTTCAAGTTGACTTATCCGTCAATAAAGTCGAAGTCGAGTTGATGCGTCGTAATGAAGCCATTACATTGTCAGCTGAGGAACAACACAGACACACGACTTAAAATAAACATGGACACACATCTCTCCAGCAATGAGCAACTTGTATTAAAGTTCACTGTAACATAACAATGTCCACTGACACAAGCAACATTTTAAGCCCAACAAAACAAAGGCTAATGTTAGCAAAGAGTTTTCTGTTACATTTAACTAAATGACATCAGTAGGTGAACATATGTCCACATTTGGGCTGGACCCACGGCTCTAAAACTGGACTCTCCACACGTCTGTCACGGGTCCTCACTTTTTATATTAAGCGCAAAACGTTTGAGACAGCGGCCGCCAAGACACACACCACACTGTCCACATCATGCTGCTCACACTCAGGTTCTGTAGCAGATGCTGCTGTGTTTACGCAGAATTGTAATATTTTTGAAACATTTTCTAATTTTTGTTGTATATAAATATTACATAAATATATACATATGAATATATTAGAAAGAGAAAGAATAACATGCGACTTGTCAGCTCCTCCAAATGTAATGTGACCATTTCATATGATTTAATTTTTGACCAAATAGTTCAATAAAGTTGTTTACGATATGTTTCATCAGTGCTGCTGAGTTATGAAAGTAATACTCTCTTTCAATACAAAAACAATATTTTTTCTATTTAGGCTAAAAGTAAATGTTGTATGATGGCAGATGTTTTAAAGGAGTGCACATGAAACCGTATAAAAAATCAACAAAAGTGAACATTCAACATTTAACTGCATATATGTGTACTAAGAATGCCAGATAATGATTTAAAAACTTAAAATGCATATAAGACTAAATAAATAGAAAATAACTTGCTTTTAATTGTGTCTTGACCAGTGCTGGGAAAGTTATTTTGAAAAAGTAATTAATTACAAGCACTAGTTATTTCCCCAAAAAGTAATTGCGTTACTCCACTAGCAAAGTAATGAATTTCTGCAGAACTGCAGACTGGTGGAAACCGTTAAGGTTTTTACACCATATTTAGTAGCAGAATTTGCTGGAATATCGAATATTTTCTCTATGTGTGACAGTTTAAAATGAACTTTTAACATAACATCAGCTCGACCTCGCAGTGTGACTGGTGTTTAAAAAACGCTGTGGTGTGTACAGCTGTGTGTGTGTGTGTGTGTGTGTGTGTGAAAGAGCTGACAAAGCAACTGTTAGTGAGGCAGTCAAGATTTTTTGATGCATTTCGCCCCCCCTAAATCCACTTCTAGTCTTGTGATTTCCTCCTCTGCTGCTGCTTTGTTTTGGTGCTTTTTGTTAGTGACGTTACTATAGCAACTGACATGATATAAAAATCAAAATGTTCCCATGGGGATGTATGGAGATGGAGACACACGTCTGACAGGACAGGGCTCACCCATGGGCTGTGTCCGAAACCACTCCCTACTCCCTACATAGGGCCCTATATAGGGACCACGCCATTATATAGGGGAGTCCGAATATGTAGTGAACTACTTATAAGCCCTACATAGTGCACTCAATGTATCCCACAATCCACCGGGAAATGTTGTGTGCATCGATGGTCACTAACCAAAGCACTATATACCATCATGCATTGCACGAATCGAAAAATGACTGAAGGACGGAGATTAAAAAAGAAAAAAAAAACTTTATTGAAATCACAATATACATACTCTTAATGAGGATAATGAATACAACTAAAAATTAAAGTCATTAATAAAACAAGGGAAAGAGGGCTGACAGTTTCTGCATTTTACACAGTGAATATGATTATATTATATTAATATTAATTATATTAATAATGTCTGATAAGGAAGATTTCAAATCATCTATTTAAAAAATTATATGATTTCATTCAAAGGATGGTACACCGTTAATTTTTAGTGAAATCCAATTATGTATATTAGACCAAAAACACTGAGATACAGTACATGCAAAAAAATAAATGATCTGGTGTTTTATCAACAGTATTACAGAAGGAGCATTGATCCACCTCAAATTTGAATATTTTCTTCACAAACTGCCACAGGATAAATGTTATGGACAGTTGTATGATTAAAAGAAACACGGACAGATTGATATTGGAGTCATACTGACAGAGCTACAGCTGTTCAGTAACGATAAACATGAACAGGTGAGACAAGAGTTATTTAACAGTTAATAACAATAAAACAGTCGTGAACCAAGTTTATTCATTTTTTATTTTATTGCACGGACGGTAATACACTTGTTTTTTAAAGTATTAAAAATTTTTTACTCGAAATGTGCCGTTATACTCTAACGCTGTTATTCCCAACACTGGTCAAGTTGTGTGTTGTATTGACAAAAACAAAGTATGAACTTGAAAAACGAAAAAATTGAAAATGTACCGTTGCAACCTCCTCATTTTCTAACAGTCAAGACCTTTCACTATAATGATATACTTTCATATTTTGTAATTCAACTTTTTTTTCTAAATTAAAACCTGTTTTAGTTTTAGGACACACACACAGCATTCACTCTACGTATAGTAGAGTGAATGACAGAGGTCACAGACAGAGGAAAGGAAGAGGAAAGACACAAAAGAGAGAAAAACATGACATATACTCTACCCTACTATACTATACTCTTCTACACTACTATATATATATATATATATATATATATATATATATATATATATATATATATATACACACACACACACACACACACACACACACACACACATTGGCAAATGTAGGTGAAAGTCACAGTCACTAACTCACAGAAAACATGTTTTCACAGTGATAAGTCATTGGGTAAATCAGATCAAATGTGTGCCATGCACCACCTGTTTTATTTTATTTTCATAGTTGTGAGTAAAGTTGAAATCATCCATAGGTTATAATAAACTGTCATTGTTTTGTTTTTTTTTTAAGTGAGAAATACTAAAGCTGTGAGCACCCAGTACATATGTTCACTTTCTTAATAGATAACATATGTATGGATGATAATGTTGAAGATACGTTGCCATGTTTTCCACTAAAAACTAAATGACAAAAATACATTAAAGAAAATGCGTAATTCTTAAATGTACAGCTTTCTGTGGTTATTTTATGTGGATAACCAAATAAAGTTCATTCAATCAAAATTTCATTTAAAAAAGAAAACAGTCGTTCCTGTAAAGGCTTTCATGCGCAGTTTAAAACTGTTCTGTTGTATATTTATGACTGTTGTTGTTTTAGTTCCATATCCCAACCGTACATCGTACTATACACTGCAATTAAACCTGATCTGCTGTAACTGGTTTAAATGTTAAAAAAAAAGGGTAATTGTTATCAGACTGTAATTATCAGTTTTATTTTCAAGAACATTTTTGTTTTGCTTTGTTTGACATTATATATCTCATAAGTTTCTAACACTTTATCTGTAACTACATGTTTCTTTGCCTCTAAAATGAAATGCATGGTGTTAACCCCACAAATATAATAACCCACAAACGTGCAGCTTTTAACATAATACACAAATGTAATAATAACTTTCCCACGACTGCGACCACTACTTCCTGCCCATCAGTTGAAATCATCATAGTCACATAACTGCAATAGTCCAGGAGCCCAGGGGGTGGAACCTAGTTGGGAAGGTTACCAATTTTTATGGGTACTATGATGTCCGGCATGGTCCCCAGATAGAGGAACGGCACGTCTGCCGGGTTCCCTCGGGTGGGTGTGGCCAGGGGGGGTGTAAAACTGGCACCCAAAAAATGGGCTAGATCAGTTGGTGAGGTTACCACTTGGAACCTGTTGCAAATTGTTTGCCATGGTCCCCTGATTGAGGAATGGCTACTGCCAGACGTTTTTGTTGGTGGGCGGGGCTTGCCAGACATCATTAAGTGGAGGGTGAAAAATGGGCTAGATCAGTTGGTGAGGTTACCACTTGAAACCTGTTGTAAATTGTTCATCATAGTCCCCTGATAGAGAAATGACCATTGCCAGACATTTTAAGTGGTGGGTTACCCCCGGCAGACGCCCCGATATGATGACACCCCCAAAAATGGGCTAGATCAGTTGGTGAGGTTACCACTTGAAACTTGCTGCAAATTGTTCATCATAGTCCCCTGATAGAGAAATGACCACTGCCAGACATTTTAAGTGGTGGGTTACCCCCGGCAGATGCCCAGATATGATGACACCCCCAAAAATGGGTTAGATTAGTTGGTGAGGTTACCGATTGATACCTGTAAAAATTGTTTGGCCCCTGGTCCCATGAAAGAGAAATGGCCACTTACATATATTGTTGTTGATGGACACGGCTCACCAGACATACATTACAATGGGTGAAAAATAAGAAAGATCTGGTGGGGTTAGAAGTTGAAACATGTTGTCAATTATGGTCCTCTGACATTTTTTCACTTTCACTTTCCAGCAGTAGTGGAGTAGGCCTACCCTCGTGACCAATAGGGAGTGTATAGCCATAGTTAGTTACATCATCCAAAGTGTCACAAACTTGACAAATGAACACATTGACTCAATTAAATTTTATTTTGTTGAGAAATGTAACGATCTTATACAGTTTATTAACCTTGGAGCTGTTTTCTGTAAATTGCTTAACCATAGAAATTAAAATTAACAACATAAAAATACAACATGTAACATAACAGCATAGAACAACATATAACTATATTAATTTGTCTCGTACACACCTCGGTTTAGAGGTAAACGGTGAACTGCAGTGTTAGTCCTCCTGGTCTGAGTCTTCAGATTCCTCACTCCAAGGCTCATCTGACTCCTCCTCAGTGCTGTCCTCCTGACTCCTGGCTCTTCTCCCACCTCGTTTTCACTGTCCATCTCAGCACACTGAAGCAAGATAGATCGAATCAGCACCAAAATTTATTGTGGAAGGGCTATAGACTTACATAATTCTTAGGCCTATCAATTAAATATTGAGAGTTATCAACTGAATGAGATCATATGCCATCTGGAAGAATGGGTTTTCAGGCAGTAATTTTCAACCCTCTGACAGAAATATATGTACACACGTACAATGCATACATACATACATACATACATACAGTACATACCACATACATACATACATACATACATACATATATACACACATACTTACATATGCACATAATTATATACTACATACATACAGTACGTATACATACGTACATAGATAATCAATTGTAGAGCTCAACAATGAAAGGGCAAAGACTGAATACGATATATTTATAGACAGATTGGAAAATTCATGAATATTAATATTAAATGACAATAGACAATGTTTGAACCAACCTTCAGCAGTCTTCAGCTTGATCCAAATGACAGTCCGTTCCCATCGATTGAATTCAGAAACTTGAGATTTGAAAAAAATGTGGCATATCTGGAAAACGAGGACGGTGATCTGAGGCCTTCAGATGATGGGATATTACTGTACAAGGCTCAGCTCCTTTATCATGTACGGTGAGTTAGAAAAAAAGTGACATGAACTTATTTTTTTGATTGAAATTGCTTTAGATGGCCACTGCCACAGGTATTTTGTTTAAATGCTATAACTTTTGAACGAGTGGAAGGCTCTGCACCAAATTTTGTGTGCTAATGGTCTATGATTGGTACATGAACAGATTTTATTTTGGAGGCCAAGGCTTCTACGATGACTGAATTTAATCACAGCGAATTTATGTTTGGCCCATTACATTTAAACAAGTGCTTGGATTTGCTCCAGTCCTTGAGACATAGGCTACACCTTTTAGATGGCCAACCTTTTTTGCAATAAATCTTGTTGACCTATACACTGTATAATATGTGAGCTGATTATATTTGGGTCACATGGTCAAGATAGCAGTCGCTTTGTGTGGTAATCCAAAAAATTTAGCCGATTTGGGGTTGTAGAGCCAGATATACACAAGAGTGTGACAGCAGCGAGAAGACAGCCGAGTATCGGGTGTTGTGTTCTACTGACAGCATTGGTGTGCGCGGCCAGTCCTGTTCAAAACCCCCCCCACAGCCAATGCTAGTTTGCTACTTTGCCATTCATAACAACGGGACACCCAACACCCAAATTCCGCTCGGGTTCTATTTTCCAAATGCAGCGCAGGTCCCGCGCCGCTTCCGCCGTGTTGGTGTGTAAGGTCAGATCTGTTTCCATTTTCGCCACCGCCAGTAAAAATCGCTTCAGTCCTGCCCCGCTTCCCCGCTCTGGTCTGAAATAGGCCTAGATCTGGCAGTTGCAGGCGACTTTACAAGAATGTGTGTTCACAATGGGGTGTCTCACGGTGGGAACCCACCAACAAAAATGTAATTGCCCATTCATCAATCAGGGGACCAGGGGTCAAACAATTTTTTACAGGTTTCAATCGGGAATCTCACAATTTTTGGTGAGATCTAGCCCATTTTTGCTACCCATCATACGGGGACATCTGCTGGTGTAACCCATCACTAAAAATGTCTGGCAGTGGTCATTTCTCTCTTAACGGACCATATATATATATATTTTTTTTACAGGTTTCAAGTGGTAACCTCACCAACTGATCTAGCCCATTTTTGGGGGTGTCATCATATCGGGGCGTCTGCCGGGGGTAACCCACCACTTAAAATGTCTGGCAGTGGTCATTTCTCTATCAGGGGACTATGATGAACAATTTACAGCAGGTTTCAAGTGGTAACCTCACCAACTGATCTAGCCCATTTTTGGGGGTGTCATCATATCGGGGCGTCTGCCGGGGGTAACCCACCACTTAAAATGTCTGGCAGTGGTCATTTCTCTATCAGGGGACTATGATGAACAATTTACAAGAGGTTTCAAGTGGTAACCTCACCAACTGATCTAGCCCATTTTTCACCCTCCACTTAATGATGTCTGGCAAGCCCCGCCCACCAACAAAAACGTCTGGCAGTAGCCATTCCTCAATCAGGGGACCATGGCAAACAATTTGCAACAGGTTCCAAGTGGTAACCTCACCAACTGATCTAGCCCATTTTTTGGGTGCCAGTTTTACACCCCCCCTGGCCACACCCACCCGAGGGAACCCGGCAGACGTGCCGTTCCTCTATCTGGGGACCATGCCGGACATCATAGTACCCATAAAAATTGGTAACCTTCCCAACTAGGTTCCACCCCCTGGGCTCCTGGACTACAAGTTACCTATTCTGAATTATTTTATTCAGAATAAACTATTTTAAATTAAAAAACATTATTTAAATGTAGCTGTCGTCTTACCCCAGTTTTAAATTGGATTCATCAATTTCATCTTGAAGTAGTTTTACTAAAACGTACTTACTACATAGTTTGGTCACTACAGATTTGGCTGTCAATCATGTTCAGGTTATGGAGGGTAACTTCATCTGACGTGTGCCTGGAGGCTGGAAGAGTGAGTCAGATAAAGTGACCAGACCCACACTGACCTCTTACATAATATGTCATGTCCAGACAACACAGTGTGGACAGTCTGGCTACACTGAGGAATTAAGCCCATGAAACCATTTATATCGTATTTGTTACATCAGGTTTTGGGACCTTTATTTTAACAACTCTGTACAGCTCTATGAGATGACCTTGTTGTGATTCGGGGCTCTACAAATAAAATTATATACCAGGTTGTCCTTAAAAAGCTGGTATATAACTCTATGAATAAAACTACCTCACATGTTTTATATTTTCAAAATGTTCTTGATAAAATTTTAACTTGTATCTAAATTATAATATTGTTCTCAGCAATAGGTTGGTAAAAATGCCCAATATAACAAAAGTGGGACAAAAATATATCATAGAAGAAAAAGATGTGGCAATATTTTTTGTTTGGATTATGTTAAGTTGAAATGAAATTGAATCGTATGTGCGTTCAGTCCCCTGGTCATCATCATCACACATGTCACTGCAGCCAATTGGAAGGAAATATCCAAAACACTTTCCTCAAATGTTTTATATTTTCAAAATGTTCCTGATAAAATTAGATTTTGTATAGAAAGTTAATTTTGTTGTCAGCAAAAGGTTGACAAAAATGCCCAATATATCGAATGTGAATATATCATAAAAAAAAAGATTTGTATCATATTTGCTATCCCCTGTAACATATAAAGAAGCCAAATGTTTTCCTTAAAAACCTGTTATATAACTCTGTATGTGTTTTCATTCCCCTGGTTAATTATCATTTCACTGCAGCCAATGGGAAGGCTTTTTTTTGGGGCCTTTTTCAATATGGCCACTGTTACATTATTTAACACACATTTTGTTTGACTGTGTTAATTTTCCAAAAGTTATATTAATAACATTTATATTAGAGTATAGTAAAATGTCTATACTGCTGTATTTATTTTACTGTAGACCACTTAAAGGTTCAGGTTAATGATTACTATATGATTATTTTCCAAAACAACCTCAAATACAGTTTTTTCATCAAGGTCCACAGTCCTTCAGTGACACTAAAACTGACGATGAGTCTGACGAAAGTGACGTAGAAGAGGAACTGGGGCATCATTCACCTCTGGAGTCATTTAAAATGACCAACGCTCCCATTTTTCCAGTTTGTTGCATTGACAAACACCATAGTGGAGGAGAAGAATACATTTCTTAATTGTGCTATCATTAATAAATTCTATATCCTATATATCTGAGTTGTGCATTTGTTCTAAATGTTTGTATCAACATAAACTCTCTGTTAAATGTGGAAAATCAAGTAATCCCGACAGTATATGCATTAGCACCCTGGGATAAAAACACAACACACATGGGAAGTGATGACCTACTAGCCTAGGATCTAGTCTGTCCCCAGTGGCCGCAAATGGTATTTGCTACGGGGAGACAGACTAGACAGCCTCGGATCTGAAAATCCAAAATGGACCGGACCAATCAAATCGCGAGGGGCGGGATTGGAGCCCACCCTGCCTCATGACGACACAAATACGACACGTAATGTTGTAGTCGCAGAGACGTAGCAGCTAGCACACATTGCCGTAACACCAGTTGCTAGCTGCTAGACAACATGGCTCATCACCAGGAACAACCATTCGAGCTGGCTTTGGCAGCAACGCTAGGTGATTTAAAATTACAGTTTTCCCTGCGAGAGGAGCAGAAAACGGCACTTAAGCTGTTTTTAGAAAAAAGGGACGTTGTCGGAGTTTTGCCCACCGGGTATGGCAAAAGTTTGATATATCAGCTGGCTCCGCTAGTGGGACGACGCATGGGTCTGCACAACCCGCTGGTGATCGTTGTGTCACCCCTTTTAGCCCTAATGGATGACCAGTTGCAAGAGGCCGAAAAACTGGGAATACAAGCAGCACAACTCGGCAAAGGCGACCCGGAGGAGATCCGAAGCGGCCGGTGCCAAATAGTGTACGGGAGTCCGGAATCCTGGCTGAACCGGGAATGGTTAGACTCTGATTGGTTACCCATCCAATAGCGTGGCGTTGTGTAAAGAGAAAACTTGACAGACAGCGGTTATCCCGCCCACAAATTCGCCTAGACTTTCTAGACTCTCCCCGTAGCAAATACCATTTGCGGCCACTGGGGACAGTCTAGATCCTAGGCTAATGACCTACAGTATATGCAGTGAATCCCAAATGCAACTCAGGTGTTTTCCCTGTTAGTGTCTTGTCCTTATTCTGTCCATCTGAACATGTATACGTATGTTAACCTATGCTACATAGACCTACTGTGCACAACAAAATATGAACTTAATTTATGAAAACATTATTTCATTAAACAGCCATATACTTACTTCCCTTTATAACTCGGTGTGATGCTCTTAAAATGTGAAGCATGTGCACTATCTTAGCTTCTTAGGGGCGAAGTCAGCCCTGCTTGTCAAACCTAGTAACATCCTTGGTGTACTTTTTTTCTCCTTAAATTCTCATAATAGACTCATTTCTTTTTCAAACTAAACAGATGTGACAGTATGAAAAACAAGTGGCTTCAGAAGGAAGATAAGTGGAGAAAAACTGACTTTATATATTATAGTTTTTACCTCATAATTTTTTATTTTTATCTTAAAATTTTGCTTTTTTTTTATCTCATATCTCATTTTATCTCTGCCCACAAAACTGAGTAACTGTCTGTGATCAACCACATCATGTGCACAGTAGCTCACTTTTAAAGACTTTATTTTTGGAAACTTTTGAAACTCTTCTAACTTTTCCTGGTTAAATATGTATTATTGTCTTCATGGCAAAACAAGCTGTTTAACTTTATTACAATTGAGAAGTTGTACTTTTTTTTTTTTTTTTACTTTCATTTCAATAAAGGAGTTGAATCAGTACTTGTACTTTAACCAGAGTATTTTTTCACACTAGTCGCAGTACAGAATGTGAGTACTTTGACCACCTCAGACACACTGTACATGAGCACGTCAGGTTTAGTTCCATGTGACTATCTTTGACAAACAGATGTTCAAGACTTACCTGCGACGAGGACAGCTCTGAGGACACCTGAGGACACTGTCATAGTTCTTTGCTTCAGTGAGATCACGGTGCAGCTCCTTCATGTGCTTCGACTCTTTTCTCTGCAGAAAATGGTTGAACTACTTCCTGACTCTGTGGGTTTTAAATCTGATTACAAGGTTATGTCGTTTTCAGCTTTTGCATCAGTGTCCCATAAACGGTGGTAAACTCTGAAGAGTGTATTTACATCACTCTTTTTTTCTTCTTATTATTTTAATTTAACCTTTATTTTACCTGGTCAGATCAGTTCTCATTCACAATGAAGACCTAGCACGTCTGGACTGTAGCATAATCTGTCAGGTAAATATACCGTATTTTTTGGACTATAACACACACTTAAAGACTTGAATTTTCTCTAAAAACGACAGTGCGCCTTATAATCCAGAGCATTTTGGGTGATGGATTCATTGTGGTTGTGCTTAGTACTTGGAATTTTGACTTTTTATCTCACAGCTTTTACTTTTTTTTAATCTCATAATTTTGACTTTTTATCTCATGAGTTGGACTTTTTATCTCATAACTTTTACTTTTTTATCTCATAATTTGACTTTTTTAGAAGTTTGATTTAGCAAAATAAGAGTGTATTTTGTTCCGTGTTACAACTCAACATGGTTGGGAGTTATTGTGACTTTAGTTTCGCTTAATGGGCCTTATATATGAAAAACCTAATAAATACACCATTCGTTGACAGTGTGCCTTATAGTGCAGAAAATATGGTAATCTGTGTCCTCTTTGAAACTGCATTAGTGTTCAGTATTTTTCTGTTTATTATTATTCATTTAAGAGTAAACTGAAAACCTAACTTTTTAGTTTAGCTTTTAATTACATTTTTACTTTTAACAATATTTCATTGTGCTGTTTTATGTATTTATATTCATTTTATTACTTGTTTCGTCATCTGAACCCGCTTTACCCTCACTCGGGTCACGGGGTCTGTGGGGGCCTAATCCAGCTACAACGGGCGAAGGCGGAGTATACCCTGTATGAGTCTCCAGTTTATGTCAGGGCTGAATAACACATGGATAGTGGGAGGAAACTGGAGTACCTGGAGAAAACCCACGCAGACATGAGGAGAACATGTAAACTCCACACAGAAAGGTCTGGTGTGGGAATAGAACCAACAACCTTCTGTCTGTGAGGCATGAGTGCTAACCACTGCACCACTATTTATTTAGTTTATTATATATGATATACATTTTTATTTTTTAAATCTTTTACATTTTTAATTGTACCTACAACTGCAGGATAGTGGGGGGTCTGATGTAAAGCATTTGTTCTACATGCACCATGTATGAAAAGTGCGACATAAATAAAGTTTGATTGATTATTGTGACTTCTTTTTTTTATTATTGTATCATTGTTTTTGGTTTGCTTTTTTTTGGAAGCAGGTTTGTGTAAAAACTACTACACTAATTTCCATGAAATATTCAGAAAAGGTACGAGGTAGTTCAGAATAGATCCCATTAAATTTTGGTGAATATAGGTCAAAGGTTAAGGACACAATCACCAAATATATTTTTTTCACAATGATAAGAAATAGGTAAAGTCAGGTCAATTGTGTGTGAGGGGTGCGGGGTTTGACACAGAAATACACACACACACAGCATGCACTCTACTATACTCACTCAACTATACTATACTCTATTACACTACACAGTAAATTTTGCAGTGTTAAATCAACACTTAGAGAGTTAATTTGGAGACAATGGGACCAAATACACTCTAGAAGAAGTTAAATAAACTCTCTAAGTGTTGATTTAACACTGCAAAATTTACTGTGTACTATATATATATATATATATATATATATATATATATATATATATATATATATAATATTTCTTTTATTCTGAAACACAGAAAACAGTTTTGTATGTTAGCAGCACACGACTGATTAAATAAGATGCTTTACAAATGGAATAAAAGTAAGAACACAAAACAGCATAAAAGGCATAAAACATAAAAACAGACACAGACCAACAATGATCAAAACAACAATTCAAACAAAGGCCAGTTTAAACAAATGTATCTTCAACTGCTTTTTAAAAGTGACCAAAGTGTCCACAGATATTAAATGTAGTGGTAGAGAGTTCCACAGAGTGGGTGCCACAACCTCAAAGGCGTAGTCTCCTTTGGTTTTTATTCTGGAACGAAGAAGAACCAGCAGGTCCATATCAGAGGACCTCAGAGACCTGCTGGGGACATAAGGCCGCAACATGTAGGCGGGTGTTTGTCCATGCAGAGCTCTGTACGTAACTACAAGAACTTTAAATTATATTCTACATTTTATCGGTAGTCAGTGGAGAACAGTTAAAATAGGGGTGACATGGGACCTTTTAGGAGACCTGGTCAACAGCCTGGCAGCAGCATTTTGGATCACTTATTGGTGATCCACAGATGATTTTCTGAGGCAGGTAAAAGTGTGTTACAGTAATCCAAACAAAATGACACAAACGCATGGGTTAACATTTCCATAATTGCTGGGGTTTCAAAGGGTCGAAGTTTGACTATGTTCCTTAACTGGAAAAATCAAGAGTGAGTCAAAGATTTCATGAAAATCAGTGTAGTAGTTTTTGGGTGAAGCTGCTTTACCATCAAATAAACAAACCAACAGACAGACAAATACATAAACCGACCCAAAAACAATACCCCGAGAGGGGCAACTACAATTACAGCCAACCAGAAGAGAGAGAGAGAGAGAGAGAGTACCCTTGGAAATTCGCACAATGTAACTATTGCTATAAAAAATGGTAATGGAAACACCTGAATTTTGAAAAAACACTCAAGTATGGCCAAAATGTTTTCACACTTTCATGAGGTATTTTTTCAGATGTTACAATATTGTAATACATCGCATAAGGGCAAAGGAAACACTTTTTCAGGCATTCTATGTCACAGGATGTGACGTACATATACATGGCACATGATCACTTTTCTTGGAGTGAAAATGGCAGCCGCAGTCGCTGGAACCATAACAACCATTGGCTGCTGGGACGTGAGAACCACAGCCGCCATCTTGGAGTGGTGAATTTTCTCTAAAAACGACAGTGCGCCTTATAATCCAGAGCATTTTGGGTGATGGATTATCATCATTTTTACCTCATAATTTTGACTTTTTATCTCATGAGTTGGACTTTTTATCTCATAGCTTTTACTTTTTTTATCTCATAATTTGACTTTTTTAGAAGTTTGATTTAGCAAAATAAGAGTGTGTTTTGTTCCGTGTTACAACTCAACACGGTTGGGAGTTATTGTGACTTTAGTTTCACTTAATGGGCCTTATATATGAAAAACCTAATAAATACGCCATTCGTTGACAGTGTGCCTTATAGTGCAGAAAATATGGTAATCTGTGTCCTCTTTGAAACTGCAAAATGGCAGCCGCAGTCACTGGAACCATAACAACCATTGGCTGCTGGGACATGAGAACTACAGCCGCCATCTTGGAGTGGTGATCACTACAGTAGACACAGTAAAGGTTTTATTTTATTATCTATTAGCTATCTATTATTATTGAATTTTTAAGTAGTTTTTTTTGTTTTTTACAGATAAATATATAAGTGATGAGCATATTTACATTTAATATTTCAACCTGACAATGTGGGGACCACATGTACAGACCCTTATAATGTCAGCCAGCTTGACATGTTAGTGCCTTTACATAGTTTGCCAGGGACTTTTACTGACAACAGAATTAGCTGATTCATTCACTTTAATGCTATCAGGGTGATGGCCAATCTGAAGCTCCAAAGGTGACAGCAGTGAAATCTTGTGGGATGATATTTCACGAGAGTTACGATGCTTCAATCCGTCAATTCAAACACGTTCAAAGTGGAAATATACTTTGTCGAAAATGTTAGGAATATCGCTATTGTTTTACAAAAAACTGTAATAGAAACCCAGCTAGAGAGAGAGAGAGAGAGAAAATGCGTGTGCGTGCATGTGCTTTGTGCATTCACTACTGCTTTCCACTTCTGGTTGGATGTAATTCTTGTTGTAACATTTATTGCTTAATGTTTCTTTTTAGTGATTAACATTTTCTATTACTTTTTACTTTTTTATTTTTATTCAATTTCCCCTTGGAATCAGGAAAGCAATTCTGATACTGATAAGTGCATTCTATTGTTCTGTATTTGTACATGGGCAATGACAGTAAAGTTGAATCTAATCTGTGTGTGTGTGTGTGTGTGTGTGTGTGTGTGTGTGTGTGTGTGTGTGTGTGTGTGTGTGTATAAGCAGTGTTGCCAAAAAATCACTGCAAGTCGGTAGATGATGTGAGGATGTTGCGAATGAAGTCATAACGTCATGCATGACACGCTGACCTCCAGAAAACATGTGCACTAATTTCTTTATGCTAACAGGCAGTGCTAACTACTTTTTAAAGGTCATAGGTCACCTGCACCACAGTGTGAGAGTCCTTACCTAAACCCAACAAAACACCCTTGGGATGAATTAGAGCCGATACGATGGCGTCTGCGGCCCAGTCGTGACGGCCGTTTTACTTCTGGTTATTTTTTTGGATTGGTGTATAGGGAAAATGTCAATCGGGAAGTGACATAATATGAGCGCTGGGTCTTTATGGGTCATTTAGGTAATTGAGGTGAACAGTGTGTTAGTTGATAACCTGTGCTGGTGCCAGTTGTCTTCCAGTTCCCATACCTGGCTTTACTAGGCTGCCGTCAGCTGTCCTGGCTCCCAGCAGGGTTAGGGTTAGGAGCAGGAGCAGGAGCAGGAGCCTGGCTGGGATGTGACTCCTTGTGGCAAAGCAACACATGTTTGTGTCAGTCAGAGTGGAACAAACAAAGGCTGGACTCGGATCCTGCCAAGTCTGAACATCGTGTGGGCGTGGTCAGTGTTTACCAGCTAGTGTTTCTGTTTATTTCTGTTTGAAGCAGCTGTTCTATCTATCTATCTATCTATCTATCTATCTATCTATCTATCTATCTATCTATCTATCTATCTATCTATCTATCTATCTATCTATCTATCTATCTATCTATCTATCTATCTATCTATCTATCTATCTATCTATCTATCTATCTATCTATCTATCTGCCTGCCTGCCTGCCTGCCTGCCTGCCTGCCTGCCTGCCTGTCTATCTAGTTAAGAAAGTAAAGGAAGATTGCAGAGGTTTATTGTCCCATACACAGTAAAAACACAGAGACAGTGTTCTATCAAATGGGCATCCCCGTCAAAATGAGCTACCATCAGCCAAAATTGATGATAAGATATTATTATTATTATTATTATTATTATTATTATTATTATTATTATTATTATTATTATTATTATTATTATTATTATTATTATTATTATTATTATTATTATTATTATGACCACTGTGGGTCAGTTGGTAGAGTGGGTCTGAGAGGTTGGTGGTTCGCATCCCCATTGTCCACATGTTGAAGTGTCCTTGGGCAAGACACTGAACCCTGACTTAGGCCCCCAGTAGGACTGAAAGAACCTTAGAAACCTACTGGTGTATGAGTGTGTGTGTGAATTGGTGAATGTGAGGCTAATGTAAAGCGCTTTGAGCACCATGAAGGTTACCATTATTACGTCAAAATATGTTACTTTGCATTTGGAAACATTACTATTGGTATCATATAATGCTTCCATTATAGGTAGATCTATTGTACGCATGTGATTGCTTATATGCTTACTGGTCAAAGGCAAGATAAAATAAATTTACTGTTGAAGTATTACTTACGCTTGGGAGCCCAATGTATTGTATTGCCATTTTGACAGAACACCGGCAGCCCAGATACCCCCCCCCCCACACACACACAATTTTTTGAAGCCTTGGGATGTCCTGAAGTTAAAATTCTGCGGTAACAGTGGAACACTTTCTTCTCACTATAAAACATAATTTCACACCACAACTTTAGTTAGGGTGGGGTAAAAAAAAAAAAGGGGTCATATCATGTCCTGAAAGACATGTAGACTCCTCTATGCTGGTTTTTAGAAAACAAGGAGCAGTTTGAGTGAGCTTCGTTTTCAGTATTTATTTGCAAGAACGGGACAACACCTTCTCCGGTCGTCGACCTGACTAACCCTAACCCTAAAACTCTCTGCACCCCCCTTCTGTCTGCCCCACCATCTTCTTGGCTATTTCACAACACGAGTCTGTTAGAGTAGTGACAGTAATAAACTGTAATAACCTGGAGAATAAGCGGGATAATACATGACCCACGAGTTACTGTCGAAAAATATTCCCCCCTAACCCAACTGTTCGTCCCGTTGGGGAATATTTTTCTAATAGTAACTTGTGGGCCATGCATTATCCCTTGCATATTATTCAAACAAAAATGATAAAATGTAATTAATAAATAATTAAAATGCCATTAACTCAACATAATAATAAACCAAACTGCGCAAGGTATTTTTTTTCATGTAGAGTTTAATAGAACTTATTATGTTAATATTAATTAAACTCAGTCAGTCTTTGGATGTACATATATTTTTTGTTTGTTTGTTGTTCAGAGAGAGAGTTCAAATTAAAAAATAAATAAATAAAAAAAGTACTGACCTGGATGTGCTTTTTTCATGCATGTTGTTGGAGCATGTGTTGTATTGCCTACATAAATGAAAGTAAATAACTCAAAGTGAACAGATGTGCAATAGGATAAAGCAGATATCACATGAACACACTGTTCTAATAACATACATAAAGATGAACTAACCCTCTGTTTTTAACTGAATGAATGAGGTCACTTTTAACATGGCCCTAATGAGATCACTTCCTCTCACTCTCTATGAGGAACAGGTCAACAAAATACTCTTCCCATTGAAGCATAATCTCACAGCAACAACAACAGCTGCTGCACTGGTCCCAAAACTACCCAGTCACACACCTTCATGCCAGAACACAGCCTTGTAAACACACTCATCTTGTTTATTTTATTTGCATGTATGAAACGGAATAAAGAAAGTACACAAATAAAACAGAATATATAAAGTAAATAACATATACTGTACATAATAAATGTGATGGAGGGAGAAAAAAAAAACCTAAAGCTTGTTTTGGACCATAATTAATGATAACAAAGGAAAATATTGTTTTTATTCATAAAACAAAGATGGAAACTTATAACATACAATAATGAGAATATAATGAGCTAGTGGGTTAGCTTCACATTGGGTGAATGTGAAGCTAATGTAAAGCGCTTTGAGCACCATGAAGGTGGAAAAGAACTATATAAGAGCAGACCATTTAATGGGACTTTAACTACATTTAAAATGTCAAGTTCGGGCTCTAGTCGAGCTTTTTGCACTGGTTACACTGATGCAACTAACTTTTTCTTTCTGTAGGTACACCAGCACAAAAGTTAGGCGGACCCACATTTTTCAACTGCATTGCATTTATCACCACAGTTTTAAATGTTGGGGTGGCACAGTAGTACAGTCTGGTGTGAATCCCACACCAGACCTTTCTGTGTGGAGTTTACATGTTCTCCCTGTGTCTCTGTGGGTTTTCTCCAGGTACTCTGGTTTCCTCCCACCATCCAAACACATGCTCTGATAGGTTCATTTGTTAATCTAAATTGCCCGTAGGTGTGAATGTGAGAGTGATTGTTTGTCTATATATGTTCAGCCCTGCGATGAATGGGCGACTCACCCATTGTAGCTGGATTAGACCCCCAGTGACCCCCGCGACCCTAGTGAGGATAGATGAGAGAGAGAGAGATTTAATGTTTTGTTCACTTTTTTCCTTCTTTTTAAAACAAATTGTTGCCCATACAGACAATATTGATTTGTAAATGATTAATCAATAATTTTGATAACATAAATTTCTTTATTTGGAGCACAGCTCCACAAGAAAGATTAGAACTTACTGAAAAGTGCTATTGCTTAAAGTGCTTCACTGAGCTGAAATTTCAACTTAAAACATATCATCTTTAAAAAAAGAAAGAAAAAAAAATTGGAAATTAAAATTGCAAGTGTCTTAAAGGCTCCAAACTGAACATCTCAATATCTGAAAATCTGAACAGCTCCATATCTTAAGGACTATCCTCCATTACAATCACATGCTCTCAGATCTACTGACATTTTGGGTCAGTAGATCATGTCAGTATGAGTGTGTGTGTGTCTGCGCTGCAAATGACAGCTGCACGGTGCAGAGGCCGATGCAAGTGTATGTGTTGACAACTAATTAGAACGTACCCGGCAGCATCCACGACTCTCGGCTCTTGTGCACGACTATGTACAGCCCAAACCACGCCCATCTGCATGAACTGGCATGCAAACAGTGAGTCCTGTCTCTTGTTGATCACCCATAGATTGGCAGAGTTGTGACATTTTCCCCCAAGGGCTGGTTGAACTGGTGTGACTTCAAAAATGTTTTAGAGAAATTTGGTTGCATGTGTGACCAAAGTGGTCGCACTCTAGACCCCTGTCAAGTGGGGGTGATGAAGAGAAAATTACATTTACATTTGAAAAAAAAAGGTAAGTTGCGCTATTTGAGTAGAAAACACATACAGCACATCAGTGGCGCCGCCAGATGGGATCCTGTAATGTATGCACTGTGCATACAATTTTTCTTAATGTGTGAAAAAAACTTAATATTTTAAAGTTTGTTTTTATTGTTTTGTGGGAGGAGATAATAAAGATGCTGGTTTGTAATAGGTTAAACATGCTGAGTCCACTTATTTTTTTAAGCCAATTAATTGAAGCCGAATATAAAGGCCAATGATTGTCATTTACATCATTTACGTCATCTGTCACTTTGAATTCTGGCGCTATATTCTTCTACACACTACACAGCCTACAACATTGATTGTGGTTTGGTCTGGCAATAAAATGTCAAAAAGACAATTGAGCCTGTTACTATTGCAAACTCACAGAGCAGCCAGAATGAAAGATGCAGCAGTGAGGACAGGACGAGCAGGTAGGTAAAAATAAACTTTTATAACTCTTTGGTGGTTGCAGCCGCCGCCAGTGCAAACCCAAGCCCCAAGGCATAGACTTAATTTCAAAGAGGGAGGAGCCCTATTATTATTATTATTATTATTGTTGTTGTTATTATTATTATTGTTGTTGTTATTATTATTATTAATAATAATAATAATAATAATAATAATAATAATAATAATAATAATAATAATAATAATAATAATAATAATAATAATAATAATAATAATAATACGTGCTATAAAGCCTAACTGATAAAATTTTTTTAAATGAGTAAAATTCTACTTTGAATTATGGAATTGATTCTAATCACTTGAAGTTGATATATTTTTTAGGACTTTTAAACATTCGTAGGCTGTGTAATTTCTCTCTCCCTCTACTCAGCATAGGGGAGAGCGGGAATTCACAGATCACTTTATCAAACTTTTCTCTTTACACAGAGAAGCATTTATTTATAGTAACAGCATACCTATGTCTGCTACTAACCCCGACCACGTGTGCAAAGTTTAGATGAAAACAAATGCTGGTCTGCAGTGCACACTGGCGCTATGTCTTCATTTTTTCACACAGCTCAACAATTTTCATTAAAACTCAATTTGTCATCGATGATAGTCCCAAGGTATTTATATGTGTGCACCTGCTCTATGGTCTGGCCCTTCATTAAAGTGACTCTGTGCCTTTCCTGCTGTTTTTTAAAATCAGTGACCATATCCTTTAGATATATTCATCAAATATATCAAATCATTGATTTGACTGGTCTCACCTTCCCCCATCAGCATACTTAATAATGGTCCTGTTTTCATATGTTTGTGTAGAGGATGGACAGTAATGGTGACAGGACAGTGGAGGAGAACACAGGGTCAGACAGAACCCCATTGTGACCTGTCTGTTAAAAAGTCTAAAATCCAGCTCATTAAATGTTTACTAATGTTTAATGTTGTTCTAAAAGCCTTTTGGTTAAAATGTGAAAAAGAAATACACTGTCATTAGACCTGCCAAGACTTCCGCAGACTGGCATTTGACCTCAGCTGCCAACACTCCCATTTTTCGTGGAACTCTCCCGCATTTCAGACCCATCTCCCGCCTCCCTCCCGTTTTGTAATTTCTCCCAGTAATCTCCCATCATTTATTAGGTCTGAACATCAAAAACAAAATCTGAAGACATATCATTTGGGTGATGTTCTCCAGTTACCAGAAATGATGTATGGAACGTATACATGAAACTTTTGACCCCTGGACAGTATCACACACACAGGCTAACCATGGCAGCTCAGAAAAAAAACAATATATATGTGTAAATTCCAAACAAGTTAGACGGAAGAATATCTGGTCTTCAGCCAAAGTCACACTGATGACAGTCATGCCTTCTGCACGGTATGTCGGGTCGATTTCAGTGTTGGTCACGGGGGGAGACATGACATCTCTCAACATCTAAAATTGCAGAAACATGTGATTTGAGGGGGACGCTGCGAATCACACATTTATAATACGTCCACCAAAAAAGGTATTGGATTTCATAAACACCTTAAATAATCAGCATGTTTTTATATGTGTTCATTTGTGTTCTGTTGTTGTGTTGTTCTTGTTTTAATGTAAGAAAGCAGTAAACAGTATTATGTTTGAAGATTCTCAGTCAAGTTAAATCCAATCAGGGGATATATCTGACACTCTGTGTGTGTGTGTGTGTGTATATGTGTGTGCGTGCGTGCGTACGTGTGTGTGTCTTGTCATCTGAACCCACTTTATCCTCACTAGGGTCATGGGGTCTGTGGGGGCCTACAATGGGCTTAGGCGGGGTACACCCTGTATGTGTGTGTGAACTAACAATAAATTAATAATGTTAATGTGAATTTAACAAGTCCAATGAAAATAAAATTATATTTCTGGATAAATACAGTCTTAGAATATCTAATGGTGCACTGGAAACTAATGACATAACAATTTAACACTTCATTTATCAACATAAAAACAACATTTGCTTGTGTTTCCTGAAAATGCAACACCCACCGCTGATGCAAAAATCTCCTGGATTCTGCTTCTCAAATTTTGGCAGGTATGCATTAGACCTACCAAGACCTCCCCTGATTGAATTGTGCAGGAGTTCCTGGTTGGTTGGTGGCTGTACCTTCTGGGGTCATCAGGTTCAAGTCTGGGCATCCCCTTACCAGCTCTTGTTTTCCAAACAATTAGACTTAGTAGTTTTGGGATATCATCATATGTCTCTGATGCCCTAGGAGTTAGAATGCTGGGGGAAGTACAGGAATATAGGATATATAGTAAGGAAAGTTCAAGGGGCAGTTAATGTTAATAACTGATAAAGTTCTTTCTTCTCTTTCTCTCCCTCACACCTGTTTCTGTCATTTTTATAACCTATCTTTCATACCAAGTCTGTTCATGACTAGTCACCTGGTGTCCCCCTTCCCCCCCCTGGGGGGAGTGGTGGCTCTCCTGACAGTGTCTGCACAGGAGCCATGGACGACAGGATCTGCAGTGTCTCGCCTGTGCCGACCTGTGACCCCGGACCACCGCCCCTGCCTGTCTGGACCAGCCCCCCCTCCTTTATTTATAAATGGACGTTCATCTATAGTCTGTCCGTCCATGGGAGTGGATCTGTCCTTCAATGTGGTTCTCCTCAAGGTTTCTTCTTTTTCCCACTGGGTTTGGAAGTTTTTTCTTGCCGAGAAGGAGGGTCTAAGGACAGGGGATGCCTGGGACTTTTCATGTACCTCTGTAGTTGATTGTGTTTTTGTAAAGCCCTGTGAGACGACTTTGTTGTGATTTAGGGCTTTATAAATAAAATTGAATTGAATTGAATTGAATGCCTTCACAATGTAGAACATTTTTGTTGGACAGTCTCTTGTACCTGAAATAGTTCCATGTAGAGAGGAGGATAAATTAGATAGTTACATGCCAAGGGCCATGATTTATAGTGTTTTAATGATTTATAATATTTTAATAAGGACATTTTGGTCTCTTTTAACCTTTGTTGGCATGTGCTTGTTCCTGTGGTATTGTTGTATGTATTGGTGAAATATGTTGTATTATAAGTTAAGTATTAATTACATAGTTACACAGGTTGTCTGTTAAAGGCTCTATATCTGGGATACCATATACTGTCTCACTGGCATCTATCAAAGGCACACTGTCGAGGACCATTGCATGCGCCACCATGCCTAAATAAATGAGAAATATATTAGTTATTTATACATTACATGTTAATATAAAACTTATGGTCTGCCTGATGCAGCAGCAGTCATAATCAGACAGTAGTTTATCCTAGTAAATACCTTTAGTTGCAGTTCTTTGCAGATATATTTTCTTATGTGTACATGTTTCAGCTGAATAAATGTCTGAGGAAGTATTGTGAATAATCTAATCTATTGTGAAGAACATGTCAAATACTAATATGAGGGACATGATCTTCATCTTGATCATTATCTGCCATTTTATGATTACTGGGAACAAAAATGTTACATACAGCACCTTTAAACACATGTTTTCCAGCCGAGTCAATGTTTTTCTAACTCCATAAAAAATAGGTTCATTAAAAAGATTTCAATCACATTGCTTTTTTTCAGCTGAAAGAGGAATAAAGCACTTGGGGAAATCTTTTCACTAAGATTCATGGATCAAGGGGTTAAGATGGCTGATTTGTTGTTGTTTTGGATGGTTTTTGTTGCACTATGCCTGCGTTTGTTGGAATATGGTTTCTCTGTGGATAATTCTGACGCATAAAGTTTCAGATCTGCTGTTTGACATTTGTATTCTGAACAAATGAGTGATTGTACCTGTTGTGCTTATTTTATGTGAAAGTGGCTAATATCTTCCCATGTGTGGGAATCTCCATTGTCAAACTACATTAGGTCATGTGATGTGGAGCTGGCGGGTTAGGGTGGTTTGCTTAACACAGGCATGTCCAAACTATTCCACAAAGGGCCGGTGTGGCTGCAGGTTTTTGTTCCGACCAAGAGTTCACAGTTTGACCACTTGCCTCTCTGAAAAGATCAGTTGATTAATTGAGTCCAGTCTGGTGTGGTGCTGCTTGGTCAGAACAAAAACCTGCAGCCACACCAGCCCTTTGTGGAATAATTTGGACATACCTGGCTTAACATATGCGGACCTTTGGAAATGTAAGCTTCTGTTTTGAAAGACATCTAACAAAAAAGAAAGACTCCATGCGGAAGTCCATAAGCCCTCTGTGCTGTTACAAAAATAACCAATGACAGTGTCCATTTCATCCTGGTGGCCTGTCTTGCCCTGCCACTCGACACCCACTGGTTATTCCAATGTGAGCGAGCTAGCTGCGTCCTGTGTTGCTGCTCAGTTTGGCCACAGCGACTCGTGTGTCTATTTTGGTACCTTCTGGACTGGGCTTTGAGAGACTCTCCACTCAAGTGCATTTGAACATGGATCTGAAGGCTTGACTCACTTTGGTGAGTTTTCTTTGTTTTTTTCAACTTGAAATGAAAGTTGTATATACTTGGAATGACAGCTAACTTGAAAATATTCTCATCAGATTATAAACCACCGGATTATTGGATTTGACAAAGGATTTGTGCATCATACGTGAGTCTAGTAGATTGAACCTTCACTCCCAGCATGAAAGACCCATAACAGAGGTGAGGTTCACCATAATCACACTCATGTTTATCATGGCAGGAGTAGAAAATGGTTTAACTGGTTTATTGTTTAGTACATTAAGCTCAAATGATGGATAATCAAGAAAATAAATGCCCTGATTGTATTGCCCTGCATTCTTATAAACTCTCTTTTTGATTTATAGAGATACTGACACATGTGTGAAAAAACAAACAAAAAAGCGCTTGCAAAGGCTGCACATTTTTACACTTTACCCAACTGGGCTTCTTCATTCCTTGGGTATAAATATGGCAGCAGATGCTGGGAAAGTACCGAGGTTGCTAACTGATCTCTCGTTATAAGAGCAAGAGCAAGAAGATCAGTTGTTTGCCAAAGAGTCCTGGAAAGCCCAAGCATTCTGTAGCCAAAGCAGATACAGTAAAGTCACACAGTTCTTTAATTTTCAAGCTATTTATTGTTAAAATATTGTTAGATTCTGATAAGAAGCCTTTGAGCTGTTTTGTCCATGAGTCCTCCTACACTGACTGTAAACATCACTGACCTCCACAGCCAACATGTCTTCAATACCAGATCTTTTTTCATGCGGTTTTAAAGATACCATCAAATACTGTACACTCTGAAATTGTGTTTATATTTGCCTCAGTCAATATTTTCAGCTTATAAGGAGTGTTATCTGCAGGGTTAAAGGCTTGAGTGATATGCCAGTGGCTATGCTCCCAGGTCAGGATATATAAATGGGTTAATGAGCTATTCTAAGACCTCACCCAGATAGCTAAAGTAAGCTACAGTAGAGCAGCTGCTGCTGAGACACAATCTCTCATATGATGATTCAGTTTGCACTTTGGTGTATGCCAATTACTAGGGCTGTACAATACATCGCAAAAACATTGTTATTGTGATAATGCAGATTGCAATATTTATATCGCAAAGATGTTTAATAATTTATTCGTGCATTTATTTTACCCCACCCCCTGAAGGGGGAGAGGGGTATTGTTTGTCGAAAAGACAATTGAGCTTGTTTGTTTGGTTGTAAACAGATTTATTCAAAAATTACTGGTCCAATGGACAGCAGATGGACACACTTAATTTATGTTTTTTTTTATGATATATTGAAAAACAAAAAACAGTCCCTTTTTTATTCAGTTTTCTGTTTTTTTAAACAACCTTCAAATTAAATACAACCTTTTATGGACATCTACACCATCAATAAATTAAATAGGAAAATACCTGATTTTCATTTAAACATACAAGAGCATAATAAGAGACTAAATGGTGATGAATCACTTAAGAAAGCTTATAAAGCCAGGCAGAATTGACACTAATGTACACCTGGGTCTTTATGGGGAACATTTTTCTTAGAAGATGAAATAGGCATTTCTGTACGTGAATGACTAATATTGCAATATTATTGTATTAATATTACTGCACACCCTTATTGCATATAGCAAGCTTTGCTAATATTGTGCAGCCCTACTATCTACCATGAACATTAATGTGAGTCCTTGCAGAGGGTTGGTAATTATGTTTTAGAATGGTTGTATAATCTAATGGCCAACAGTAGCAAAGTCAAATAATATTATACTTGTATGTGCAGTGTATTAACATAAAACAATGAGAATTTTTATAAATTAATGAATTATTTGGATTGTGTTCCTTTGCCCCTCAAAAGCAATTTTCAGTGGTTATAGCTTAAGGTACCATGCAACGCTTAAAATAGCCATGTGCATGGTATGAAGTGTTTGTCTGCTGCCTGCATAGTGACAGCATAGCCCAACCTGGCACATGCTATGTACATAAAGGTCATCAGTGCAACACACGTTGTTGAAAATCATGTGTAGTAATAATGTAAAAAAAAAAATGCTGTTTTTGACTGATAAACTCCATATGTGACAATTTCTTACAAAGAATTTAGCAGATTTTAATTTAAAACAATTGATAGTTGATAACTGGTGCGGTTGCTGCTCAGTTGGTAAAGCGGGGGTCGTCCATTGACAGAAGAGTTGGTGGTTCATACAATTCATACAATATAGTAGTAGTGTTTATTTGCCATTTGTGCAGGACAGATAGGAGCTTTTGTGCGGCTGCTTCCAGAGTCAAATCACATGAAAACAAGAACACAAGACAAACAGAACTATGTAAAAACGACTAAAAAGTTGTTGTTTTTTTAAACTACACATGCCTGAAAAATATCTATATGTATAAAAGTGCATAAAAACTTGTATAAGACCCCCACAAGAACTGTTTAAAAACCCAGGGGACAGTAAATACAGTAATAAATATTATTAAATACAGTTAAATAAAAGTTAAGAGTTATACATTTACACATTAGTAAATATACAAACACACAACATATTGCACTTTCCCTTTTATTAAATACTGGCCAACAGTCGAACTGTGGCAGGGAAGAACCTGTTAAAAACTTCTGTGTAATGATGCTATCTGCCCTCCACATGTTGAAGTGTCCCTGCTCTCAGTAGTTTGGCCAGAACCTTGCATGGCAGCAGCACCTACTGGTCATGGCTATGAGTGTGTATGTGAATGTGAGGCTAATGTAAAGCACTTTGAGCACCAAGACGGTGGAAAACAACTATATAAATGTAGTCCATTTTCCATTTAACTGATGGACACTAATTTGTTTTTGTTTTTTAGGCTTATATGTACAAGACGTTGTTGATGTCACTTACTACAAGGCACACAGAAGTGTAGAGGACGCAACACAGGGGATGCTGAGACAGAAAAAATCATCATGAGCTGTGCAGAAAAGCGACACATGAGCCATCGGATGGGAAGTATGCTTCACCACCGTTTCCCCAATGGCTTCACCGATTTGTTTATGGACGAGACAGACCGTGAAGTCAGCACACTCACTGATCGAGCCTTCAGAAGTCTGTGTATTGGAGACGATGCTGTTTACAATGACGACTTCTTGTATGGCTACTCGCCTTTCAGTTGCCACAAGCCTTTGGCAGGGGAACCCCTCAAAAAGACTCATCATAAGGAATCTAAAAAACAAGGGCAAACAAAAAATGACAAGCATGATGCTCAGCCATGGAAACAGCAGAAACAAAAGAACATATCCAACATGTCCTCTTTCCTCGAGGCATTAAGTGCTACAGAGGAAAGCTGTGAAGGGATGTTTATAAAAAATGGTGGTATGACTGACTCTAATGGGGAATCATGGGACAAATCAGCACTTCGCAGCATCCAAAGAGAGCTGTCAGAGTTCTCCCCAGATTATCACACAAATCTCACAGATGGATCTTATAAGAACCACCAAGGACATCGTTCTGGTGATGCTTCCACAAATAAAAAAGGCAAAGATACCACTGCCTCGGGGAAATCCTCAAAAAGCAAAAATGGGAAATCTGGTGTCAAATTGAAGAAACTTAACATCAAAAACTTTTTCCTCCACAGTGAGTTCAGCCCTTTTCAAACATGGGGAGATTTGAACCGGTTCCACTTTCGCCAAAAGGACACAGTCACACCTAACGCTCCCACAGATACTGTCCCTAAGTGGTATGACCTGCCATTTTACAAGGAGCTGACAGAAGCCCATAGAAAAGAGACTGTCCACACAGAGGAGGCTCAGTTCTGCCAGAAAGCAACCATTGAGCCACCTCCTCCTGTTGCCCCTAAACCCATCCCTCCCTCTTCACCACCAAAACACCTGCCAAAGCCCTCAATTACTACTACAGAAAAGAGGTGCTCTTCAGACATAGGGGATGCGACTACTGCCCCCTGGAGGCGCAACAGGTCCAGGGCTAAAAGTGCTATTCCAGTCAATCAGTCTGGGATACCACCTCATGACAGTTTCACCAAGCCCTTGGAAGAAAATCTTTGGTTGCTAAAAAAAGAAGCTAGATCTGTGGAGGTTAAAGCTGTAGAGGAAGTCAGTTCTTTGGCTTCGACACCATTTAGCATCTGCCAACTTATGACTCCCCTCATTCCCTCCAGACAACCAACAGAAACATCAGAGATTCTCTCAGTCCTGTCTCCTTCTGCCCTTGACCTTCCACTTAGGCCACATTCAGAGGCGAAAGTGACCCCTGAACCACCAATCAAACGGGACAGCTACAAATCCCTTGCCTCTAGCATTCTTTTTAACCTTAAAGACAACCGAAAACGGGTGAAAAGTCGATATAGTCCGCCTAAATTCAAAACATTAGAAGTCCCAGAAGATGTCACTAAGTCTCCACAGTCAGATAAAGTGACATATCAACAAGCTATGTCAGATGGCCAAGCATCAGGGTTGAGCACGCCTGCCAATATAAAAGATGAACATGCACTTTGTAATTCTGTTTTGGAACATAACGGCACCCAAAGCATCGACCTTACAAAGCAGGATGCTGATAGGCCTCTGTCAGATGACTATTTGTTGTCAAATCTTCTGCAAACTAAGTCTGCAGGGAACAGCGAGGACAACCCTATGTCTCCTTTCATACAGAAGAGAAACAAAAGCACCTTGGCTAAAAAGCAAAACTATCCTTCACTGAATTTATACAAAAAAGCCAGTCCTGTTGACAGTGATATGATACATCTTCAAATCCCTCAGAGAACTGGTGGTTCTGCGCTAAGTGAGAAAAATGGACTTTCACCATTCTCTCTGAACAAAGAACTTTCTCCAACAAACACAGGGCTTTCACCAAATACTGTAAATGTCAGCAAAGATAAATCACCTGTATTTTCAACCCATGAAGGTGAGAAAGAGGCTCCATCATCACAGATAACAGTAGTAAAACTACCACCAGAAGTGCCAGAAAAACCTAAATGGCCGCTGAAAATCACAAATGAAAAAGACTGTGGAACACAGGGTTTTAATTCTACTGAAAGGGATAGTGATGTTCAATCTCTGAGTACAAAATCTGTGATCAAAGCAGCAAGAGAAGCAATCAATGCAGCCAAAACTAAAGCTCTGTCTATAGCTAATTCAGACGGGGTGTCTAAGCCTGTTTCAAAAACAGAGCAAACAACAAACCAAGACGTGGAAAAGAAAGTTATCTATTCTAAAGATTTGCTTGGTAGTAAGCAAGAAAGTGTAGAACCTGAAAGTAACGATGTTTTGTCTCAAAGGAGCAAAGAGGAAAACATTGCAAAGGTGGTCAGTAAAAGTGTCAAAAAAGAGCCCCCACCAATTCCTAAAAGAAATTTCAATAAATCTGACATCCAACTTCCTCTTGACAAACAGCACAAAGACAATCCTGACCAACTTATTAACAGTGATTTAGAAGATGCAAAAGATAGAGGATCTGTCCAGAAACAAGGGAAGCTCAAACATGTATTCTCAGCCAGACAGAACAATTATATCAAATACCAAAGACATGCAGTGGCAGGTGATGAGGAAACCAAGGATGTTGATGAAGGTGATGATATGAATGTAAGTGCGAAGACAGAAAATGATAAGGGTGAGTTAATGCTAAAAAGAGATGAAAGGGATAGTGAGCATATTATTCATGATTTGCATGCTTTGAAAGAACTAGAAAGAGTAAGACTTGGTGATCGTTTTCTCGAAAATGCCAGGAATAAATTTGGCCTGATCAATATAGATGAGGAGACGAAAGCAAAGAATGACTTGATCTCAAGAGAACTTAGAAATATTAAGAAAGGAATGTTGTCAATGAGAGGGAATACATTGGCTAAGAGGGAAATATTTACAAGGAAGGAGAAGGGGCATAGTAAGCAGGATGTGTTTACAAAGATAGACGGTAATGTCATAGTAAACAAAGCTCTCATAAATGACAATTATGACAGAGCCAAAATGGCTCTGGAGGAGATCATTTCGGAAAGGCAAAAGAGAAAGACTGTAGAGACAGACCAAGATGCAAATCCAGTATCTGACGAGGGTGTTGGTGAGGAAAGTTATGACATAAGGGCAGAGCAACGTACAAGATATTCAGAGACTAAGGAGGAACAAAACGGAAGCCCTGTTCCACCTAAAGACAAGGAGCTAAAGGAAAGGTTAAGTGATCTAAGAGACCACGCACACATGAGACAGATTCTAGCACAAACTGAACCTCAACCTGGTGAAACTCACAGAGGAGGCACTAGGATAGCTTTACCTGGGATGGACAAAATAGACAGTGAGCTATACAATTTACTAAAAGAGAAAAATATAAAAGAAAAACTCATTGACAACTCAAAATATAATGCAAATCATGTGGACTTAAAATGTACAGCAAGTCAAGTGTTTGAAGATAGCATTGAAGATCTTGTCCACCCAAGTACAAGCAAAAAAGATGTTCCACCTGTACCTCCTAGAAAAAGACGAGCTGGAAGTATTAGCAGTACAACAGACAGTATTAAAGATGTAGTAGAAGATAACTTTAACAAAGATGAGATATATGAAAATGGCGACTTAAGTTTGACATCAGAAATAAGGAGTATGAGCTCAGAAATACAGGAAATTAATACCAAATTAAATACAAATGACTTTGTATTAAGCCAAAGTGAAACAAGCTCTACTAAGGATGTGTGCAGCTTAGTCAATAATTTAAAACCCTCTATGGCAGAATCAGAAATCGGTGAAAGAATTTTACCTGTTCAACTTGAACAAGAAATTAGACTGAATGAAAATAAAACAGATGACGTCAAGAAAGATATGAGGTCTCCATGGGACATTACATCTGAAAACAATGTTGAGGTGAAAGAAATGCGCAAAGTGAAGCGAAAGGCCCCTCTAAAACCAGATAATTTAAATTCTCCACCAGAACAATGCAACAATTCAATCACTGAAGAATCTCAGAAAATAATAAAAGCAAATGAAGATGTAAAAGCAGATGCAGAGTCTCTCAGTGACACCCCCAGAAATATAATATCACCATTACTGCTGGTTAATGGGGTGAATATTAATCAAAGTCCACCCGATCAAGCTAGCTGCTCTTCAAAATCATCTTACTTTTCAGTGGAGAGTGTCCTGCACAGGAATACTGAGAGTGAGACAAATGTCTTCCACTCTCTGGAGAATCTCCTTGGAGGTGTTGAAGAGGTCGATGAAGAAATTAGAAATATTTCACAAAACACAATGCCTGATTCAGACAGGACAGAAGCAGAATATTATTCTTTCAGTGATCATGAAAGTGAGCCAGAACTTGCTAAGCACAGGATAAAATCCCCTGACGAAGAGACGGAGCTACCGAACAAGGGCAAAGAGACGGACAAAAACACTACACGCCATAATAATGTACCTGAGGATGAAAACAATCAAACTGCAGCAGTGGCTTTCAACACTCTCTCTCCAACTTTGGGAATCCCTGCTTTGTTTAAGGTTAAAGACAACACAGCAATAAGTAATAAAGTGAAGAAGACGGTGCAACCCTGGAAACCTAGACGAAGCTTGAGTTTTCCCGAAAAGGCAGAAGAGGAGATACTTCATGTCGAAGAAATTCCCGACTTCCCAGTTGATCATGAAATTGCTCCTAGTGACATGACTGCAATCATAGTTGAAACCTTTGAACCCACAGAAATGTTATCAAACCAATCCCCCCCGACCATCTCACCCTTCAATATTCTAAGTGAAACCCAAATAAATTGTCAAGAAGATAGATTCCTCACTGTCCCACAGCAGGATGACATAAATTCTGGAGTGAGTCCGTTGTCTGAGGGTATGGAGAGTTTAACCACCAGCACCGTTGACACAGCTGATGAGTTGGGAATGAGCGCTGGAGTCGAGTGTGAGGTACTGAAAGTACCCAGCGAGCGATCCGGCTCCACCTGCAGTGGTAATGAAAGCCAAACGAGTCTGCCTAAGCCTCCCATTGTCCTACCCAAATCTGAAAAGGCTGTTCTCAGAGCCATGAAGCTAACCAACAGAAGGATAAGGAAGGAGGAGGCGCAGAAGTCACCCCACAAATCCTCCCAAAGCAGCAGTAAGCACAGGGCAGACAGACACAAAAGTGACAAACCTGAACACAAAAGCAGCAGCAGAAGCTCCAAAAGCAGTGAGAAAAGGCACAGGGAGAAAACAGATCATAATAACGAAAGTCAAAGTGAGCACTCTGAACAACTACCCAATGAAAGAAGATCCCATAACAGTCAAAACTATCAGGAAACAGCCCATGTGAACCATAATGCTCGAAGACTGAGCTATGATTCAATGGAAAACAGTCACCACAGGAGCGAAGCAACTGAGAGGCAAGGCCGCAGCAGCGACAGACACAACCGAGACAGGCCAGAGCAGAGGCACTACAGCAGTGACAGAGTCATCAGTAACGTACCTGTGTACAAAGCTCACGTTGGAGACAGACCCATGACTGACAGGCCATTCCAACGGTCGCTAAGCACTGACAGATACTTCAAAGATAAAGTGGAGCGCAGACTTAGCGCAGACATGTCAGTCAGCGATCCCAGGAGTCAGAGAATCGAGAAATCTATCATAGATGAGCTTCAGCAGAGAGGCAGAGGCAAAGATAAACCAAGCAGGGATAACCCCCTGAGACGGAGTCATAGCATCGACGCTCAAACCACCACCGTCCCTCATCCTTCAAACCTGTCCCGTCAGTCCAGTCATACGGGCCAACTCTCCCGTCAGTCCAGCATCGAGCACGCCATTGTCACACAGTCCTTCCCCATGACACAGCGGAAACTCCTCCAGGACCCAGACTCGGGCCATTACTTCTTTGTGGATCTGCCTGTACAAGTAAAAACCAAAACCTTCTTCGATCCTGAAACGGGAACCTATGTGCAACTCCCAATCCAGCCACCAGAGGGCACTGTTCCCCAGGCGTCTCCTATGGAGGTTCTCACACCACCCATGGTTGTTTACCACAGCTTCGTCCCCGTGCCTCTTTCCCCCATGGCCCAGAAAGCTAATATCCAAGCCCCTCACAGGGAGCATGAGGACAGGTCCATCGCCATGCACTGTAAGGAGGGGCGTCCATATTTAGAGCCTGTCTTTGGTCAACATGAGCATATTTTAGGAGAATTCCTGGGCACTGAAGAACTGGACTGTCCCAGTTGATAGGCTATGAGGCAAGGGTCTTAAACTCATTTTTTTTCAGGGGCCACATACAGCCTGAATTATTCTCCAATGGGCCGGACCAGTAAAATGAAAACATAATAACATATAAATAACGACAACTCCAAAGTTTTGTCATTCTTTTAGTGCAAAAAAAACATTACATTTTAAAAATACTTTTATAAATGATCTAAATGCAAAACAAGTTACATTACGTAAGGAAAATAAGGGCAATTTTATCAATATTCTGCCTCAGTTCATCATTTGTCCACGTGTTTTATTATGGATTCACATTTTATTGTTACAGGATCGTTTGTAAATGTCAGTATTTTCATAATTTTAATAATATATTAAAATATTCTTAATATTTTTTGCAGTAAAACAATGACAAACATTTGAAATTGTCATTAATAGGTGATTATGCTCTTCATCCCACGGGCTGCATTGGAACTGTTCGTGTGCCACATGTGGCCCCTGGGCTGCAGGTTTGAGACCCCTGCTAGAAGGTATGAAAGAAAAAATCCACTCTCCTCTTTGCTGTTTTGTTTCTTCATGCTGAGATGTTCATTGCATTCCAGGACTTACTTTGTGACCTTTAAATTTTAGTTTTCAACCTGCCTAGATTATTTGTACACAATATTTATATGAGAACAGAGGTGGAAGCACCTAAGTAGAAATACTTCCTTTACAGTTCCTAGGTATCTGTACTTTATTTTAGTATTTATTTTTCTGAAAACCTTTTACTTTTACTTCCTACATCTTTGTATAAATATCTGTACTTTATACTCTTTACATTCTCAGAATAGACTCATTACTTTTTTCAAACTAGACAAATGTGACAGTATGAAAAATAAGTCGTAAATTAGAAACTGTGACTTATTATATCATAAGTGAGTTTTTATCTCATAATTATCCATTTCCTATCAAATAATTATGACTTTTCTTCTCATAATTTTGACAATTTTTTTTAATCTCACAATTTTGATTTAGATTGTTTTTATTTCATAATTATTATTATTTTTTAATTTCCTATTTATGACTTGAATTTTTCTAAACGTCCTGCCCATAGCCTACCCACTAAACTGGGTAACCAAAAGTACATCATCTACACAGTAACTCACTTTTAAAGGCTTTATTTTTTTCTGTTTCAGTTTTTTTTGTCATCCATAGCAAAAAAAAAGCAGTTTTACATTTTTATTTTATGACATTTGAGAAGTTGTACTTTTTTACTTTTAATTCAGTACTTGAATCAGTACTTCTACTTTTACCAGAGTATTTTTTCACACACAGTTAGCTGTACTTCTACTTAACAGGAGTACTTTGACCACCTCTGTACAAGAAATTAAAACGTAACCATTTGTTGTTCATTCTCCAAGATAAGACACTAAAAAAAATACAACATAAGCAGCAAACAGGCCTCGAAATGCAATGTACATCACAGATATTTTGGAGGTGTAAAATACCATGAGGTGGATTTTTCCTTTTCGTTGAAGCTTTTTTCCTCAGCACAGATCAGTGAACATTGTTTTGCATTACTTACCTTAAAGTTGTGCCAGATTTCTGAAGCTATTAAGGCCACTGATGGTTTATGATGGACTTGAATGTTAAAATTGAATTGATTTGTGAATGAATGTTTGATGCCGTTACGTACATTTTTCAATATGGGTTGAAGGAATACTGTAAGATAATGTGCATTTTTTTTTTTTTTTAGAAAAAGGGAGACATGGACAATCCATGTACATACTGTAAAGACAGAGAGTGTTAGCTTAAATGTAAATGTTGGATATTTATTATAAATGCTGAGTTATATTTGACTACAGTGGTGTTGGTGGTCTCCACTACTCTTCAGGTATTTTTGCTTTTTTGTTTTATTTTCTTCAAGGTCCAATCTTACCTTGAGATTTATTTTTCACAAGACAGGCTGCAATGACACAAATAATGGTCGGACGTACTTGAATGAAAAGAATTGACTTCAACTAGAAATCTAATATCAACTGACCATGTAAACACAATCAAATTATTCAAACACTTTGCATGCTAAACATGAAAATGCATTTTACACCTTGTGTGTTTCAAACATCACACATTTAATTTGTACTGTCTAAAGGCTTGAAATGGAATTACTGCAATGAATGTTTTGTTTTTTTTTAACAAGCAGAGGACACGGAGAATTGGTTTTGCAGGTTTGATGCATTTTTTAACTGTAGAATAAAGCAGGGCTGTATTGTGTCTGTGATCCATTCCAATAAAAAACAACTGTTGATACAGAATTTTAGCGCACATGTATTGTTTTGACTTCAGGATCATTTTTATGGAGCTGAACATGTCTGGAAAACCACAACAGCCCTGGAAAAATTCAAAATCTTACCAAATGTTTTTTCCCCCTCTCTCTTATTTCTAGTCCAAATATCTCATCATACTAACATAAAATAAGACAGAATAACCCAAAGCAGGCATGTCCAAAGTCTGGCCTAGGGGCCAATCACAGCCCACGGTCAGAATTCATATGGCCCTGCAGCTTCAGTTTAATAATGCACTGCTTCTCAAATGCAGTCCTCGTGGCCCAGTGTTCTGCATGTTTTAGCCATTTCCCTCTTCTATCACACCTAGTTAAGGTATTTATCAGCTCTTCAGAAGCCTGATAATCATGTAATGACTTCCAAGTGTCATGGAAGAGGGAGATATATTTTTTTTAAATATATTTGATCATTTTCTTTTTTATTATATTATTATTGTTATTATTATTTTAAATATTTTTTTGATTTGTATTTTTTAATTATAATTTTTTTTGTTTAACAAAATATAAATTCATTTTAAATGTGTTTTATTTATTTTAACCAGGTGACTAGCCATGAACAGACTTGCTATGTAAGATAGGCTATAAAAATGACAAATGCAGATGCAAGAGAGAGAGAAAGGAAGAGAAGGGGACAGAGAGAGAGAGAAAGTACTCAGTGTCTTTACCCCCCACCCCCCCAGCATTCTACCTCCTAGGGCAGCTTAGACTGAACTGTGACCTCAGTCTGTTTTTAACTAAACTAACCAAAGTCTTTCTCAAACAGAAATGTTTTCAACCTAATTTTAAATGAGCGGCTGTGTCGACCTCTTTAATATTAAATGGAAGCTGATTCCATAAGACAGTAACCATGGTAACTAAAGGCTCTAGCTCCTACTGTATGTTTAGAAATCCTGGGAACTTTCAATAAACCTGCATTCTGAGAACGAAGGGTTCTATTGGGCTGGTACGGAACCAGATCATCATTAAGATAAGAGGGGCCCATACCATGAATGGTTTTATATGTAAGGAGGAGGATTTTAAATTTAATTCCAAACTCAACTAGTAGCCAATGAAGGGTTTGGAGCACAGGGGTGATGTGTTCTCTTCTGTTTGATCCTGTTAATAATCTTGCTGCTGCATTTTGAACCAATTGAAACATGAAGGTGGAAAATCGCTATATATATATATATATATATATATATATATATATATATATATATATATATATTTATTTATTTATTTTTCCACACTCTGAGCCTGTGCATTGTGCGTTCAGGTCACATAATATCTTCAGATATTTACATCTACATGCCTCACTGACTGCGGCTGCCCACCCCAGTGGCGTGCCTGCAGGGTGGCCATGTTGGATTGGTGTAGTGTAGTACTTCCATACAGGAATCATGTACTTATACAATTAAAGTTGTCACAAATCGCTCAATTCTCAACCAATTTTGACAGGGTTTGTTTATAACAAACACCAGACATGCTAGAGAGATAGACAGGTAGGTAGGTAGGTAGGTAGGTAGATATTTAACAGGGTTGTTAAATATCTGTTAAAACTGCTAAGACCAAGGTCTAAATACCCCACCATTCTTTTCGGTGGTTGTTGACTGTAGTCGTCCCGCCTTGTCCTTGCTTTTGATTGTGACATTGACGAGCACAGCACTGTTCTAAAAGGCGAACAATTTCCCTCAGTTGGAAATAGTTCAACTACTAGTGGTCAAAAAAACGGTCTATGCTGAAGGTGCTTAGCGCTCTTGAAGCTGAACTACATAAGATTTGTATTGAAAGCTAGACACATCATGTGGACACAGACCCTAACCCAGAAACTTTTCGTGAAGCAGCGGAAAAAGTCGTCCTCAGGCTGCTGCAGGCTGGCATCACTCAGCTAGGGGGTCGCCCTTTGTTCTTTTTTTTCTTGTTTAGAAACCAATCAGAGGTGACTTATTAATGCATCGCAAATATTCATGAGGAACACCGGAAAAGCCAGTCATTCAACCACATCCCCTGTTCTAGCTCACAACACAAACAACTGGAAACAAGACAACTATGACCTTGGAGAAAATGTGGTAACGTGTTTGCAGGTCACTTTCATATTTTCTGACAATGTCCTGCGATAGCTGGGTTCTGGGCAGATGTGATGACAGAAATCAAATCAATTACTGGCCTAAGGATTAGTTTCAGTTTTAACACCATATAGGTACTCTGCCAGCTGGACTGGAAAAACACATTACTGGTCAGCTATGAAAAATATATAACCAGGAAAGGGTTAAGTACAGAGCCCCCCCAACAGTAGCACACTGGAGTGAAATAGTTAAAGAAATTCACACGATGGAAAACAATTACCCTCTCTCTAAGATGTGCTGTTCGAAAATATGAGAAATGTTGGAAGAAATGGAAGCAGTACATGGACCCTTTATAGACCGTCTTCTACCTATAATGCTACATTGTGATCCACTTTCCTTTGTAACTTTATTTAATATTACTTTTACTACATTTTGACTGTAACTTATTGAGCTGGTAACCTGTTACCCACTTATTTTATTTTGTTTACTGGAATTACCTTTTTCAATTTACCACATGTGGAACCTGATGGCAAATGTCTTCACCTGACTCCTGATGGCCCTGTCTGTGATCTGTGATGGACTGTACTTATATGGCACATTTTGGACACCAGTGGGTGCCCAAAGCACTTTAAAATTCCTCATATTCACCCATTCACACATACACTCATACACCAGTAGACGACTGCTGCTGATACACTGGTGCTGCCTGAACCTACTGGGAGAAACTTAGGGTTCAGTGTCAAATTAATAATAACAAAGAGAATCACAAAATAAAAAAACCCTCCAGGATCTATACAAGTATTAGGAAAACAATAAAAATATCCCACCGGCGGAAGATAGACACCAAAGGAGTTATTGTGGAGCCTACTCAAATTCCTTTTCTTCACCGGCTCAAGTTATTAAAACAAACATGACAAACTTTTAGCAGGTGCACTGACAACATGCAGCAGAATAATAGTCCAACTTAGAAAAGTTGACAAAACAGATATCATCTCATTTTTTTTATGGCAAACAAACACTGCTCTTTTGACCATCATGTCAGCAGAGGGCCAAGAGAGTCAGCAAAAAGTAAACATTCATTTATATGTGGGCTGTGATGTTACAAATAACATTTTCCCTTGAGAAAGTCAACAGCACCCCCTTATGGAGTTGAACGGTTATAACCAGAATAACATCCCAGTCACACACAACATGTCAACACTCCTACTTTGTATACTGTACAGTTTTTAATAATCAAAATAACACAAAAAATGATAGATGTCAAACATTTCCAGTGTATATCCACGTCCTTAACATACAGTGTGTGTGTGTGTGTGTGTGTGTGTGTGTGTGTGTAGTGTATATCAGTGGGTCTTAACCTGGGTTCAATCAGTTCAGTTCAGTTCAATTTATTTCGAACTTTTAATCGAACCCTAGAGGTTGGGTGAGTCAGTCTCAGGGATCATAAGTCAAGACACACCTGACCCATATGACTCATGAGGACACGCCCCCTTGACCATCACTGGTTACAGGTCACCTGACATATCTTGGCCAATCTGTTGGTGACCTCTGTAGTCGACTTGTGACTGTTGTGTTGGTACATATTTTTAATCTATACTAAGTCGAGCAAGAAAAGAAAGTGGCCGGACGACTCTGTACAGTATGGATTTACATGTATGATGTAACATGATGGGACATTAAGTAGAAGTTAAGCACTTAACAAAACTAAAGGAACACTTGTGCACCAGCAAGACGTATACCAATAGCTTGAATTTGAAAAAAATCATACTTTATTTTTCGTGACACTACTGAGGATAAAGGTGGTTCAGAAAATGAAAGATGAATACAATAAATAGTAAGGTATGTAATTCATGCAGTTCATGCATTGTATTGGTTTTGTTCTTTGAACACAGTGATGTTAATGCACAGTTCATTTTGTGCACCAGTAAACCATGTACCTGTGTCTGGAATTTAAAAAAAAAACAAGAAACATATTCAGGAAAGAAGGATTCAGTGAAAATGCAAATGAAACTAGTGGGGTTCAATACCTCCAACAAGTTTAAGACCCAGTGGTTTATATTTATGCCAGTAGAGGGCACACTATGCACATCTATTTTTTTGTCCTAGTCCTGAGTTGGATGGGTCCTCCACATCCACTATAATTCACATTTGCTGTTTGTGTCTTCAAGGTTGAGTTAAATATAAAAATGTGATTTTATTACTAAATTCGAGTCTGTTTGTTTGTTCTGAATGGATCTTCATAAAATGACTGTATTAGTATTAAATATTCAGTATTTCAGTAGTACTGGCCCAAAGTGACAGTCATTTTTCCCATGGAATTTGCTGTAACCTGTGCAGCGGATGACGGCTTAATCTTAATCTTTAGTTTAGAAAAGAAAAAGCTTGATATGTGGAACATGGAAAATCCAGACTATTCTGAATGTATAGGAATAAGGCTCATAAGTAAATCAGTGGGAGTTGATACATTTTTAGGCTCAGAGTTTGCCTACCATTCTGTGTTTTGCAGCCATCCAATCCCAGTCAGTGTCTGCACAGTGTTGCTGTTCTTCCTCCACTTCAACATTGGCTCAAATTGATATGGATGAAGAATATTTTCCTCTTCAACTGAATCACCTGTTGCTTCTCCTAGTTTAACTGAAAAATCACTTAAATGGTCACTGGCATCGCTGCTGTTGTTTCTTATGTGGTCCATGTTTCCACACGGGCAAAGCGGAGCAGTCTTCCTCCACTGATGTCATAGGTCAAAGTTCAGAGTCCTTGAAATAAGTAGGTGAAATTTGTAGGTGGCCAATTTGAATGGCTTTGTGGATTAAATATTAAAATTGTGGTGTTGTGATTAATGATGTATGTGTGAATTAACTTTAGACATGATGAGCTTTTAAATTATGTATAATTGTAAATGCATGCAAACATGAAAGCAATTATTTTAATTCCAAATTAAAATGTCATCTAAACATAGCAGATGTGTTTGAAGAATCCAAACTGAAGCAAGATAGAAATCCAAAAACACATTTCACGAGGTAAAAGGTAAAATAATATTATGCTGTATTGTTCTGAGTGGAATATGGGTCATCGATAGGATGATATAACATTCAACTTCAACTGTATACGTCAATATTGAGATTATCATGAACAAGGAAATACGACCACTGGAACAATGAAGCAAAAAAAAAAGAGTACATTTCCTAAAAAAAACATCAACCTGCAGCACGTGTCGACAAATTCATTATTGCACAAGAAACAAGGAATAAGGAAGCTAACGATGCTGCTGACAGACATTTCACATTCAACTCCCTTTTTTCTTCCTTTTTTCTTTTGGCTTTTCTTATCCAATATCTGAATCTAATCTGTCATCTCATTCAAATGCAACTTTAATTTTAACAAACACACAGAACATTTACTTTTGGCTCTAGCTCCTGGTACAGTGGTCAAATACATGGCAGACGACCAGTTCTATTATTTTTTTCCCCGTGGTCGGCATGGCGACCCCACCTTTCTGTCATTAAGTCCAGACGCTACTTCATCTAGCAAATTGTTGCGGTTTTGATGATATTCCTGATCACCCAAATAGACTTGTTTCCCGTCTTGCTGTGCTTTCATTTGTCTAATATTTTCTGTAGAAATTGCTTTACAACATTCACCTGTTCCTAATTATAATGTTTGTTATCTCACTCGGCCACCTGCGCATGTGTCAATACAGTCATATTTAATGGCATGTGTTTTTGTTCCATTTAGGGTTTTATTTTTGTTCTTTTTACATGTACTTTTTGAAGGACCTGCACTGTAGAAATCTAAATTCTACCAAGTGCATATTTTGTTTTTTCCTCATCTCTAGTCAAAATATCTCACAACCCTTTTTTTAATCTTTATTTCAAAGATGCTTCAACCAAGTGATAAATGGACTGTACTTATATAGCACTTTTCCACCTTCATGGTGGTCAAAGCGCGTTACATTAGCTTCACATTCACCCATCCACACACACACTCATACACCAGTAGGTTTCTAAGGTTCTGTCAGTCCTACTGGGGGCCTAAGTCAGGGTTCAGTGTCTTGCCCAAGGACACTTCGACATGTGGACAGCCAGAGCACAAACCGCCAACCCTCCAGTCATTGGACGAGCTGCTCTACCAACTGAGCCATAGCCGCACCAACTGATGATTATGATAAAAAAAAACATTACACAATAAAAAATAAAGAAATAAAAAAAAGACAAAAGGGAAATAAAACAAAATCAAATTAGATTTCTTACAATATTTAACTTACACTTAAAATAAGACATGACCTAACTAAAGAGTAACTTTTCAGTGAGACATAAGAACTTGTTTTGTATTTGTTAAGTGAATTTTTCTCATTTCTAGTCAAAATATCTTACACTACTCTAACCAGTATAAAAACTACCACCTCTATAAGCTGTGGTTCTACATGGATCAAGTCAATTGGTCTGATATCAGAATGTCATACAGGTCACATTAGTCTGATACAGTGTTTAAAGGAGTCATTCTCCTCAAAACCACTTTTCCAAGCTCCTTTTGGAATCTGATGGGTCACCCCAAGTTACCAACACATGCTACATTTGAAAGTAGTGTGTCCCCTCCACTGGCTGTATTTCCCATTCATAGAAAACAACACATCATGTGGATATTGGTGTCAACCACGTGGGGTTAAGCCCACCCACGGAATGCAGGTGATACTCCCCCCAGCAACGAATCTGAAGTAGCATTTACATTTACAAGGAGATGGTGCCACAGTAGCTGCTGCACAAACTTGAAAAAAAATGGCAGATGTGGAAATAAAGCCAGAGGGCAGATGCTAGATGCAAGAGGGTAGATGCTAGATTGGAACGACCGGACGGACAGGGGTAGTGGTCATGACATTCTCTCCAGGATGTTCGATGTGATTTCAACACTCTGAGATGAGCATTGTAACATTGTAAATTGTTGAATTTCACACTTTTGAAAGACGACAGCACTGTTGAAACAAGATCTTGCATAACATATACAGACGACCGAGGATGACTCTAGGTCTAAGTTTATTATTTTTTCAGTAGACCGTATGACAAAGGTAAACTTTGAATGAATGTCGCACACACTGTTGTATTCAACATAATGCTCATTGAATCAAAAGCAATTAACATTAATTTATTAGTGTATCAATGACTGTATAATAGAATTCAACAGAGGTTCTTAAATATAACTAACATTCTGAAACATGTCTGACTTGTTGAAAATAAACCTGTTGAAGGTCATTGAAGCTTTATTTCACTTGCATTTTATTATTTTAATGTCACTTTGCATCGCCATGGCCTTCCTCTCTGTCTAGTTTCAGTGATGTACAGGAAACTTTGAGTAAAAAAAAAAAACAGTCTTAAATGAGTCAGTACTCTAATCAAGTTCAGATGAATATAATAATAATAAAACACTATAACACTTGTGGTGCTTAGATTTGCATCACTCCACATGAAAGAAAAAAATGAATAAAGCATGCCACGAAGAAATGTGTCCAATGAAATGCACCCAATTCAGCTTTTTGACTGCGCTGCATCTGAGTGTCATATTTCAGGCCATAGCAACGCAATCAGTCAATCTATCTATCAATCAATCAATCAATCCATCAATCAATCAATCCATCAATCAATCAATCAATCAATCAATCGATTTATTTATATAGCACTTTTCATGCATGAATGCATCTCAAAGTGCTGCATTGTTAAAAACAACACATCAAAGCAACAATAAGACATTAAAGAGTATATGCATGAAAGGAAAGCACAACAAAAACAACAATTTTAAAAACATAAAACAACATTCATAAAATACATTTCATACAGAATATACAGTCTTAAAGAAAAATGTTTTCAGTCTGGTCTTAAAGACTGACAATGTTGGGGCCTTTCTCAGACTTTCTGGAAGGTTGTTCCAAACTTTGGCAGAATAATATTTAAATGAGGCCCTACCACTTTTATATTGGACAAAAGGTTTCTCAAGGAGGCAACGTCCTGAGCTTCTCAAGGTCCGACATGGTTCATACGGGACCAACATGTCACACATATATTTAGGACCTTGACCATTAAGAGTTTTGTACACAATTAGAGCAGTTTTGAAGTCTATTCTCTGAGCCACAGGTAGCCATGCAGAGATCTGAGCACTGGACTGATATGGTCGTATTTCCTAGTTTTTGTTAGGATTCGAGCTGCAGCGTTTTGGAGAGACTGTAGTTTTTGTAGCCCCTCTTTTGAGAGACCAGTGTACAGGCCGTTGCAGTAATCCAACCTACTCGAGACAAATGCATGTATCAGTTTCTCTAAGTCCTGTTTAGACACTATATCTCTAATTTTAACAATGTTTTTAAGGTGATAATAGGCTGTTGATGTTACCGATTTGATGTGGCTGCCAAACTTCAAGTTTATTTTTGTGGTTTAGAGCAATACATTTTAAGTGACCAATGACAACTTCTCGCTGTTTCTTTGGACCAAAAACCATAGTTTCAGTTTTTGTCTGAGTTCAGCTGGAGAAAGTTGTTTTGCATCCAAACTCTAATCTGTTCAATGCAGCGATAGAGTGAATCTACAGGCTGGAGATCATCAACTGTGACTGAGACATAGAGCTGACTGTCGTCAGCATAGTTTTGGTAAGACACATTATTTATCGTTATTAGCTGGCCTAAAGGAAACATGTACAGACTAAACAGAAGTGGTCCCAGAATCGACCCCTGGGGTACACCACAGGCACAGTCTCCAATTTCTACAAAAAATGTTCTGTCCTCTTGGTAGGACTTTAACCAGTTTAGAGCAGACCCAGAAATCTGCAATTTAACAGAACAGAACATCTGGACCTTAGTCCCACCCCTCAGTCCTGCCACCCGTTCGTCCGGCAATCCCAATCTACCAACTGAGAGGGTAGGGGGGAGTGTATAACTTCCTACCTATATTTTCGAACCCTCATCGAATGCTCGTTGCTCCTGTACACTGAGATCAAAATATGGAATTGATTCAACATTTTCAGCCCAAACAGAGGTTAGGAGAACCTGCCTGCCCTGATAGAAACTGTCACAGTCAGCTATCATCGTGAGGTTATAGCTGTATGATGTCTGTTCTATTGCCATGGTAACATGTATGATGTCTGTTCTATTGCCATGGTAACATGTATGATGTCTGTTCTATTGCCATGGTAACATGTATGATGTCTGTTCTATTGCCATGGTAACATGTATGATGTTTGTTCTATCGGAGGACGACGTGTGGATTTTTACATATATCGGATTTTCTGACAACAGGACACCTTCTAATCAACTTTGGATTTTCCCTGATGTCAAAAAGTTGGAAGGACAGCAACACAAAGGACCCTCACTGTGCCCGAATCGTAAAATGGGACACTTTTGGAGCAGTTTGTGACTTTGAAGGTTTTACAGCTGGACGGATACAGTCGGAAGAGAGCCATGAACTCATGTGTGTGTTATTGGACTCTATTAAAGCTGGGTTTCCATCATTGGGTCAGGCTCAGTGTTAATTTCGTCGACAACCCTTTTTTCCATGATGAAGACGGAATGATGACGAGACGAACCAGCTGTTCTAAAAACAATAACCGTGCGTGTTTGTCAATGAATAAAAAGCTGTGAGCTGAAAATAGTTCAGCTTTTAGAGCATTTTTTTTATGTTTTTATGTCTAGTGTGTTTATGTTTTCAGATTGTTTCTCTATAAAAGTAGACTATAGACTCCTTCAAAGTCAACGTCATTCAAACGTAAGAGGAAGCTGCATGCGCAGACCGGACAAAAAAAAGAAACTGCATGGAAACACTGTTGTTTATATAGATGACAGACCTACAGCAGAACTAGAAATGTCTAGTTGTTGTTTTGTCAGTTGTCAGAATCGTTACAAGGACAGAGTTAAACTGTATAGAATTCCATCTGGATCTCACCCATTCAAAAAATAATTTACAACATCTATGGTTACAAAGATCCAGCGTGTGGACTGGGATGAGAGCACGATCAGGAATGTCCGTTTGTCTGTCCTTCCTATTCTAACCACAATCTGGACCTTGAATAAAACTGCTGCAGCATGACCCAAACCTACAATGAAGTACAGACTGAAAATAATATGAAAGATATGGGAGATATATAAATAGGTGGTTAAGTGATTAGCACGTAATAATGTGTACAATACATATTATTCTACGGGTTATTACAGCTTATTAGTGCTACCACTCAAACAGACGGAATAAAAGCCGTTACAACGTAGTGAATATTTACTTTCAAAGTGGCCGAACTACCTGCGGAGTGATAAGGTAACGTGAATCTGAAGTGATAAAACCCGTTGCCATTGGCAGTAGGCGTTAACGTTATCGAAAAACATCTGCCTGCTGAAGGTTGGGAACGTCCATTCAAAGTGAGCAGGAGCTGCAACGTTCTAGAGGTTCCCTAGAATAAATCTGGTAAATTAAACCAGAGGACGTTCTAAAACTGCTAACAGAGTAGTATGCTCGCTTTCTCTAGGGTCCGGATCCGGTGGGTGAATCGTACTTTTAAATGTTAATTTATTTATGTAGCATTCTAGATCTTGAAATGACACAGATGTATCATAGTCTGACAGCTTTAAATACCGGTCTACAGACAGTCCTGGCGGCGCGTGCATCCTAGCATCATTCGGTTAGTTTACAAACTTGTCAGTGACGGCGTGCGTGAGGCAAGGTGCGTTCACGAACTGTGGGAACTTTAAATAGCCAGGGTACAGGTGGTGACTGTTACTCTGTAGCAAAAGTGAAGCATGAGAGATTAACTTAACTCAACACACTCAACAATCAAAGGGACATTTATAGTTGTTTTATTTTTCCCATGCAATCAGGAAATAAACATTTATAAATATAATCTATTTTCTAAAATAAATCAGATAGTTGCGGCTGAAGTACATGAGGGCCCCATGTGGACCCCCCCCCCCTGTACGCTCCACTAGTGGCAGTGAAGCTTACTGTTGCCGGTGCGGGACCAATCAGCTTTGTCACCTCCATAACCTGGACACTTTGCCCATTTCCCTTGCCACCATAACCTGAGCATTTTACATCACCATGGACAATGGCTGATCTACAGCTAGTTTTTTTTCTGTCTTTGTCTGCTTTTTGTTCTGTCTATTATTAAATTATTTTTCCCTTCAACACTGAGAATTGGAGTCCTCTCTTTAAAACTGTTACAACTAAATTAAGTTATGACAAATTAATTTGACTATACTATGTTGCAAATAAACATTAATTTTAGGTGACATTTAGTTTATATAATTATATAATTATATATATAATTATTATAGACAGAGGTAGAAATACCAGGTGTAAATGAATGCACAATGTGAGAATTTTACTTTCCTTAGTTATGATACATATAGTCAGTCCAGTTTTGTATTTACAGTAGAAGATTGAAAAATTTATGCTGAACACACAATAACTCACATTTTGAAAGAGCTGTAGCATCTGAAACTGCCCACAGTGAACATTTGATAGATAAACAGAAATACAGTTCTTCAGTTTCAGATTCACAGACCCATACTTGTACTGCACTTATATAGTTCTTTTCCACCTTTATGGTGCTCAAAGCACTTTACATTAGCCTAGCATTCACCCATTCACACACACTCATACACCAGTAGGTTTCTAAGATTCGGTCAGTCCTACTGGGGGCCTACGTCAGGGTTCAGTGTCTTGGCCAAGGACACGGATACGAACTGCCGACCCTTAAGTCATTGGACGACCTGCTCTACCTGCTTCCTGGTTTGTTAAAGGTCTGGTTGTCTTTTGGTCCATTAACGGCCCTGGTGCCTGCAGGTCCTGGTCCGTTAACAGCTCTGATGCTTTTGGGTCCCGTGTATCCCCTATGTGTGTGACGTACGAAGCATCGCAAATCCAAAATGGAAAATTTTCATCCCCCTCCAACAAGAAATGGATCAGGAGAAAAAGTAGATGTTTTTGTTAATAACTTAAAAAAAGGTATTTTGCATGATAAATACCTTTAAATTGGTATCAATGGGGGAAACTATTTCAGTTCTGTTTGGGAAAATAACTTCATAAAGCCAACACCTGACCTGTGGTGGTCAAAGTACTGCCAACCAGTACAACTACTGGTGTAAAAGTAGAAGTACTAATTAAACTCTGAAGTAAAAGTAAAAAAAATACAATTATAATACAGTAAAGACTAAAACTGCAATTTGTTTTGGATGAAATCATATTTATTTAAGAAAGAAAAAAAAACGGAAATTTTCAAAAGTATCTAAAAATAAAGCCTTTAAATGTGAGTTAGTGTGTTTGAGCAGGTCACAGTTAGTTAGTTTTTTGGGTTTGGACAGAAAATGTAGAAAAAATGCGAGGGGGGGGGGGTCACAATTGAGAAAAAGTACTTTTACTGAGTTACTTCCACCTCTGTTTTTTACTGCTGAGTATAATTGGACTAAATGAATTGAAGCAGCTGTAAATGTTCAAGGGTGAAAACCGGCGAAGCAGGGAGACATTTGAACAGGGGGATGGAAGGAAAAGGGGATGTGTTGATGGGATGGTTAGCAGAAGGGAAACTGTTGCACCTCTCTCACCCTTCTTTATTGTGTGCCAACATCCTGTGGCTCCTGCTGCTCATCTGATGCAGATGGAGGTGGACTGGCCAAATGGAGCCCAGTAGCCCAGTTGTTGTAGCTCTGGCTCCTGTGGCTCCAGGGAACCAAGCCCAGGGAGCAGCAAAGGCTAATGTTTGCCATAATGTCAATAATGCTATATGTGCTGCACACTGTTAGCATGCCATGTTATGTGCAGAGATGGAAGGAACTAAGTACAAGTACTTACTTTACTGTACTTAACTCCAGTTTTTAAGGATCGATCTGTACTTAAGTATTTAGTTTTTACCTTTAGATTTTACAGTTATTTAAATATCTATACTTTGTACTCTTTATCTTGATATAAATATCGGTAGTTTATACTCTTTACATTTTTATAAATATCTTCATTCCATACTCTTTACATTTATTTAAATATTTGTACTTTATACTCCTTACAATTATACAAATATCTGTACTTCATATTCCTTACATTTACATAAATATCTGTACTTTATACTCTTTACATTCTCAGAATAGACTCATTACTTTTTCAAACTAATCAAAAGTGACAGTATGAAACATAAGTCGTAAATCAGAAATTGTGACCTTTTATCTCATGGTTTAAATTTTTTTAATGTCAAAATTATGTTTTTTTTTTTATCTCATATTTATGAGTTTTGAATTTGCACACTAAACTGAGTCCCATGGAACAATAAAACATCATTTACACACTTAACTCATTTTCATTTACACACTAACTCATTTTCAAAAGCTTTATTTTTGGATATTTTATATTATATTTTTTGGATATATATATATAGTGCTTAAATAAGTATTATTTCATCCATAGCAAATAAATAAATAAATAAATAAAACATTTAAAAAATGCAGTTTAACTTTTTACTTTACTACAGTTGAGAAGTTGTACTTTTTTTTTAACCTTTACTTCAGTAAAGGAGTTGGATCAGTATTTTTTTCCACACCAGTAGCTGTACTTGTACTGCAGTACAGAATGTCAGTACTTTGACCACCTCTACTTGTGTGTGTGTGTAAAAGAGTGTGTCAAGTTTCCACATGAAGCAAGGGTTTATGTTATTTAAATTGGCTCATACATCATGTTACCAGCCCATTATTACCGAGCTTTGCTATCTGAACCACACATCTCCAGCTCCTTTTTGTGTTCTTTATTTGCATAAACTGGTCAGTGGTTCGAAAAACGTTGATCACAAATGGTGCGAGGAAAAACTGGAGCTGTGCCTATCTGCTTCAATTTGTTCTCCTCCATTTTCTTCACCGCAGAGCTGCAGTATCTCAGACTTAAGTCGAGGGGGAAAAACGCAGTGAAAAAAAAAGTGGCTTCGTTTCTGTCTTTCAACAGCGTCGCTGCTGCAGGCCAGAACTTGACCAACACAGACCCCTCCAAAGCCTCAAACTAGGGCCTAGTGTAGAATGCATTTCAAACCCACAGCAGAAGTTAAAGTCACAACAATGTCATTTTACAGACAGTTTTTATCATGTGGTCAGGATATCTTAATAGTCATCTACTACAAGGAAAAAAGAAGGCAGCAAGAGTGTGTACTGTGCAAGACTTAGGAGGCTTTTAAAAGAAGTAATAACAGGAATTTAATATAATATTTATAATAGTGTCTTTTTCTCTTTGGCATTTAACTATTTTTGTAATACATAATTCCTTTTAATGTCTGTATTAATTATTTTATGCAGTAATGTAGTGGTCCCTGGAATATGGTTCTAGTCTCAATTTTTTGCCTTTTTCGTCCACGGTTGCTCTGATGGGGGACATAGAAATGCACTGTACTCTTTAATAACTTTTGACAGCTTTGATGGAGGGTCACCAAATTCACACCACACATGCCTCTCATGAAGGTCTTGCAATGTTTGATGATGACTCGTACTTTTTGACACGTTTTTTTGTCACTGTTGCCGGCCTTCAGAACAACAGCAGGTTATTGTATTTAGTAGTAGTCCAGGACAATTCCCTGTTTTAGAAACAATGTCCCTGCTTATGTGGGACTTTTTATTGCTGTTTAATTCTGAATAAAGCTCAATTCTGCTTCAAGATAAACCATGTAAACATTGAATTCCAGTTGAAAATTATAATTCTCAATTGAACTTAATTCTGAATAAAGTCACTGGTTTATTGTGATCTTAATTCTGAATTCAATAATTCCTCTGACGTGGAAACAGTTAATTCCTCTAACATTATTCCTGTCATTCTGTACAGGCTCCTGGCCCCGTCACCATGATGCACATATTTGTTGCTGATGACGCACATATTAGCATTAGTTTGTTGATTCCTATCAACAAACTAATTTCCTGGAGGTTCAAATTAACCTGCCTCATGACAGTCTAATCCCAGGTCATGTTTCTCTACTAGTGGGTAACAGTGGTGTGTGGGCTAACCCGAAGTAAGTGAGTGCCTGCCGTCACCCACAGTCATCCGCAGTTGCGGGTCATTGAAAAATATTTTTACTGATATTGGGGTTGCAGTCGGTCAGGTGATTTGTCCTTTGAGATAAACATCAAAGTAACCTGGTAAATATTAGGTACAATTTTCTATTATTAATACATACATTTTATTAACTCAATTTCTGTGAAGGTGACGTACAACATCATGCATGGAGAGAGCAAGAGAGAAAACAGTAGAAACTCAGAAAAACTACATTCAAAATGTAAGGTTTGGGACACATTTGCTGAAATTTTTAAAGATGATCTAGTGTGTCCCTTTGGGTGTTACAGGTTGTCGACCCCTGGTTTAGATGCTGTGCATTGATAACTTTTCAATGATGAAGCAGGACATAATTTATTAAAAGACTAGATGGTAAATATCCCCTGTGCAGGAAATGATCTCAGGTGGTCCCCACCATGCAGGGAGCAGGGACACATCCTCAGATGTCGTCCCAAAATACTAAGATAAAAACACAACATAATAAAAACTACAAATTAAAAGATAAAAATACTAAGATATAAGAGATAATAACAAAAGCTTGATGTATGAAAAGGACTAGCTGGAAAGTATCCCAAAATATGAAACTTTCCCAGGTGGTCCCCACTACCTGGGGGGGGGGGGCACCTGCAGTAAACAGGGGCATATCCTCTGTTGTAGTCACCAGTGTCATTGGGTGTTTCAGCCTTTTTACATACAATACACCCTCCTCTGGGGCAGGCCCACCACAGGCTGGGATCCCTCCTTTTTAACTACAACCACCGGCTGCAAAGCGCTGCTGCTTCTGATGCTTCTCTGATGGTACGACGCAGGAACTGGCCATGGATTTCCATCTTTTAGAAGATTGATGGTGGATGTTGCAATGAATCCTTGGCAGCCCACTTCAATAGGACGGACTGACGCTCTCCAGCTTTGCTGTTCAGCCTCCACCTTCAAGTCTGAGTACCTCAGCATTTTCCTTTCATAGGCTTCATCAGTGGCATCTAACCCTAACCCATGGTACTGTCAGCTCAATAAAAAACACAACCTAAGAGCTGTCAGACCAAGGTACCATGTGTGGCCTTAGGGTAGGGTATGTAAGTGGCCTATGTCCGCATGCATTTCCCAGTCCCTGGCACCTTCCAGCCGATTTCTCCACATATTAACTTACAAGCAATGACATGGAATTTTAACACAGAAATAAAAGCAGGTATATGTGAGTAAGGTCATCTGACCATTGACTACTTTTTAAATCTGCGGGTCGAGAAGCGGGTCAAATGCGTCCTTTTCAAATATATTTCTTGCGGTCCGAGTTGCGGGTGGACTACTTAAAAAAACTGTCAGTTGCGGGTCATTTAAACATTGATTGGCGCATCACTGGTGGGTGAACAATCCAACCTTTAGTGAATTTTGCTCCACAACAATAAGAAGAACCAACCTTCCTTCAGTCAAGCCGCTGCTTCGTAATTATGACAAAAATAAAGTCAAACATTACATGTAGTATCTGGTGTAGTGTTTTTAATAACCATATCCAGGCTAAAATGTAGTGTTTTTATTAACCATATCCAGGCTAAAATGTAGTGTTTTTATTAACCATATCCAGGCTAAAATGTAGTGTTTTTATTAACCATATCCAGGCTAAAATGTAGTGTTTTTATTAACCATATCCAGGCTAAAATGTAGTGTTTTTATTAACCATATCCAGGCTAAAATGTAGTGTTTTTAATAACCATATCCAGGCTAAAATGTAGTGTTTTTAATAACCATATCCAGGCTACAATGAAGTCTTCTTATTCAATGTATCCAGACTAAAATGCTCCCAAACTTTACAAGTTTTGGTAGTCATACCTGATGCTCATATCATCATTTCTGTACATTACTGCTCAGAGCGACTTTCACCACAGATTATATATATATATATATATATATATATATATATATATATATATATATATATATATATATATATATATATATACACATATATAGTGAGATGTCTCACCCTGTCTGGTAACAGTAGTCGATAATGGAATTTATTGTCAACTATTTCTATTAGCGATTTTTGTTGACAACGTCAAATAATTGTTGCAGCCCTAGTGTACCTCACTTCTAAGATATTAATTCTCCAATAATTATCCATCTTTCAGTGAGACGTGCAGTGACTGGTACCTGAGGTGGTTCCAGAGGTGGCTTGTGCTATAGTTAGCAATATTTTTCTCAGCATGACCCACCTTGCTCTGCTTCTGTTTGGTTCATGAGTCCTTATGCCTAAAGTTAACCAATCAAATCAGTGAAGGCAGTAAGTACCAGCCAATTAGAGGCAGAGTAGGGCGGGTCATGGCTTCACCATCTTGGAGGAAAAATGGGACATATCTAGAGCTGCACTATATTAGAAAAAACTGACATTCCCATTTTTTTAACCCTGTGATATATATTGCAATATGAAAAATCCTCAGGAGTGTGGTGTCGATACAAACGGTCAAACAGATAAGTGGTCGACACTGAACATATGTTTCACTGTCATCCTTCAATAATTAGATAAGATAAAAATAAATAAATAAAATATAATAAATTAATAAATATTTCTAAAAGATAAGAATAGATAGACAAAATAAAAATGGAAAATATATACAAATAATGAAAAGATTTAAAATAATTTTTAAAAAATGTAATAATTGCAGGACCTATGATATGACTACTGTACACATATACATTGCAATGTCAATGCTCAAACAATATATTGTGCAGCCCGACTTATATCACTTTTAAGTATGAACTGCATGTAACCCTGAAGTGACCAGATATAATCCACCATCACTGTTATGGAAGTTAAACTCCTGTGATGCAAAATTGTGATGTTTGTCACATTTCAGTGACATGAAGGTCAGATCTATATGACTTGGCCGTTCAGACTGAAGTCACAAAATACCACACGTATCAGATTAGGACCAAAATCTGTAACAAAATCAGATTCATGCAGCTCAAATTGTCAGATCAGCTACAGGTCACATATGGGGGAAAAAAAAATCAGATTTTCTGAACATAACCTAAGAAGTCCAGAACAGAAGTAATACACACTGGATGTCTATGTTTTCTGGGGCTTATGGAGGTGAAAAAGATGAAAGATATACATGTGGTTGCAATTGGTAAACCATAGATCTATTAAAAGTTCCAGTGGGTGTCATCACTGGGTGAAAATCCATAATTACCTTTCAGCATGTTCACATTCAAGTGTTGTACAGAGAAAGCAGACTAATGTATGTCATGGTTTTACTATTCACTCACCATTAGGATTCTCTAAAATGTGACTAATACCTGCGGTTCATTCTAGAAGCATGGTGATAGCTCTCTGTTAGTGATATTCTCTTGTATTTTTTTTCTGCTCGAGCTGTGGGCATGTTTTTCTCGTTCCCTCTCTCTCTCTCTCTCTCAGGACATTGTGTTGAGTGAGGGCGAGTTGCAGGTGTGGTGCTGGAGTGCTCTTTGATGATTGGTTCCTCAGTGGTGAGCAGGAAAACCTGAAGTCGATGCAGACTGTGGACTCTGCTCTTCCCACCCCCCTTTGTTAACCAGCACCCTGTCATTTTGTTTGGAGAATTCTTTCTATTTATTATTGGAATCTAAGGGGCTCTGCATACTCTTGCAGAAAAACAGTTAGCTTGTCGCAGTCTCGCAGATATTTTGCAGCGCTGGAAGTCCATAGCGTGTGCCATATTGCCACATATACACCGCCACAACCCAAGGGGCACTCACACGACCTCACTCGGTTTGTGGTCAGGGGGTTGGGGGGTTATCTTCCGGTTACAGAGGAAGATCGCAGATCAGCATTGCTAAATTAGCAAATTTGTTGCTAGACTGGGCCCTACTCTGACCCTGGCTGAGGTCCCAGACATAAGGCCCCTGGGTCTGGTGCAGAGGTGGAAGTAACTAAGTAAAAGTACTTCCTTTACTGTACTTAAGTACATTTTTTTAGGTATCTGTACTTGACTTGAGTATTTATTTTTCTGGAAACTCCTTACATTTATATAAATATCTGTACTTCATACTCCGTAAATTTATTATGATATCTCTACTTTATACTCTTTACATTCTCAGAATAGATCCATTACTTTTTCAAACTAGACATATGTGAAGGTATGACAAACAAATCGTGAATCAGAAATTGTGACTCACTATATCATAATTTAGACTTTTTCCCCCTCATAATTTAGATTTTTTTTTTTAAATCTCATAATTAGACTTTTTATGCCTATTTATGACTTTTGATTTTTTCCTAAATGTCCTGTCTATACCAACTAAACTGAGTAGACCCAATAAAACATCATCTACACACTAACTCACTTTTAAAGGCATTATTTTTGGATATATTTTGAAATATTTTCTTATTTGTCCTGCTTAAATAATTATGATTTCATCCATAGCAATAAAACATGCAGTTTTCTTTTTTTACAGTTGAGAAGTTGTGTATATATATATATATATATATATATATATTTTTTTTTTTTTTAACTTTTTTGTTGAATCAGTACTTCTACTTTTACCAGAGTATTTTTCATACCAGTAGCTGTACTTTTATTGCAGTTACAGAATGGGAGTACTTTGACCACCTCTGGTCAGGTGTCCGTTGGGGGGCTAACTCGCCTCAGAGTGGGGGGAACCTCTCTGAATCCCGTTGTGGTGAGGGGATGCTCTGGGTTCAACGCAAGCTTATGACCTGCTTGTTGGGTTAGGGCCACGTTCACAGAGCCCACCGGGGGTCACAACTTGTCACGTGATTTCATTTTCACGTTATAATGTGAAAATATCAGATCATTAAATAATATTATAGTTTCCTATCACAAAATAATGTGACAAATATGACGTTAAAATGTAACAAATATTACGTTATAACATGAAACGTTTCACATTATTACATGTTACTGACACAGAATATATTTATATGGCTAGTAGCTTTACATTGTCGTAATTAAGGAGCGCAAGAAGGTTCTGGGTTCAATTTCACCACCGGTTTCTGTGTGGAGTTTACATATTCGGCCTGTTTCTTTGTGGGTCTTCTCTGGGTTCTCCAGCTTCCTTCCACGCACTGATAAGTTAATTGGTTAATTTAATTGTCCATAGGTGTGAACGTGAGAGAGACAGTTTGTCTATATTTGTTCAGCCCTGTGATGAACTGGAATAAATAAATCATACAGGGTCTACCCTGCCTTCACCCATTGTATCTGGATTAGGCCCCCACAGACCCCAGGTGACCCTAGTGAGAATAAAGTGGGTTCAACGACGAGATGAGATGAAACTGAAAATTGTTATACATACAGTAAATATATATATATATATATATATATATATATATATATATATATATATATATAAATGTTCCTCTCGCCCCGCGTGGGCGGTGTCTCCTTCAGGCTCGGGTCCTCTACCAGAGGCCTGGGAGCCTGAGGGTTCTGCGCAGGATCTTAGCTGTTCCTAGCAATGTGCTCTTTTGTACACAGATCTCTGATGTTGTTCCTGGTATCTGCTGGAGACATTGTCCCAGCTTGGGGGTCACTGCCCCTAGTGCTCCGATCACTACTGGTACCATATATATATATATATATATATATATATATATATATATATATACCTCTTAATGTTCTATCCTTCTAGTATTCCTAGTTCTATGTTAGACTTCTTCTTTCTAAGTACGGGATCAGGTAACTATGTCTAAATAAATGTAAATATTGTTAATAAAGTTTCATGTTTTTTTTAAAGACACATATTGGGTAAGGTTCGCCAAATGGTTTTGTTTAAACTGAGTTGCCATTGTTTACTGGCCATGATGACAGACCGAAATGCGCATGCGCTGTAGCCTAGTACACTATCCCACCTAAAAATATTTTTTGCCTGAATCGTTGATCTAGCCATACTCCATTGAGCCTCAGCCAGGACCGGTTCCAGTTAACCAATCCAATCACAACGCTCTGTGTAGCAAGATTGCCACCTATAGGATGTTAAAACAACAAGATAGTCTGTAGTTTAGACCTGTTTTCATCACTCTGTATATGTCACATTGTTCATTGCCCTAATTGGTCATAGCGCTAACCTATTACATGTGCAGCACTTTAAAGTACAGCTGCCGACCCTTACGTTTAAAGGAGTCATTCCGTGGTTATTTCATTAATATTGCTGTGTTCTTCATTGTTACTGAATGCATTGTGTGTTGGTTCTATTATATGTTTCTAGCTGTTTTTGGAGGATAGAAAAAAGACTTCCTCATACATGTCCATGACGCAGTGATGAGGCATCTCTGATTGGCTCAGAATGCATGAAGGTACACTCCTCCTTCCCCTCTCACTCTGGGTGTGTTTACCATCCCAGAGTAGCATCCAGCTAGGTTTTGTGCCGTCGCTTGTTTTGAAACGGTGCAGCAAAAAAAAATATGCTTTATTTCCACAGAGAGCACATAAACCAGTAGTGCAGCAAGTTTGTGCAGAAGCTACTGTAGCGCCGTCTTCTCTTGTAGATGCTAATGCTACTTCATGTGGGTGACGCCAATGTCCTTGTGACGTGTAGTTGTTGTAGTTTTCTCTGTGTTGTTTTCTATGAATGGGAAATACAGCCAGTGGAGGGGACACACCACGTAGCAAAGGCAGCATGTGTTTGTAACTTGGGGTGACCAATCAGATTCCAAAAAGGAGCGTGGAAAAGTGGTTTTCAGCGGAATGACACCTTTAATCTCACTCTATGGATCGTCTCCAGACTATGAATTCATATCATAGTCGGGTTTGACAGGCTCCATGCACAGTGCAGATTGGGTAGCCCAGTCCCCAGTGACCCCTGTGACTCTAGTGAGGATAAAGTGCCTTCAGAAAATGAGATAACTTCATTAATGCTGGTGACAGAGCGCTTGAGAAATTGAGATTCCAATAGCCACACATATTTTCTTTTCATAATGTCCTTTCACAATACAATATCTATAAAAACCAAAATGTTTGCAGGAATAAAATACAGAAGACATGTAAAAATACAAATGCATCACATAAGCACATGTCAAATTACAGAGGTAATCAGATCCATTTGACTTCTCTTGACTATATGAGATGCCTAGTACCAACTCAAAGTTAGAGGGACATTGTCAACTTGGTTCTGGTACCAGATCAGGCTGGAGCCAAGGATGTGAAAGTGTCCTGTAAGGGAAAAAATGAGGACACCAACACTTTTTCCATGTCATATTGGATTAACTGTAAATTCTATTCAAAAAAGTGATCTATAAAAGCTTGATGGCAGCGGATGAAGTACATTTGGAGACTGATTTGTGGTCAGCTCCCTCCCCCTTCCTCACTGATGGTCTAGGATAGGGATTTTAGAATTGGAATCCGATCCAAGTCTGTTCCTCCAGTCTGAGTGGAGAGCTGCATATGGAATTCATCCACCACAAAAATCCATTTTTCATCATCACCCTCCTCTCCTTTCTGCATTGTAGTGCTGAGTTTTTAATGGGACTCTGGATGACCAGCGGGTAATTTTTGCGCCACATGCTCTGCATTCTTTCATCCTCATCAGTCTGTGCTGTTGGCAGAGTTCAGGAATGGCTCTTGTCTCCTACAAAATCTTTAAACGGACAAAGACATATCGTAAACCACAGCAGGTCGTTTTAGAAAAAACACTTCACTGCTGTTTAAGAGGATGAACATATGGGCTCATATCATCCTGTACCCAAACACTGGTGCAAATCTAGGAGAACTGATGCAGTGGTATTTAAGCTTGAGGATGAAACTATACCTATACACTGGTTTGACCGTCTGCAGAACCTTTACTTAACAATAGTCTGATGCTACCAGTTCCTTAACCCTTTATTGGACAAATTACTATTGTAATATAGTACTATTGTGTGTCCAGAAGGTGGTAGTACAGTCTTTACTGAAAGATAAATGGTAAATGGTCTGCATTTATATCGTTATTTTCCACCTTCATGGTGCTCAAAGCGCTTTACATTAGCTTCATATTTACCCATTCATAGACACTCATACATCAGTAGGTTTCTAAGGTTCTGTCAGTCCTATTGGGAGACTAAGTCAGGGTTCAGTGTCTTGCCCAAGGACACTTCGACATGTGGACAGCCAGAGCCAAACTGCTAACCTCTCGGTCTTTGGGCAATACCGACCCAGATGCTGTTTAGTACAGTTTTTAGGTAACTGTACTTTGCTTTTTATTTTACTCCCCACATTTTTGTATAAATATCTGTACTTTATACTGTTTACATTTATAGAAATATTTGTACTGGCGGCTGTGGCTCAGTTGGTAGAGCGGGGTCAACACTCCTTGGGCAAGACACTGAACCATGACTCAGTCTCTCAGTAGGACCAGAACCTTAGAAACCTACTGGTGTATGAGTGCGTGTATGAATGAGAATGAGTGTGAATTAAAGCACTTTGAGCATCATGAAGGTGGAAAAGCGCTATATAAGAGCAGTCCATTTACCATTTATACTATTTTCATTCATATAAATATCTGTACTTTACACTCTTTACATTCTTTTTCAAACTAGACACATGTGACAATATGAAAAATAAGTTATTGTTATATGTTGTTTTGCTGATATTTATTAGCATGGAGTGAATAGGCTGAAAATATTAAGCAGAAACAAGGCTGGAAATGGAAAACAAAGATAAATAATGGTCAAGGCTCTTTACATCTATGGCTTTTTGCTTTAGACAGATTGTGGTTTTGTTGCAAAGCCTCTAAGACAGGCCTCATTTATAAATAAGTGCCCAACTGAGATACTGTCTGTGCGTGAGTGTGTGCAGATCTCATAGTTGGAAGGATTTATAAGGTGTTTATATAAGTGTGAGTGGTACAGTGAAGGCCAAATGGAGTAGAAGAGCTTGAGTTTCAACCCAAATGTTTGTTTGAGCAGAGGCTGATAACAGTCTGGTTAGATTGCAGTTACATTTAATTAATGAGTCAAAAATCTTTTGCCCCTGCCAACTCTAACTTTCCTACTGACTCTCACAAACAGATAGACATCTGAGTGAGGTGTGAGGTTTGGCTTTGGAACAACTGCTGCTACTTAACTTCTTCTTTAAAGGATAATTACATTGGTGGAATGTTTATCACTACTCAGATTGCCTGGTAGTCTCCATCAAATATTTACTGAGCAATGACACTTATTTAAGCGTTCAGAAGCTTCAGCCAAATTTACAGCAAAGTTGTCACAGAAAAAAAATATTACACCATCAACAAACAATGGTAATGTAATTAAGTCCTGTGTGTAAAAGCACTGTTTTGTCAGTGTAATGCCATAGATACTGATGGAAGAAATAAATGGATTTTGGTTATTGTCAAGAATACATGGAAAATGGATAAATATTACACTATTAGCTGGGATTTCATATGTACGATGGAGTATTAGGGCCACATGTGAAGAAATTGTTTTTTTTTTATATGACAAGATTAATGTAAAAAGTTCAACATTTAACTCAAAATTTTTATATTAATCTCAAAATGTCAAGAATAAATGTGAAATCAAATGTCAACTTCAATGTCGTCATTTTGGAGAGAGAGCAACCAGGAGACATAATAATGTCCCAGGCCCCTCCCCCTGTCCTTAGACCCTTCTTCTCAGCAGGAAATACTCCAAAACCCAGTGTTAAAGGAGAAACCTGAGGAGAACCACCGTGAAAGACAGATCCACTCCCATGGACGGACAGGCTATAGATGAATGTCCAGGAGGAAAGGGAGGGGGAAGAGGTCCCTCCATCAGATGGGTGAGGGTCGGGGAGGAGGTCTGTGGTCAGAGGTCAGCACACGACACAGGTGAGTCACTGCAGATCCTGTTGTCTATGGCTCCCTATACAGATACTACTGAGAGTTGGAAAGTGTACACCAGGTGAATAGTCCTGAACACACCGGATATGTAAAGTAGATTTAAAAACAACTAGTAAAACCGTGAGTGATATTAAATGCCCTCACTTCAACTGTGACTGCCGAGACCACCTGTGCTGGATCTGACATTCTGTGAGACGCACACACGCCTGAAAAGGACTGCATTTTGGGATGTAAACTCTAGGAAAAGATGATGAAAGGATGAGAACTGGATTTCTGACTAAACCCCATTTACTTCTATGGCACAGTTTTGGTGTTGTCATGGCAACACTTTTGTAATTAGAGGTGTGTCCCCATTGGCTTTTTGCTTCAGTTTAGCATAACAAAATCACTCCCATTCAAAGACTGTAGGAGGTGTCAGAGAACCATTTTGCCATTCAACTATACATGTTCCATATTATCGTGTTCAGGTTATGATTCCACACAAATGTTATATTGGGTCCAACTCAATCTTACACAGTATGTGCGAGATGTACACATTTTTATGTCTAAAAATGGCCACTTAGTTGTGAAGTCATCACAGCTTTAGCACAACAGTGTTTTTTCTTTTTTTGTAAAGCCCTGTGAGATGATATTGTTGTGATTTGGGGCTCTATAAATAAAATTTAAAATGTAATTGTTTTCAGCCATCAGGCTGACCTTTGACCTTTATCACTACAGCCTTTTCAGTCATCAAGCTGACCTTTGACCTTTAACACTTTTTCAGTCATCAGTCTCTAGATGCTAAACCTTGAACCTTCAGTAAAACTGTTCATATGTGTTAAAGGACTGTTTCCACTGTGTAGGAACTGATACAGAAACCAGGTACAGGTATGTCATTTGATGTTCATAAAGACCATTGACTACTCTTTAAAAATGTGGGTCCAGAAGCAGGACGGGTCCGGCCTTTACAAAGATATTAGTTGCGGTCCGAGTGGGGGGCGTGCTAGTTAAAAAAGCGGTCATTTGTGGGTCATTTATACATCGACCCACGCATCACTGATAGATACATATAGCCTAGCAAGCTGCTAACTAGCTTAAGAGGTGAAATAACAAAATGCCAAATAATCACCAAATGTACAGAAATATACACACCATATATATTCATGACAACATCTTTCAAACATACAGACGATGATCCTACAAGCGATCTCAAAAGAATATGAGCTTGGATTCATCAGCTGCTCAGACCACCATGACAAAACTGATCTTCAATTTTGTGAAGTGATTCAAAATGGCTGCCTAAATATCATAGTAGATGCTAGATTGGAACGACCGGACAGAGGAGGTGGTACTCAGGACATTGGATGCGATTTCAACACTCCAAGATAATTCAAAGGAACATAACCATAGACATCGTATAATAGACATAGACATTTTCACACTTTTGAAAGATGGTAAAGTTTCACCTTCATGCAGAGCCGTGGGAAGTAGTTTTCAACAGGGGGTGCTGTAAAATAAATAAGTAAGGGGGGGGGTTCTCAAACTGTGGGTCGTGGTCCGCCGCAGAGGAAGTTCTCTACGTCGGATGTAAGGAGGTCACGTAAGGAGGGGATTGTTTGCACATCCAGCTATTTAAGCTATCTCTGTTTGAACAAGGTGCATAAAACAGGGTGTGACTGAAATGTTAGGTGGTAAATTATGCAAAGACTTCGTATCAGACACATGCAATAGTTAACTATGACAGCCAGTGCAGAAATGAGCAAAATAAAACAATAAAAGCACCTCAATGGTCAGTGTTCGGGGTAACTGTGATTTCATTACTTTTGTCAGTGACTTAGGAACGCAACTCATTTCAGCTCTAATTTTGGTCATTTCATTAGTTACTAGATGTTAATACATTTTGTTACACATTACTCTTGATCATTGAAAGTACACTGAAACACCGATAGGCTGAATGTGACGTCACCCTTGTGTTGTCACAATTTTGAAAACTTAGATTGTAATTTATATAAAACACGTCATGACAACTATGTATATAAACAGTATTTTCAGGGTTAAAACACTATGATTAATAACAAAGAATATGTTTCTGTTGGTGTCCAGTAGGGAGCAATGGAGCGCTTTGCTTTATTTTTGGACGGTGTTTACAGCAGTCGTGTTTCGGCTTTTGCGCCATCACGGTCTGTTTCCCTCATTCTGATGAGCAAGACAGAGAAAGATAGAGGTAAAGTTACTCTATCTGGTAATTTCTCTGTTTTACAGGTATGTAAACCACAAATCACTAAAGTTTCAACTGGGTAAACCTCTGAACTACTGGGTGAATGTTGATAGAAAGTGTTTGGAATATGTATGTTAACTCAACTTACTGTGGTTAAGTGCACCACGATTCAAACAAAATGGCGCCACGAGAAGCATCTTCCCTTTTACTGTGATTTTTAGTATTTTAATTTTGGCTCCAGTACATTTATTTAAAAAATTACCATCCACAGAAACATTTTATGTTTTTCAAAAGTGTTAAGAAGTGTTCAAAGTTCAGTTCTGACAAGGATTTAAAAAGCAGTTAATTCATCTAAACGGTTAAAAGATACATGATTTAAGAGGATATATGTATTAAAAACAGATTATAAGTAAAGTTAGAAGTATATGGACTTTACAGACATACTTTGTAATAGCAGCATGCTACATTTTCAGAAGTTAAAAAGCAAACCAAATATAACAGTTTTGTTTATCAAGTTTTGTTTATCATTCATGTTAGTAAGAATGATTATATCCTGGTTTATTGTTTACATTAATGTTACAGAAATGTTACTGCAGGATAAGAAAAATGTAATTTTGTTTTATATGAATTGCAAATAAATTCTGATGCACGAGACTGAGGAAGACAGAAGTAAAGTTTCCCTGTCTGGTCATTTCTCTGTTTTCAAGAATCATAATCTGTTAACGTGGTACCAGCCCAGGTGCCCGTAGTACGAACACATACATTGTGATGTTGATGCTCAAACAGTATACTATACAGCTCTAGTTTAGACACTAGGGCATTAATGATTTAAGTTTTTTTTCAAGTCGACTTATCCATCAGTAAAGTCAAAGTCGAGTCGACGGGTTGTGATGACATCACATTTTCAGAGAAGGAACTGCTGTCCAACAATGAGCAACTTATATTAAAGTTCACTGCAACGTAACAATGTCCAGTGACAAGACAAGCATCAGCATATTAACCTAAACAAAACAAAGGCTAACACCTTGAGTTTTATTTTAAATTTAACTACACAACATCAGTAGGGAGAATATATGTCCACATTTTGTCTGGACCAATGGTTCTAAAAGCGGACCTGGACTGACACGTGACAGACCTGCAGTCAGTCTGGGTCAGGGTTTAGAGCCGTGGGTCCAGACAAAATCCGGACATATGGTCATCCTACATAAAATGCAAAATGTTTAAGGCAGCGGTCGCCAACATGCACACCACACTTGTCCACATCATGTCTGAAAAAAAAAGAGTGTGTTGTCGTTCATAACCCTTGTGTTTTTGTTGTATTTTAAATGACACTTGCATATTGTGCAGGTCACTGTGCCATTTTGTTTTGTTAGACCCACCACGCTGTTTTACCTCTAGCAGCCATGTGACTGGTCTGTGTTAACGCGCCAAGGGAGAGGGAGGGAAAGAAATAACAACATGCGACTTGTCGACTCCTCCGAATTTATGTCGACTTATGCTGTGGGCGTCAACGTGTCTGTTAATGCCCTATTAGACACTCATTGTTGGTTAATTTTCCATATCACATTAATTCATCGTCGTTCCAAGTGCCTGGAAAAAATGCAATGGTAGAAACATGTTGACATGGACTGATTTGGAGGAGGTGGAGGTGCATCTGTATCACTGTGTTGTTTATTTGGCTTATTGTTAACTTCTTCCACTTGTTTTTCTTCCATTGTATATTGTCAATAGTGACCTCACATAACTTTCTGTAATTGCTCTTAAAGTCTGATCCATCCAATGAAACCATCGCAGCTTCTTCTGTGTCTCTATTGGTTGGACCAAAGAGAAGATGCAAGTTTGGTCTTTAAATTTGGATTGGATCATAGCCCCCCCCCTCCATAAGGAAGTGAGGTCAGATTGACAGTGTCCAAAGTTCTACAGCTACATTTATCATCTCTCTGGGTGCGAAGATGCTGCCAGTTTGGACACGATCTGTTGGTGTAAAATGAGAACTGGCTTGAGTCAATTTTCCTTTAAAGTGTCTTAACTGTAGTTCATTCACAGCTGCCAAAGTCTGTTCTTCTGATGCACTGAATGGGTTTGAACTATAGCAAACACCATTAGAGCTGCACAGTATACTGTTTGAGCATCAACATCGTAACGTACGTGTGTACAATAGTTACACGTCAGGTCCTGCAATTATTTTTTATTTATTTACATTTTTAATTTTTATTTATTTTCTTTTTATATAATATTCATTTTTATTTATTTCTTTTATTTCATTTCATTTTATTTATTCATTAATTAATTAATTTTCTCATTTTATTTTAATTTATTTATACATCTACTTATTGTTATTTTTATTTCATTATTTTTTATCTTTTATATTTATTTATTTATTTTTATTTTGTAAAACATTTTTTTCATTTATTTGTATTTATTTTTTAAGTATTTTTATTTATTTATTTATTTCTAATTATTAATTGAACACTGACTGTCATCCTTATCTCGCTGATATAGTTAAATACAGTGTCGACCACTAATCTGTTTGACTGTTTGCGTCGTCCCCACACACTTCCCGGCACACAATTTATGTTGCAGGGTTAAAAAAAAAACACAATGTCAGTTTTTTCTAATATCATGCATCTCTAAAACAACATATTCAATATTTGCTGAGAAAGTTCAAGCATCACCACCTACTTCAACGTGGTTTTCGTTCTTAAAGTGAGCTGACATACAGCTGTGGAATGAATCTGCTTTTCGATACGATGCTTGGGGAGTCACTGGGATGCCGTCCCAGACAGCGTGGGCCCACTGCAGTTTGCCAACCACACTTCACACCACCCAGGTCCATCTGGACGATCTAAAGCTATGCCAGGCACTTATTTGTGGATTACAGCTCAGCATTTAACACTGTCATCCCATTAAAATTGGTCCAAAAACTGTTAGTGCTGAAGTCAGTTCAACCCTGTGAACCAAATCCTGGATGAATCAGCAGCAGGATCCTGGATTGACTCAGGAGCAGGATCCTGGATTGACTCAGCAGCAGGATCCTGGATTGACTCAGCAGCAGGATCCTGGATTGACTCAGCAGTCTACTCAGTTGGTAGAGCGGGTCGTCCAATGACTGAAATATTGGTGGTTTGCATCCCAGCTCTGGCTGCCCTTGGGCAAAGACACTGAACCCTGACTTAGTCTCCCGGTAGGACTGACAGAACCTTAGAAATCTACTGGTGTATGAGTGTGTGTGAATGGGTGAATGTGAGGCGCTTGAGGACCATGAAGGTGGAAAAGAACTATATGCAGTCCATTTACCATTAGTCATCAGCAGGATCCCAGAATGACTCAGCAACATTAACATAACAGCAAAATTTTGAGTCAGCTTTGTCCACATTGATTGTCCATAATGAAGAAATATCTGATGACAAATCCAGCATCACAGGCCTTGATCATGTCTGACACACAGCTGGAAAGTCTTGTCTCGTCATCTGAACCCGCTTTATCCTCACTAGTGTCACGGAGGTCTGTGGGGGCCTAATCCAGCTACAATGGGTGAAGGTGGGGTACACCCTGTATGAGTCTCCAGTTCATCTCAGGGCTGAACATATATAGACAAACAATTACTCTTAATGTCCCAATAACATGCATCCTCCTTTATCCAGGCTTGGGGACCGGCTAGTAGAGGTGTCCAAACCTGATCACCGAGGGTCAGGATCCTGTATGTTTTAGATATTTATCTCTTCCAGCACATCTGGTTCAATTAATGATCAGCTCATCATCTAGTTCTGCAGAAACCTGATAAGGATGGAATGACTTCCAGGTGTGATGGAAGAGGGAAACATCTTAAACATGCAGGACACCACCCCTCGAGGATTGGAGTTGGATACCCCTTAGCTAGGGCGACCCAAAGGAGACACACAAGTTACTTAGGTTAGTTGTTTATTTATTAGTTTGTTTCATTTTTATCTTTATTTGATTTATCAGATTAAGAAAGAAGAAACAGGAAAATCTGTGAAAAAGAAAATGTGACTTTTCCTTCTGACTTAGCATGTTTTGCCTGGTACTGACTGTTCACTTCCCGTTAGCTTGTCATATGTTACGAAGTGAACAGTCACTACCAGACAAAACATGCTGTTAGCTTGTTGTATGTTAGCATGTTTTATCTGGTAGTGTCTGCTCATATTGAATTCCTTCAATAAAGCATCAGTCTCTGGACAAAATATTCAAATACAATCGCCTTGATTTTTAGCTAAAAAATATTGTAATTTCCTTCTGTCACTGTCAGTTTTACTGTTTTTATTTACAGGCGTCGTTACTGAGAAAGGTTTGCGGCAAAGTCTGAGTTACAGTGGTGCTGCTACCATCAGGTCAAAGGTCACAGTCAGATAGAGTTTGAGTATAAAGTACAGATGTTTATGAACAAATGTAGGGGGTAAAAGTAAGTAAGTTTTCAGAAAAATAAATACTCAAGTAGTGTAATAAATACAAGTAAAGTACAGTTGCCTAAATGCAGTAACGAAGAAGTACTTAACTTCTACTTAGTTACTTCCCAACTCTGGCCAGCCTTGTAAATACAAGCTGGACTGACTGTATAACAACCAAGGAAAATAAAATCTTCACCTTGTACAATAATCTACACCTGGCTTTTCAGTCTCCATCCATAATAATATACATTATATATTCTAATTGTCATCTAAAATTAACATTTATTTACAACATCGGACAGTTAGAGATTATTTTGTTATTAATTTGGTTTTGATTATGTAATAGATATTTCTAATGTTTGGGGTCACCAGACATTTTTGATGTTAAAATTGGGTCATATGGCAAAAAAAGGGTTGAGTGGGTTAATGGAGAAACAGGTACTAAACATTTACACAAACAGGTACTTTTTGTCAGCAGTGGATGTTTGCAGACAAAAACACAGCATATTTCCATATATGAAGACAAACAGTACCAGGCGTTTTACAATGATGAGGTTTGGTTTGAGTACTATAAAAGGAAAGATTTATGGAATAAATTCCTTTTTTTGATGATTTTTTGAGAACGTGGGGTTCATAAAATGATGAACAACAAATGAGACTCTTGCTAGTCATAAAAATGTACAATATGGAAGTTGCAGAAATAAACAGACAGAAGATTAGTTACGGTGAGGGACAGTCTTGTCTTTATGATAAATACCAGTTGACTCTCTTTTCCTGACAGTCCTGTCTATAATTCATGCCAAAAATGAAGTGGAAAAAAACTGAGCTGACTTCTGACTTACATCATTGTCTTATGGATTTAACAGACATCAGTGATACCTAATGTCTTTGATAGACTAGAGGATCCCAGTCATTTCCTGTCTTCTGTTCTAAGTTTTGTGCTTCTTAAAATTCACAAAAATGTCTTTCTTTCACAAACTAAACACATTGTGGATGACGTTTAAAGTGACGTCTGATTTTATCATAACAACTGTAACTGTACAAGTGATAGAAATGAAGTGAGAAGCACGTTTTTTTAAGGTAATACAAGAGGTGAGGTAAAGGAGAGCGATGAGGTATCTTCACTTGCTGCTGTCCAAGACAAACGGAAGGTAAAACTCTCTAAATCAGCTGCTATCCTTCACTGACAGCAGCAGCGGTGAGAGTGAAAACTGATGCTTCCTTTATAAACCCCCTTCTGAGAACAAACAGGGACATTTGTTAAAATATATATGTAAAATGCTTAGTGATTTGTTAATTTGGTTGAACCTGGGGTTGGGTACCTAAAGTCGGTACCCAAGTAGGTATCACCTAATTTGCATAACTGTAAATGTTCATGTAACTGAAATGAATGATGTCGGACAGAAGAATAACACTGAGCATATTTACATGCATTTGGAGAAGTTTGAACTATTACTTTACTATGATTAAAATGTAAGTTTTCAAAGCCATGTAAACACCTTAATTGGAATATTACCAAATCAAACTGGTTTTAGAAGTTGGAGTAACAAAGCCAGATAATACAATTGTAATTGAATTTCTCTGTGCATGTATATGCCACCCAACCTGAGCGTGATAAAGCCTGGCCTGGACACGCCCCCTTCAGGAAGTGCCCAGAGACACCATGACAAGATGTACGTTATGTGTAATAAACAATATGTACGAAATGTTCTGAGCTGCTGCATGGCTGTGGTCCATATCTTCATGGTTGTGGTCTATATCTTCATGGTTGTGGTCCATATCTTCATGGTTGTGGTCCATATCTTCATGGTTGTGGTTCATATCTTCATAGATGTGGTCCATATCTTCATGGTTGTGGTCCATATCTTCATGGTTGTGGTTCATATCTTCATGGTTGTGGTTTATATCTTCATGGTTGTGGTTCATATCTTCATGGTTGTGGTCCATATCTTCATGGTTGTGGTCCATATCTTCATGGTTGTGGTTCATATCTTCATAGATGTGGTCCATATCTTCATGGTTGTGGTCCATATCTTCATGGTTGTGGTTCATATCTTCATGGTTGTGGTTTATATCTTCATGGTTGTGGTTCATATCTTCATGGTTGTGGTCCATATCTTCATGGTTGTGGTTCATATCTTCATGGTTGTGATAAATATCTTCATGGTTGTGGTCCATATCTTCATGGTTGTGGTCCATATCTTCATGGTTGTGGTCCATATCTTCATGGTTGTGGTTCATATCTTCATGGTTGTGGTTCTTATCTTCATGGCTGTGGTCCATATCTTCATGGTTGTGGTCCATATCTTCATGGTTGTGGTCTTATGTTCATTCTTGTGGTCCATATCTTCATGGTTGTGGTCTATATCTTCATGGTTGTGGTTCATATCTTCATGGTTGTGGTCCATATCTTCATGGTTGTGGTCTATATCTTCATGGTTGTGGTTCATATCTTCATGGTTGTGGTTCATATCTTCATGGTTGTGGTCCATATCTTCATGGTTGTGGTCCATATCTTCATGGTTGTGGTTCATATCTTCATGGTTGTGGTCTATATTTTCATGGTTGTGGTCTATATCTTCATGGTTGTGGTCTATATCTTCATGGTTGTGGTTCATATCTTCATGGTTGTGGTTCATATCTTCATAGTTGTGGTCCATATCTTCATGGTTGTGGTCTATATCTTCATGGTTGTGGTCCATATCTTCATGGTTGTGGTCCATATCTTCATGGTTGTGGTTCATATCTTCATAGTTGTGGTCCATATCTTCATGGTTGTGGTCTATATCTTCATGGTTGTGGTCCATATCTTCATGGTTGTGGTTCATATCTTCATAGTTGTGGTCCATATCTTCATGGTTGTGGTCCATATCTTCATGGTTGTGGTTCATATCTTCATGGTTGTGGTTTATATCTTCATGGTTGTGGTTCATATCTTCATGGTTGTGGTCCATATCTTCATGGTTGTGGTCCATATCTTCATGGTTGTGGTTCATATCTTCATGGTTGTGGTTCATATCTTCATGGTTGTGGTCTATATCTTCATAGTTGTGGTTCATATCTTCATGGTTGTGGTTCATATCTTCATGGTTGTGATAAATATCTTCATGGTTGTGGTCCATATCTTCATGGTTGTGGTCCATATCTTCATGGTTGTGGTTCATATCTTCATGGTTGTGGTCCATATCTTCATGGTTGTGGTTCATATCTTCATGGTTGTGGTTCTTATCTTCATGGTTGTGGTTCATATCTTCATGGTTGTGGTCCATATCTTCATGGTTGTGGTCCATATCTTCATGGTTGTGGTCTTATGTTCATTCTTGTGGTCCATATCTTCATGGTTGTGGTCTATATCTTCATGGTTGTGGTTCATATCTTCATGGTTGTGGTCCATATCTTCATGGTTGTGGTCTATATCTTCATGGTTGTGGTTCATATCTTCATGGTTGTGGTTCATATCTTCATGGTTGTGGTCCATATCTTCATGGTTGTGGTCCATATCTTCATGGTTGTGGTTCATATCTTCATGGTTGTGGTCTATATTTTCATGGTTGTGGTCTATATCTTCATGGTTGTGGTCTATATCTTCATGGTTGTGGTTCATATCTTCATGGTTGTGGTTCATATCTTCATGGTTGTGATAAATATCTTCATGGTTGTGGTCCATATCTTCATGGTTGTGGTCCTTATCTTCATGGTTGTGGTCCATATCTTCATGGTTCATATCTTCATGGTTGTGGTCCATATCTTCCCTGGGTGTTGTCCTCCTACTACGTGTGCTTCAAATCTGCTGGGGTTTTCTAGTTATTGTTTTTCTATGGTGCCAACTGGCAGCATGTTAACACAAAAGGGTGTGTAGCACCATCTAGTGTCTGCGAGTGGAAAAATAATTTGAATTCTTCTTATATTCTCTTATATGAACTCAGATTGCTGGGAGATTCCACTTAAGTCCTTAATCGGCCTAAAGAAAATAATTAGAATTTCTAAGTGCATGTAGAGACAAAAAGTTAAAATAAAATCAGCCTAAATATGTTTAGAACAACAAACGAACTATACTCTGTCAAGTCTTGTTTATTTTGTAATGCCCCAATAACATGCATCCTCCTTTATCCAGGCTTGGGGACCGGCTAGTAGAGGTGTCCAAACCTGATCCTCCAGGGTCAGGATCCTGCATGTTTTAGATATTTACCTCTTCCAGCACATCTGGTTCAATTAATGATCAGCTCATCATCCAGTTCTGTAGAAACCTGATAACAATGGAATGTCTTCCAGGTGTCATGGAAGAGGGAAACATCTTAAACATGCAGGATTGGAGTTGGAATTTTCTTTTATGTTCCATTTCCAGTTTTCCTCCCTTATCTGAGGATGGGGACAGACTAAAGTGACCCAAAAAGACACTTTGGAACACTTACTAAGGTTAGTTATTTATTGGTTTGTTTAGTTTTTCTCTTGTTTTTTTTTTCAGTTTGGTTTGTTTTTTAACCTTAAGGCCAATTTATGCTCAGAGGCCAAATCATCTGCGAAGTGTTGCAGATACATCGCAGAGACTTTGTGGGGACCTCCCAAAAAATGTACCCCACCTCAGACAGTGTTGCAGATAATGTCGTAGAGAAGAGAAGAAACAAGGCCTCTGATTAGTCCATTCTACATCCGCTCCACACACACATCCACTTCCCCACTTTCCCATCCTGTTTTGTGTTCATGAATGTCATTGTTGAAGACGACTGGCGTGAGGATGGATCACCAAGAACCATGAAGAACTTCCTCACTTCTTTCTGATAGAAAAAGTGAGGAAGTACCAACATCTGTACGACTCCAATTCAAATCACAAAGACAGCACCTATGGAGGGAGATAACACAGAATGTGAGGATGGATTTGGCTGAGAGTATGAGGAAGTGGAAGAACCTGCGATCTTCCTCTGCAACTGGAAGACACATACCCACACCCCCTGACCACAATCCTAGTGCATTTGTGACCCTTGTGTTGTGGTGGTGAGTAACATAGCGCACACCATGTTATACATTTTTAAAATTTGGCATAAATTACAAATATTTGCAAAGAACAAACTGCAATATTTTGCTAAGAGAACATGCACAGCCTCTTCCTACAGGTCACAGTCACGGTTGTGGTCCATATTATCATGGCTGTGGTAAGATATCTTCATGATTTTGAATATTTTCTCTGGCTGTTGTTGTCCTTCTTCAACTACAAATCTGCTGCCTTTGTTTAATTATTGTTTTTTGTCTATGGCACCAATTGGAAGCATGCTAACATGAAAGTGTGTGTAACGCCACCTAGTATCTGGGAGTGGAACAATAATTTGAATTTCTCGTCTTGGCATGTAAACTAAGATTTCTGGGAAACTCCAGTTAAGTAAGGCAATAGTTTGGAGTAAGGCAATAATTGAAATTTCTAAGTGCATGTAAATGTACTGACTGAGTTTTCCAGTTACAAACAGACCATGGGTTTTTATAACTGGGACAGAGGAAACCATTTGCTGTCATTCAGAGGAAAACATTTGTGTTTCTGAAATGTTGCTAAATCTAGCAACGGAAGTGGTATCGATAGCTTGAACATTTTGACAAAAAAAAAGTAATACTTATTTTCATTGACAAGCTTAACTGTTTCTTATAGACATGATTCAAGATTATTTTTTGTCATTCAACATTGGTATGAAGGTATTGATATTGAAATAAATGAACATTGAAAAACATACACATTTAAAATAGAAAAGGTATAAAAGTGAATACTACTACTAATAACAATAATAATGATATAATTAGTTAATTAAAGCAAATAGAAGGAGGAGGAATTACTGAAATCTAAACAGATTATTGGATGTTATATTATAGTAATTGAACTATATACTGTGTATATCTATTTGAAGCTATGATGCTTCGCAGATTCTCAAAAAGGTTGGAAGCTCTTTGCAAGACTGGGTTATGTGTCGACAATAATATTTACGGAAATAAAAATGTATGGAAATGAATTATTTCTTCACCTGCAGAAAAAAGACAGACAGACAGACAATAATTGAAGACAACAGCAAACACACTATATCCAGTACATTAAGCACTAACAGAACTGGCTCTGAAACTTGATTAATTTCACATCAAGGTGCAACTATAAAGTGTAATGTCCAAGTACAAATATAATTTTCCAGTAGGCTGGAGGTGCATTAATAACAATAAAAGTACATTTATATAATAACGTTACATTTTAATCTGAACTTCTATGTACATCTTCATGATCAGTAAATGAGGAAAATCTCTGCCTTGTCATTGAACAGATAATAATATTCTAATAAATGGTGATAAATCACTTAAGAAAGGAAACTGGGAGCTTCATTTGGAAGCTATCACAGAAATAGTTGTGGGTCTTCATGAGTTAAACAACTTTTTAGCATCAAAAATTACACTGTGGTTTAGAATGAACAGTTGAATTGTGCACACAAACCACATCATTAACTCTACAGTTCACTGAGGTCATCTGTGTACTGCTGTAGCTGGTCCAAGAAAAACAGAGGCATCCAGGGTCCTACTGTTTGGACGTCACATAGCAGGACAGCATGCCTGTTATTTTAACGTCGACTTCACTTGTGTTTATGGACACACTTCTGTATTTATGGGACGGAGCTCGACTTCTCTTAGTTCAGCCAATCCTACATCACACAATAGTTACAGCTTCTGATATTTGTTCCTAAAATGCAGCTTGAAGCCAGTTGTCAACACTACTTCTGCATATTCCTACAGTATTCTAGTGAAGCAGAGGCTTGCCAAATCAGTGGTTTTGTTTTCAGGGATGTGAGGCCAAAAAATCTGCATGCAGCTCCAAAAGTCAGCGAAAAGAATGAGCATGGCCCAGTTTGTAGCTTTCCTTTGAAACACATTATCTATGATATATAAACATAAACACTTTAACAGGATCACATCAAAACATTGGAGTCAACACTTTTAGGACTGACTTATAAAAGGCGCCATCATTCTTCACTAAGTGTTCACAAACCGCTTTAACCCTACACAACTAGTCCAACGACCCAAGAGTCCATTGGACTGTTGGTGTACACAGATTATCAATAAATGTCTTCTCTGAAACTGTCATAATGACTTGATGTTTGTTGTGGGACATCTGTGAGGTAAGGTTGACTAACTTTGTTTAAAGCAGGCATGCCCAAAGTCCAGCCCATGGTCAGAATTCATACATCCCTGCAGCTTCAGTTTTTCAGTTTTTATGTATGCCCCTCTCAGATTGTCCAACACATCTCTCTCTCTCTCTCTCTCTCTCTCTCTCTCTCTCTGTCTCTCTCTCTCTCTCTCTCTCTCTCTCTGTCTCTCTCTCTCTCTGTCTCTCTCTCTGTCTCTCTCTCTGTCTCTCTCTCTCTGTCTCTCTCTCTCTCTCTCTGTCTCTGTCTCTCTCTCTCTCTCTCTGTCTCTCTCTCTCTCTCTCTCTCTCTCTGTCTCTCTCTGTCTCTCTCTCTCTCTCTCTCTCTCTCTCTCTCTCTGTCTCTCTCTCTCTCTCTGTCTCTCTCTGTCTCTCTCTCTCTCTGTCTCTCTGTCTCTCTCTCTCTCTGTCTCTCTGTCTCTCTCTCTCTCTCTCTCCTCTCTCTCTCTCTCTCTCTCTCTCTCTCTCTCTCTCTCTCTCTCTCTCTCAGTGCAACTGGCAGAGCCACTGGGTCTTTGGTCAGAGGACACTGATATCCCCTATAGATTGACCACCTTTGGACAATCTGTTCCCTCAGATAAGGGTGGTCATATCTGGAACACCATTCCCCATAAGAAAATACCTACTGAAATCTGAACTGTCTGAAATCACACCAACACTGTCCACACTAGAGTCCTCCTGATGCAGGCTGCATGTTGTCTTACATGTTTTCTTTAATCATCATATTGTGTTTTTTTGTTTTTTCCTATTGTTAGTTCTGTTCCATGCTCTGTGATCACCTCCCCATGTACCAATGTCTATCCTATTGTTTTTATTAATATTTAAAGGTGTGTACTATGTATGTGAACTACAGTGATGTCAGGAGTGGGTGTAACCTTCCCTTTGAAAATGTTTTTAATTTTATTTAAAATCTTTTTAATTATATGGATGCTGATACTGACATATTTACAGAAATGTTCATTAATGTGTTTCCATGTTAAGTAAACAAACAAACAAAAACATGGGGTTCCGATTTTTATCAACTCCAGATCCTCCACAGTTTATTCTATATTACTGATTCCAAAGGGAAAGAAAAGAATAACTTTTTTTCACTTGCAAAGGTAAAGTACTTTATTTGTCATTATACACTGTACAATGACATTTGTTCACACCTGAGTGCCTTAGATTTGGTTCCATTGTCATTTTAAACAATTATATTGCAACAATGAAAATAAAACTGATATAGAACAGTGCATAAATGTCATTTTTTCTGTTTAAAAATGCCATAAGGGATCACTGGCCACTGGTAATCGGCACATTATTATATCTGGCCCTCCCTCTAAAAAAAAAAAAAAAAAGAAAAAAAAAAAGCTTGGGCACCCCTACTTTAAAGAATATGGAAATCTTGATTTTTGATTTTCTTGAAAACGATCGAAGATATTGATATGATTAATATAGTCAATAGATGGGAAGTCACATACAGGTGTTCGGTTGGTGCCTTTACCTGTGACCTTGGCTGATCTTCAACAGTTAAACCCTAAGTTATCGTATCCAACAAAACCATCAGCCAGAATAAATTGAAATTCATAACAGATGTTTCTTGGGGTAAGGTCTACCAGGTTTGTTCAAAGAACTGAGTTTGGAATTTTGTAGGATTTAAAAAAATCCTCTTTAGTATGTCATGGGAACATTTTGAAAGTACTGTAACATGAAAACAGTTGAAGATACTGATATAATTACTATTGATAACACTTTATAATATGGTCACATGATAAGCATTAGTAAGTACTTCTTAAGTGTTTATTAAGATATGTGGTTATAAACATATTATTGTTAATAAGCGCCTTATTAACAACATACTTATGTTTATAAGAACATCACAACATACGTATAGATGTAGTAGTTAAGGTTTATTGATGCTTATAACATAATTACTGTTAATAAGCACCTTATTAACTACTTACTAATGTTTATAACCACATATTATTGTCAATGAGCACTTACAAGTGCCTTATTAAGTACTTATCATTAATTAATGTTTATTACGTGGCCTTATTATAAAGCGTGACCTCACTATTAGCAATATATAAGAAGTCACACTTCATTTGGTGCAATGACCTTTGACCTTCAGAATGTCAATAATGTCTTTAAATATGCCATTGGACTACACAATCCTTGGTCTTATTTTTTTAGAGCTCAGATATTGATTAATCTGCTAATGGAAGAAGTGAAAATTATATTGCTATGATTTCATGAACTGGATTTATTTTCTAAAAATACGTTGTTATATACTTATACTGAAAACTTACTCTTGTGGTGATAATGTCTAATTTTATGTGTGATGAGATATTTGGACCAGAAATGGGAAAAATAGGCTTGGTAAGAGTGTGATTTTTCCAGTATACTGTACACAGAACTAAACGTTCTGTGATCGTTTCTCACAAGTGGCTGCAAAGTCAGCGATAATTGGTTCCTAATTTCAGTATAGATTGTTGGGTTGGAACTGGAGAAAGTGAGTCCACTGACATTAGTTTCTGTGCAGCTTAGATATTTAACAGACACAGAAACACAATACAGCGAACAGGTTTATGGCAACAGAACTAGGACCTACCATATGAAATTGAATACATTTTAAAACATTTTAAGGTATTAAATGCAGATTTGGAAATTTTACAATTTTAAGATTTATGCCCCTCATATTTTGTATCAATTATATTTCTAGTAGTTTTTTGCCTCAGAATTGTCTCACTATAAAATACTTTATAGCATATCATCACCAAGGCATGGGATTTATTCAATGTATGATTATTTTTATGTATGTATTATTTTTTTTTATTAAATATGTCTTCTCCTTGGTCTGTAACAGTAGAATGTCAGTCTGCATTCTTTTGGTGCTAAAGCTAATTAGCTTTGCAAAGCAAGACTTGTGAGGCTCAGTTTGGTTTAATGCTGACTTTACTTCGAGTTTGGATGAAACCACATTTCAATGCTGGATCTGACAAGGAACATGGGGGGAGAAAAAAAAACTAAAAATAGGGTGGGGGTGCAGGGGAGAAAAGTGCCCAAACCCCTCACAACTCAATATCAACATTACAAACAACTGGGCAAAAAATAAAGACATTAACTATGTGGAGTAAATTGCATTTTAGCAAATGTTTTAGATGATTGGAAGTACATACATATAGTTGACATCAAAATCACACCATTCAGATGAACATTGAGAAAGTTAGATTTTGCTGTTGTGACCCCAACTGTTAGCATGGAAGTGAGTAGGCCATTTCTTACGATACAAAATTTTTAGACTAACTCTTCTAAAGTTCTAAACAACATCCAGTGTTGTACCTGAACGAGTTCATTGAACGATCGTTCACGAACTATATCATATTTGTGACGAACGTGAACGACTCGTTCACTTTTGCGAAATGAATGGGAAGTTGTGAATGCGGTTATTCTGGCATTTATTGAACTGCGCTCTTATGTAGTTCATATTTCGTTCTTATCACGTTGTAATTATTGAGTCCTATAAGGAATAAAATGGGATCAAAACACAGCATTATCACAGATGTCATTTTTGTATTATTCTGAACTAATGTTGGAAACATAATGTTGTAGAATAGCCAATGAGAAGCGTTTTGGGCGGGGCAGAGAGAGAGAGAGAGAGAGGGGTGCAGAAAAAAAGACTTAAATGTACAGTGTGACTGACGACCAGAGCAGGTGTTGTCCCGTTCTTGGAAATAAACATAGAAAACGAAGCTCACTGAAACCGCTCCTTGTGTTCTAAGAACCTGCAGAGGGAAGTTAACCCTGAGAGGAGGACGACATTTTCCCCTGATTTCTTGACTACGGTCAATGATAACGTCAGGAACGGTTAATAATAAGTTTACAATAATAACACAAAAAAAGAACGAAAAAGTTCATTTTGGGATCCATGAACTTCTAGTTCATAATTTGGAAGAATGAACGATGAACTGAACTAATTCATATTGACTAACTTAAACTGAACTTTGAACTAGTTCCTAATCAAGGTGAACTTTCCCAACACTGACAACATCACACTTACGTGGCAGTAAGTAGAGGGTCCTTAAAGCCGTCTTCATGTCGTTGGATTGTGTGTCAAGTTATTTATCTCAAGCCAGTAGCTTTCTGGATGCATACGCCGTCTTTAGGAGGAAGTCGTTAATAGTTGATTATTGAGTGAGTTTGACACTCTGGAAATTCATGATTTGTTGCATTCTTTTTTAAAAACAACAACCTGTTGCATACAGCTTTTGAATTTATTTATTTAACAAAACGTGTTTACACTCACAACCCAATGGTTACTTCACCTACAAGTGATGATTGTAAACTTGGTCCTCATGAGATGTGGGAACCAGTGATTGTGTGTGTGTGTGTGTGTGTGTGTGTGTGTGTGTGTGTGTGTGTGTGTGTGTTTGTATTCCTATCTTTATGGGGATATTGATCTGTTTACACAGTCACATCATGGGGACCTCTGACACTATGGGAACCAAAATTCAGGTCCCCAGGAGGGTTAAATGTAAATAAAGGTCCCATTAGTAAAATAGAAATGATGTGGTTCTATAAATACATTAATTCGTATTTTTCCAGAGGTCCTCATAAAATATGAGGGAAACAGGTTGAAAGTGAAACATGTATTTTTCAAAGGTTTGAAGATGTCTATATTTTTTCATTTTTTATTTATAGATTTTTTAATATTACTATTACTTATTTTATTCATTTTTTAAAATCAAATTTCGTATTTATTAATTATGTTTTATTTACTGTATATTTTTTTATTTAATTTGAAAATTTCTATCATTATTTTTTTGGTTTGTTTTGTTTATTCAATTCACACAAAAGAAGATAACAGAGAAAATAATACAATACAATATTTAAAAACAGGTGCAGGAGGAGGGGAAAAAGCATGTAAGCTTATATTAGCCCTCCTCCTCTAAAGTGAAAAAAAAATCAATCATAATCGCAACATAGAAACATTTCATTTTATTAAACCAAAAAAAGAGAAATGTTTACACTCACTACCTAATGTACAAACTTGGTCCTCATGAGACATAGAAACAAGAATGTGTGTGTGTGTGTATTTACACTTTAGGGAGGATTCATTCCCCTTAAAAAAAAAAAAAGACATTTGATTTGTGTCCAAAGGTTTAAAATGCCAACATTTGCCCAAACCATATCCTATTACGTTGTTGGCTTTAACATCCAAGCTTGGCTGCGAGTACACAGACCTTCCCACCACTTATTCTTGGTTTTGTTAAAAGGGAAAAAAGTGCCAAGAACAATATAAACAAACCATACACGTTTCTTGAACTCATTTTTATAAGCAGTGGAGTTCTGCTTTGATTCAAACTGATTTTCACAGACACATAGTTCATATTGTCACAGTTAGATGTTCTTATTCAGTGATTAAGAGTCAAATCACCACGTTCTGATGAGATGACGGTAGATAGACTGTGAAATGCATTGTGACTTTTTTTTGGTTTTAACCCTCTATGGGACTTATTAAGGAAAGTCATTAAAAAAAATAATGACCTTAAGCCCTTTAATAAATTTCCCACTCACTTTAGACAATTGACCTTTGACCTTGCTCTTTGACCTATGGTGGCTGTAGCTCAGTTGGTAGAGTGGGTCGCCCAATGACCGAGAGGTTGGTTGTTCACATCCCGGCTCTGGCTGTCCACGTGTCAAAGTGTCTCTGGGCAAGACTCCGAACCCTGACTTAGGGATCGTAGGACTGACCTTAGAAACCTACTGGTGTATGTGAAGCTAATGTACCATGAATGTGGAGGAGTGCAGACCTCTTTTTTTTTTTTTTTTTTTTTTTTTTACTTTATTTTGGGGTACTGCCATTTGTAAATAACGTGAATGACTTTTTTTCATTAATTTTAATATAAAAACAATTGATAAAAGAACAATGGCTTTGACTAAAAAACACTTAGAACATTTAATTTGAATTTGAATGATTCTAAAATGCTAAAAAAAAAATGCATAAAAATATTCATGTTATTATGAATTCTGAAAAGTTGATGAACCTAAGGTTGAATGGATGAATGTGGTTCAAGACGCCACAATTAAGTGCAATAACCATATTCTCTGCACTATAAGGTGCACTGTCAATGAAGGGTTTATTTTTTAGTTTTTTTCATATATAAGGAGCACGGGACTATAAGGCGCATCAAGCGAAACTAAACAGTCACAACCAAAACACACTTTTAATCAAACTTTTTTTAAAAATTCCAAATTATGAGATAAAAAGCCCAAATTTTATCTTCATATGAAATGACTAATATAGTTAAAAAAAAAAAAAAAGTTGTTAGGCTATTCAATGATATTTTGTTGTGTGTTTGCGTGTTTTATAGTTTAAAAAATTGACTTAATATTGTTTTATTGGTGATTTGGGTGTGTTTAAAAATGGAGTCATCATGACACTACTCATGCATGTGACCAAACATGTGCTCCTGTCTCTTGTACTTTCTTTTTGCATCACATGACATCAGGATTTGAAATAATCTTTGATTTTATTGGTTAGACAGGATTTTAGGTGTTACAATATGATTGGTTAGAGGCTTGTGTTAATTTTAAGTGTCATTTATAGAAGACATAGTCCCATAGCAATAGACATAACTGTAAAACTTATTTCCTCAACCTGTTCCTTATTAATGGAACTGAAAATTTGTAATAAACTCTTGTGACAATGTGATTTTTTTCTCAATAGATACATTGGAAGTGGGACTGTAAAGGTGATATATTAAAAAATATATATGGAAATAAGACATAAGAAAACTCTTGCTCACATGTTAAACCCATAAAGACCCAAATATCTGCTATTGAGCAAAAGTATCTACTGATCTAATCTATCTAACTATCTAAACCTAATTTGATCTGAATTGGGCCGTGCCACTAAAATAATAACATTATTTATAAATAATGTCAACTCCAAACTCATCAGGGTTCTTAAAGTCATTTTCCACATTTTTTTCTTTCTTTTTTTTGTCTGCATTTGTTCTCATTGTTTAACACCACAGAGAGGGAGTCAACATTATTTGAGATCAATGCATTTTTTAGTCTTGCAGCCAAATATTTTAATATTTAGTGCATGTGTGTGACCATCAGCGGTCCTCCCTGAAAGCTGAGCAGACAACCTTTATTAGAACTCTCTGTTATAAGCCAGGGAGGGCAGTGCTACACCTCAGTGATGTGTGGGGGAAACAAAGACTGGACAGGACGGACGGGGAAAGAAATGAACAGGCGGTGCTATTCCAATTAAAGATTGTAAGGTGGTGTGTTATTCCCAACTACTAACTGTCCATCGATAGAAATAAATAAATAAATCAAAAAAAGAGAAGAAAACCAAATCAGCACAAAAGAAAAAGAGATTCAATAAATAAATAATTAAACAAAACGGTACTGAGCACCATAATTGTGGATGACTTGATAGTATAAAATAGAATGCAATAGAATAGAACAGAACAGGCCAGAAGGGGACACTAGTGCAAAAAGAGAATGAGTTTAGGGTAGAGATTCTGGAGAGATTCTCAGCACATTCTGGTGGGTCCCATTATTCACTGAAATGGGACTCGGCAGTAGCTGGCGAGACCTGATCAAACATGCAAGTGTGAAGGACCCCGAAGCCAAGAACAGCAATCACGGCAAGGCAGGGCGAGTCAACCCCCATCCCGGGCCGTAGGAGCCACAGGGCACCGCCCCCAGAGAGCCACCGGGACAACCGTAAACGACGCAAACCCGGAGAAAGAGAGGGAGCAGCTACAAACCCCCCCAGCACACCAAGGCCGACCCAGGCGGCCTGGGGCACGAGGACCCACCCACCACCCTAACCCCAACCCCGCCCACCCCAGCCCCCACCAACCCCCCACCACACCACCCGACCTGCCCAACCCCACCCCCACCCCCTCCCCCGAGGGGGCCAACGGCCCCACACGGCCAGAAAGCTAGACACAGGGGCCGAGCGGCCCACCGAAGAGGCAGCACCCAGCCCATCACAAGGCAGGCTGCCACTGGGAGCCGGTCAGGGAACAACGGAACCGGGACCCGATGCGAGGCCAGAGGGTAAAAATGTGTGTGGTGGGGCCCGGTGACACCAACAGGGAGGCACCCCGCACACCTCCTCCACTGGCCTCAGGCGAGCGCAGTACACCCAGGGCCCCCGCCCCCCCGCAATGCGCCCAAACAACCCACCAGGACAGAGCCACCACACGCCACCAGCGCCCACCAGAATGGCCAATCCAGCCCCAGCAGCCCCCCAAGAGCCATCGCACCAGTTTGGACCCGACGGTGAAGCAGGAGAACCCCCTCCCCCGACCACAGCCCCCAGGTCCTGGGGACCCTCCAGCCACAGGAACATAGATGGTAGTCCATCCCCACTACCCCATAGCCACATAAAGTCATTTTCCACATTTTTTTTCTTTCTTATTTTTGTCTGCATTTGTTCACATTGTTTAACACCACAGAGGGGGAGTCAACATTATTTGAGATCAATGCATTTTTTAGTCTTGCAGCCAAATATTTTAATAAGGGGGCCGGTCCCACCAGCGAGGCCACATTAGTGAAACCCCCCCCATTACTCCCTATTAATATGTCTCCCGGTTTATTTATATATTTTTTAATACAAATACATCGAGATAACGGTGGTATATTTACTTCTCATCGAGCAGCTGGGAGCCGCCATGTTGAATTTCGTCACTCTCGCCTCCACATTCAGCGTGATTTGATCTCCAATGGGCAGGGCAGCAAAATGAAACATAGGAACCTATAATACATAACTACATACTTTTGTCAAAAACTCCCATTAAATTATGAAAGTACCGTAAATTCCGGATTATAAGCCGCTACTTTTTTCCCAAACTTTCAACCTTGCGGCTTTTTCAGTGATGCGGCCAATTTATGTAATTTTCCTAACGGCCGCCAGAGGCGCTCGAGTAGAAAAGGTAAGATTTAGACCGGTGGAATATATGCGTCGAGGAAGACTGAATGAAAAAGGAGGGGCGGAACAAACGCGGGGTGATGGGTTTCAGTGGGACCGGTAAGGGTGACGGACAGGTGTACAGGGGGTAAAAAGTTGCTTAAAGAAAAACCCGTGGCGGTGTGTGAGAGAAGACAGAGGCTCGACCAGACCCTGTGGATTATTTTTGCACGTTGGCACGGAGGAGTTTGACCTGAACTCTCTGCGAAAGAGAAAGTTATCGCTGACTCTGCGATAGATGAGGCGAGGCGGCGACCAGCCACCTGTTTGTGGATGCGGCGGACAATAGTGGATATATATTTTTCCCTCCCTTACCTTTGGAAATATACACTTTTTTTTCCTTGGATTACTTTCAACGGGACCCGGACTCTGCAGGTCTGCATCAAACCTTAAGTATCATTTTCCGTTCATTTTGCCGGCTGTGATTTTTGGACTGTGGACTTTAACCCTTGTGTGGTCCTTCGGGTCAAAGAGACCCGGTGGTTCACAAATGTACCTTTTTATACGTACTGTAGGATGCCATTGCTTACTACTGAAAACAGTAATATATCCTTGGGGGGTGGGGTGATGAGTCTATGGAACTGAACTTTGGAATCTGGGTTTTTAAGACCCGATTGTAGGACACAGCCAGTGTGCCTTTTACGAAGGACCGCACAAGGGTTAATGAAGGACATTTAGTTTCATTCGCGGGACTTGAAGTCGGGTTTGGGTTAATTTTGTGTTTGTGTTACATGTTTTAATGTGGGCACATGCGGCTTATATACAGGTGCGGCTTGTGTATGTACAAAATCGGTTTTCCTCTTAGAATGAGGTGGGTGCGGCTAATAATCAGGTGCGCTCTATAGTCCGGAAATTACGGTACTTTTTATAAATGATCCAAATGCAAAATAAAGTTAAAATTTTATGAGGAAAATAAGGACAATTTTAAATGGTAAATGATCTGCCCTTATATAGCGCTCTTCCACCTCCATGATGCTCAAAGCGGTTTACATTAGCTTAACATTCACCCATTCATACACCAGTAGGTTTCTATGGTTCTGTCAGTCCTACTGGGGGCCTAAGTCAGGGATCAGTGTCTTGCCCAAGGACACTTCCACATGTGGACAGCCAGAGCTGGGATGTGAACTGCCAACCTCTCAGTCACTGGGTGACCCACTCTACCACCTGAGCCACAGCCGCCAAATATTATACATTTTTTTTATATTATTAAAATATTTAACAATATTTTGTGTTAGTTTATCATGAGTCTGTGTGTTTTATTATGGATCACTTCTACAAAGACACTAAACTCTTAGGAACAAAAGCAGAAAATGGTTCAAATTGTGTCTTATTTTCTTTAGACATTTCCTGTTGTTGACATTTGTTCAGGTTTTCCACATTTTATTGTTACATGTGAATGTTTTACTGCAAAACTAATATTAAATTCTGAAAATATTTACAATTACAAAAATGTGTAGTTGTCATAATTTAGAAGCAAAGAAAAAAACTGAGAAGAAAATATGAAGTCATTTAATAGATTATTATGCTTTTCATCTCATGGGCCACATTGGAACCATTGGTCAACCGCATTTGGCCACATGTTTGACCTGTTTTAGGGGGGGGGGAGTTAAATTATGTGATGAGAATGTTCACATCTACCAACTGTCCTTTAATATACTGTGAATAATATGAATAAACTGACACTTCTACACAAAACTAAATGTACTTTTCACAAGATCATGTCTCATTTTATCATTTACACACACATTATTTATTAGTGGATCTAAAAAATACACAAAACATTTAATAACAGGCAGAATGTTGTTGAACTTAGCAGACATTTAGAAAAGTTCATATTTGTTTAGGTTATTCATGTTTTTGTGAAATTATAAATTGTATAATTGTATTTTTCAACATAATATATTATCTAGGACAGTAGACTGGTCTCTAACTTATTTTCTTTCCCCTTATGAAACAATATATGTCATATTATACTCCATATACTGACTATCAATAGCCTAGCCACGCTATTCATATAGGTGTAGTCATGCTTCATAGTCAGGGGAGGTGGGGCTAAAAGGTTGTCTTTCAAATCCCTCTGTATGCAATAGGACGGTGCGACAGTGTAATCTTTAGGATGACATAGTTAATGCCGGAAAGTTCACTTAGGAGTCTGGAGAAAGTTGAGAATGACTAAACAAAATGGTGGATTATGGAGTTTAATGACTGTTGTCGCCTTTGTAAAAAGAATTTAATCACATTCTTCACTCATCTTTGATAAAAGGAAATCGCCACCCGTTATTCTTCTTTTTCTATGGTTGTTTCTGATTGTTTCTCTCTGAATTGTTACTTTGTTACTCCCTCCCTCTGACTATACTTCACCATTTGAGCATAAAAATATATGTACATAATAAACATAAAAATAGACTATCAATATATTACAAAATAGTTGAAAACACATCAGGAATTGCTGCTTTCCATATATTGAGACATATGTTACAATATATGTACTCATCATATACACTGGCCACTTTGTTAGGAACACCTGTCCAACTGCTTGTTAACACAAATTTTAAGTCAGCCAGTCACATGGCAGCCACTCAATGCATTTAAGCATGTAGACATGGTCAAGATCATCTGCTGCAGTTCAAAGGTCAGCATCAGAATTGGAAAAAAGTTGATTTAAGTGACTTTGAACGTGGTGCCAGACGGGCTGGTCTGACTATTTCAGAAACTGCTGATCTAATGGGATGTTCATGCAAAACCATCTCTAAGATTCACAGATGATGGTCCGAAAAAGAGAAAATATCCAGTGAGCGACAGTTGTATGGGTGAAAAATTCCTGGTTGATGCCAGAGGTCAGAGGAGAATGTCCAGACTGGTTGGAGCTGATAGGAAGAAAGACCAGTAACTCAAATAACCACTGGTTACAACCAAGGTCCGCAGAAGAGCATCTCTGAACGCACAACAGGTGGAACCCCGAGGCAGATGGGCTACAGCAGCAGAAGACCACACTGGGTGACACTCCTGTCAGCTAACAACAGGAAACTGAGGCTACAATTCACACAGGCTCACTGAAATTGGACAATAGAAGATTGGAAAAACATTGCCTGGTTTGATGAGTCTCGATTTCTGCTGCGACATTCAGATGGTACGGTCAAAATTTGGCATTAACAACATGAAAACATGGATCCATCCTGCCTTGTATCAACGGATCAGGCTGCTGGTGGTGTAATGGTGTGGGGGATATTTTCCTGGCATTCTTTGGGCCCCTTAGTACCAATTAGTGTTGCCACCTGGTCCCAATGTTTCCTGATTGTCACAGATTTTCGTGGTCTGGCCTGGAATTTATTTATTTTTAAATCTGGGACACTGAATGTCCTGGACTTTTGTAAATGATGGAATGATGGATAATTTGTTGTACGCCTATGTCCATGACACTACACCACATTGTTACATTCAGGTATTCTTAGAGACACTGAAAAATGACATTTGTTTTTATTCCAAATAAGCAAACAAACAGAACTTTATTTACTCTGCTTTTATCTGCACCCAGTACTGCCCCCAGGTGTCCACAACCAAAAACTGTTTGAAATAAACCAGTTCACTGTACTCCACAGTCACCGGATCTCAGTCTAATAGAACACCTTTGGGATGTGGTGGAATGGGAAATTGGCATCATGGATGTACAACTGACAAATCTGCAGCAACTGCATGATGCTATCATGTCAACATGGACCAAACTCTCTGAGGAATGTTTCCAGTACACTATTGAATCTATACCACGTAGGATTAACGTAGTTGTGAAGGCGAAAAGGAGTCCAGCCTGGTACTAGCGAGGTGTACCTAATAAAGTGGCCGGTGATTGCATGTTAATATGTATTTACTGTAGTAATAAACCTTTTTCTCCATATGGGAATATTTTCCTATGGTGTTTTATAATGCATTATATTTTTCAATATATTACCATACTTTAGTTTAATAAGATTCAGGTTCCATTTAGAGCCCAATTTGATCTCAAGTGAGCTGGACCAGTAAATGCCAAGAAATATTGGCAATTCAAAATGCTTGTCTTTGTTTTATTGCAAAACACCCTCAGTAAATTAGGTAAATATATATTTTTATAAAAATATTCAAATAAACCGTGGGCGGCACGGTGGTGCAGTGGTTAGCACTCCTGCCTCACAGCAAGAAGGACCCTGGTTCGAATCCCGTACCAGACCTTTCTGTGTGGAGTTTGCATGTCCTCCCCGTGTCCGCGTGGGTTTTCGCCGGGCACTCCGGTTTCCTCCCACCATCCAAACACATGCACTGATAGGTTAATTGGTTAATCTAAAATTGTCCATAGGTGTGAATGTGAGAGTGATTGTTTGTCTATATATGTTCAGCCCTGCGATGAACTGGCGTCTCATACAGGGTGTACCCCGCCTTCGCCCATTGTAGCTGGATTAGGCCCCCAGTGACCCCCGCGACCCTAGTGAAGATAAAGCGGGTTCAGATAATGAATCAGATAATGAATATTCAAATAAAAAAAAGTGAACCTGAAAAAAAAAGCGCGACATTTCTGAAGAAAAAGGACCATAACAATATTCTACCTCAACTTATTTTTACATGTACATTAAGGATCAGTTCTACAAAGACAAAATTAACAGAAGCAGAACATTGTTCAAAAATTTCTTTAGACATTTCAGCTTGTTCATATTTGTTGAAGTTATTCACATTTTACTGATGCAGGATATGTCAGGCCAGCGCTCAGAAATGACGACTCAGATTCAGGGTGTATAATACATCAACTTTATTCACAGATTCCCAAGAACTGAACAAGCCATAAAACAGGGCAACAAAATATTTGCACCAGTAAAGGAGGAAAACAAAATCTCATCTGGACTATGAAATATTTAACAAAAACAACAAGAGAAAAACTAAATACTATGAAAGTTAGATAAAGAACAAAAATTCACCCACAAGGAGGAATAAATCAAACTATAAAATATATTTACAGGATACAAAAGTTACCAAGTTAAAATCACCCTAATCGAGGACTCTTTATACAAGAGGTAATGGGGGACAGGTGGGTGACCTTTGCCCTAAAGGTCACAGTCAGACAGGAAACATACAAGAGGAAGTGGTAAGTGACCTGAAATGAAAGGAGAGTTAGGTTACACAACAAACCAGGAAATCACCAAACAAGACAGACAAGACATGACAAAATGCAAATAATTCATAAATTAATTTTAAAAAAATTGCAGTAAAACAAAGACAAAAAAATTAAGATGTCATCATTTGTAGGAATAGTGTTGAAGTCAAAGTCAAGTACAACTTCTCAACTGTAATAAAGTAAAAAAAAAAATTATATTTTATCCCTGACTGAAACCTGGCTGCAGCAGGATGAATATGTCGCATTAAATTAATCCACGCCACCAACACATGTGAACTATCACACAGCCAGAACCAGTGGCCGTGGTGGAGGAGTGGCAGTAATATCCCACTCCAGTTTAGGTCTTAGCCCTAAAATTAATCATAAAACTAATCCCACTTACCATTCCTTTGAAAGTCTAGTTTCATCCATTACTTTCCCCAACTGCAGAAACCAAAAACCAGTCCTTTTTGTCATAGTCTACCGCCCTCCTGGCCCTTATTCACAGTTTTTATTAGAAGTCTCTGACTTTCTATCCAGTGTAGTGTTGAACTGGGATAGGATTAGAATAGTTGGTGATTTTAACATACATGTCGATAACAACGCTGACTCTCTTAGTAATGCATTTAGTGACCTACTAGACGGATTAGGCTTTATCCAAAATGTTAATAAACCAACCCACATTCACAGACATACTCTTGATCTGATCTTAACACTTGGTGTTGAAATTAATGACCTCGTCGTTTTTACCCATAATCCCATACTCTCAGATCACTTTTTAATGACCTTCCAGGTTTTGTTTGAGGATATTTCTACCTCAGTGATTAAAACACAAATGAAAAGGATACTATGTGACCATGCTGTCTCAAAGTATAAAGAGTTAATTCAGTCACTAATTGTGCCTGTGTCATGTGATTATGTAAAGGACACATTTAGTCCCAGTATAAGTGATGAGTTAGTCGATAGTACCATGCTCACATTAAAAACTACGTTAGATATAGTTGCCCCCCTCAAGTTAAAAACTACTAAGGTTAGATTAACCTCCCCATGGTACAACGCTGACACTCGCTCCATTAAACAAGCAACACGTAAATTAGAGGCAATGGAGGCGATCCAACTCAGAAGATTCTCTCAATGCCTGGAAAAATAGCTTAATAAAGTATAAGCAAGCTTATACAAGGACTTTTTCGTGTATCTCTGTAGTTGATTGTGTTTTTGTAAAGCCCTTTGAGACGACTTTGTTGTGATTTAGGGCTTTATAAATAAAATTTAATTTAATTTAATTGAATTAAAAAGGCATTTTTTTCCCTCTATGGATTAAATAATTCTTATTTAAGCAGTAAAGTCAAATATATATATATATAAAAAAAATAAAGCCTTTAAAAGTGAGTTAGTGTGTAGATGATATGTTTTATTGGGTCATGGTTACTCAGTTTAGTGGGTATGGACAGGACATTTAGGAAAATTAAAAAAAAAAGCATAATTAAAAAAAAAAAGTATAATTATGACATTTAAAAAATATAAATCGTGTGATAAAAAGGTCCTAATTTTGAGAAAAAACTCAAAATAATGAGATAAGAAAAATTATAATTATGATTAAAAAGTCAAAATTATGATATAGTAAGTCACAATTTCCAATTTACAACTTATTTGTCATACTGTCACATTTGTCTAGTTTGAAAAGTAATAAAAGTAAGTCTATTGTGAGAATGTAAAGAGTGTAAAGTAAAGATACAGTATTTATATAAAAATGTAGGGAGTATAAAGTACAGATATTTATGAACAAATGAAGGGAGGAAAAGTAAAATGTTTCCAGAAAAATAAATACTCCAGTAAAGTCCAGATACCTAAAAAAATACTTAAGTACTGTAAACAAAGTACTTTCACTGAGTTACTTTCCACCTCTGTGTCAAACTCAGGTCCTGGGGGGTCGGTGTCCTACATGTTTTAGATGTTTCCCTCTTCCATCACACCTGGAAGTCATCCCACCAGTTTCTGCAGAACTGGATGATGAGCTGCTCATTAATTGAACCAGGTGTGTTGGAACAGGGAAATATCTAAAACATGCAGGATCCTGGCTCTCAGGAGCAGAGTCTGACACCCCTGTGAGGAGTGACCTGCTTTTGGAACAGCCCAACTGAAGGGTCCAAACTTGCTGGAGCATTACACTTTATGAAATGTTAAAATGACACCAAAAATAGGAACAGTCAAAGGTGTGGAAGACATTCATGTTCAGGGGCTACACAGGAAAAAGGTCACACCAGTAACATACCACTATAATAATCTATAATCAATAATCACAGTTCCAATTTGACATCTGTCTTAATTTTTTTTTCCTTCGTGGTATAGATTCAATAGTGTACTGGAAACATTCCTCAGAGAGTTTGGTCCATATTGACATGATAGCATCATGCAGTTGCTGCAGATTTGTCAGTTGTACATCCATGATGCCAATATCCTACTCCACCACATCCCAAAGGTGCCATTTGAGAACAGTGAACTCATTGTCATGTTCAAGAAACCAGTCTGAGATGATTGGACCTTTATGACATGGTGTGTTATCTTAACATCTTAACATTTGGTGTTGAAATTAGGGACCCTGTTGTTTCTCCCCATCTCAGATCACTTTTTAATTACCTTTCACTTTATGCTTGAGGATATTCCTACCTCAGGGATTAAAACACAAATGAAAAGGATACTATGTGATCATGCTGTCTCAAAGTACAAAGATTTAATTCAGCCACTATTATGACGACTATGTCATGTGATTATGCAAAGGACACATTTAGTCCCAGTATAAGTGATGAGTTAGTTGATAGTGCCATGCTCACACTACAAGCTACTTTAGATACAGTTACCGATACAGTTAAAAACTATGAAGATTAGATGAACCTCCCCATGACAATCGCTCCCTTAAACAATCAACACGTAAATTAGAGAAGCAATGGTGCCAATTCAATTCAGAACATTCTTTCAATGCCTGGAAGAATAGTTTACTAAAGTATAAGCAAGCTTTGTGTACAGCCAAAACTAGATATTACTCATCCATAATAGAAGAAAACAAGAATAATCCTAGATTCCTGTTCAGTACTGTAGCCAGACTGACAAACAGACACACCTCCGTGGAACCAGTTATTCCATCCACGCTCCATTCTGATGATTTCCTGTGGTTCTTTAACAATAAAATATCAACTATTAGAGATAAAATAGATGAACTACTCCCAAACATTAGATCAGAAAAAGCAGCGGTTTCAAACCTTGGCCTTTTTATAAATCCCTCTGTAACACTAAATAATTTCACCACTGTAGACCAAACTGATCTCATATCTATTATCATGTCTTCCAAATCAGCCACCTGCCTCTTAGATCCAATTACAACAAAACTCTTTAAACAGATTCTGCCCCTAATTATTGGCACTGTCCTAAATATAATTAACACTTCATTAATTACTGGATATGTGCCACAGTCATTTAAATATGGTGTTATTAAACCAATTATGAAGAAACCTACCTTAGATCCTGATATTTTAGCCAATTATAGGCCTATATCCAATCTGCCCTTCCTCTGAAAAGTTCTAGAAAGAGAAATAGCTAAACAGCTGTGTCAGTACCTGCAGGATAATAGTTTATTTGAACAGTTTCAGTCTGGATTTCGTGCTCATCATAGCACTGAAACCGCATTAGTCAAAGTCACTAATGACGTATTATTAGCTGCTGATGACGGATTAGTATTGATCCTGGTGTTATTAGACCTTAGTGCAGCCTTTGACACCATTGACCACAGTATCTTAGTGCACAGATTAGAATGTGATATAGGTATTAGAGGAGCAGCCCTCTGCTGCTTTAAATCATATTTATCTAATCGCTACCAATTTGTTAACATTAATCAACAATCTTTGCCATCCTCCAGAGTTAGTTATGGCGTGCCTCAAGGGTCAGGCCTTGGGCCTATTTTGTTTATGCTGTATTTGCTCCCCTTAGGTAATTACAAATCATGACATTAACTTTCATTGTTACATGGATGACACACAGCTTTATTTATCAATTAAACCTGATCAGACCAGGAAAATAGATAAACTAAGTACATGTGTCCAAGACGTAAAGACTTGGATGAGTGCCAATTATCTCTTATTGAACCCTGAAAAAACTGAAGTCATTAAAATGAGCCCTAAAAATGTGAGAGACTCCCTAACTGACCAGATACTTACTTTAGACAACTTAAGTGGAACATCCAGTGCCACAGTTAAACAGTTTTATTTGATCCAGATCTTTCATTCAAAGTGCACATTAACCAAACATGTAGAACAGCCTTCTTTCAATTGCGCAACATTAGCCAAAATTAGGAATATTCTGTCTAAATATTATGTAGAAAAATCAATTCATGCATTTATTACATCAAGATTAGATTATTGTAACTCCTTACTTGTAGCGTGTCCTAAATATTCTTTAAAAAGCTTCAACTGGTTCAAAATGCAGCAGCAAGATTATTAACAGGATCAAATAGAAGAGAACACATCACCCCTGTGCTCCAAACCCTTCACTGGCTACCAGTTGAGTTTAGAATTAAATTTAAAATCCTCCTCCTTACATATAAACCATTAATGGTATGGGCCCCTCTTATCTTAAAGATGATCTGGTTCCGTACCAACCCAATAGAACTCTCCGTTCTCAGAATGCAGGTTTATTGAAAGTTCCCAGGGTTTTTAAAAGTACAGTAGGAGCTAGAGCCTTTAGTTACCATGGTTACTGTCTTATGGAATCAGCCTCCTTTTAATATTAAAGAGGTCGACACAGTCTCTACATTTAAAATTAGGTTGAAAACATTTCTGTTTGAGAAACACTATGGTCAGGTTAGTTAAAAACAGACTGAAGTCACAGTTCAGTCTAAGCTGCGCTAGGAGGTAGAATGCTGGGGGAAATACAGGCACTGGGATCCTTCTCTCTTTCTCTGTCTCTCATGTCTGTATTTGTCATTTGTTAAACCTATCTTACATACCAAGTCTCTTCATGGCTAGTCACATGGTGTCCCCTTTCACGACTCACCCCAGAGGGGGGGAGTGGCAGCTCTCAGCAGTGTCCGCGTAGGGAGCCATGGACGACAGGATCTGCGGTGACTCGCTTGTGCCCTGTGCTGACCTGTGACCCCAGACCTCCTCCCTTGCCTGTCTGGTGGATGGACCAGCCCCCTCTTCATTTAAAAATTAACATTCATCTATAGTCTGTCCATCCATGGGAGTGGATCTGTCCTTCATTGTGGCTCTCCTCAAGATTTCTTCATTTTCCCACTGGGTTTTGGAGTTTTTTTCTTGCTGAGAAAGAGGGTCTAAGGACAAGGGATGCTTGGGACTGTTTATCTATTTCTGTAGTTAATTGTGTTTCTGTAAAGCCCCGTCAGACGACTTTGTTGTGATTTGGTGCTTTATAAATAAAATTGAAATTGGATTTACTTTGATTATTTACGATCAGAACACTTTATCACAGTGGACTTTTCTGTCTCTGTTAAGTTTTTTTTGTGCTTAAATGTCCCAAATACATAAAAAAAAAGCATGTTAAAATCCACTAAAATTTCCAAAAAAAATAAACACAAAAAAATGATGAAATATACAAAACATCTTGAAAAACTGTTCTAAAATACAGAAAAAAATAGCAAAAATGTGATAAAATATTCAAAATATATGCAAAAATCTGAATATATATATATTTAATTGACAGGTTTTTTTTAACACCTTCAACAGTTCCATTTTTTTTTTAAAATGTTTAATCACAATGATCGTAATGTGCATTAATGTGTTAATTTTGACAGACCTAATTTTGAACTATATTGTAATATAGTATACTGTGTATTATATACATATATATTTTATGTTCAATTTCAGGCAGTATATGGAGTTATATATATTTTAGTTTCATAAGTGTGGACACCTGTTCATCTTTGTAGTGAACAGACATCTTCATGGTAATTCAGTTGCGTGGTCGCTCCATTACATGAGCTACTAGGAAGACCTGACTGGAGCCTAATGGCAGCACTTCTCCTGCAAAACCAAATCAATCTGCAGCATAATGAGATAAATGTGCCGCTTAGTGAGTTTCTAGCGCATCCTTTTTCTTCTCTGTTTCTCATTTCTGACATTTCTTGTCTTCTGTCAGTGTGAAATTCCCTGAAGGTCTGGCACAATCCGCAGCATTTCTCCCATCATCAGACATCTGTTCTGGCTTTTCCTCTGCACTTTCATTCTGGCAGCACATTTGAGCATTGTTACTGCTTTTGTTCCAACTACTGGGAGAGAAAACCCAGGCACTTTTCTGATCGCTCCTATCCACAACCATTTACAATGAGTGTAATGGCACAAAACGCACTCCATTTATTTCTGAACAGCACTTCATGTGTGACTACAAAGCCAGGCTGAAGTGTGGACTGAGGCCTCCTTCATACTGAGATGTTTCAAATACAAGCACAAGTATTTGATTTGTGTAGGTAAAGGCAATACATCATGTAAATTAATCTTAGAGGCAAGAAAAGCTGTCAGATGCAAAGTTCTGTGAAAGAATGGGATTGGTGGAGAAAAAAATGGTGAGTTGGAGAGGTGTTGTACTGTAGGTATGTTCACTATTGGCCACAAAGTTGAAAAAAAATTTCTACATTTTATCATAAAACCATTGCGACAATCTGATTTATTCGTCAGTGTAACATTTGGTAATTGGATTTAAAAACAAAATACAAGGAACGAAAACTTTTGACCTGATTTACACCGTCTTTTATGACTATGAAAACACATTTTTGGTGACCTTTGACCTACATTCACCAAAATTTAATGGGATCTATTCTGGACCACTTTGCACCTTTAAAGAACATTTACTGACACCAATCCAGTAGTTTTTGCATAAACCTGCTGACAAAGAAACAAACAAATAGATAAAGAAAGAAAGAAAGAAAAACAAACAAATAAATAAAAAGACAGACAGCTTAACTGCGCTATAAATGCCCCTAGCGGCAGCAAATCTAATATGCTATCGTAGTAGTCTAGTTATGCTCAATGTAAATTTTGTCTAGATTTCCCTGAAACTGGCCAACCAATCACGATGAAGTATAAAGTCAGAGGGCGGGCGTAGCAATGTGACACTGCAACAATTTGAAGAGAAACAACTGGAAGCAACCATAGAAGAAGAACAACAAGATGGTGGTCATACTGTCCTATTGCATACAGACGATTTGAAAGACAACCTTTTAGCCCCACCTCCCCTGACTATGGAGCGCGACTAGACCCATACATGGAATGAATAGGGATAGCATGGCTAGGCTAACAGACAGACCCAAAAACACTACCCTTACTAACGTGGTTAATTGATTTTCATTTTAAAATAGAATAAATAAAATTAATATTCAGTTGTTTTCCTTTTCAGTGTTATACTAGACAACATGTTTCTCATAACAAAAAAGAAAATTCCTACCTTACAGAAATAGAAAAATGGAGCAATGTTGTTATTTTTGAGGAAAGACAGGTCATGCTGAGGTCACAAAGATTCTCACCAGCAATGAGTGACTTTTCCCTTTGGTATGAAATCTGGACATACCAGACAAGCAATAATAATAATAATAATAATAATAATAATAATAATAAATAATTTCTATTTTTATTCTGCAAAACCATCAGCCAGAATCAATTGAAATTCGTAGCAGAGGTTTCTTGAGTTAAGGTCTATCAGGTTTGTTCAAATAACGGAGGAATATTGATTTCGGAATTTTTTTTAGGAATTTTTTTATTTAAAAAATCCCATTTAGTTTGTAATGTGAAAACTTTTATCATTACTGTAACATAAAAATAACCCCCCTCTTATTTTTCTTTTTTTCCCTCTTTCCTTGTCCGATCTGGCATCGAAATGTGGTTTAATCCAAACTCCTAATAAAGTAAATATTATTTTACACATGCTCAAACATTTTGGTTTGGTACGTTGTTTGTTTTTGTATATATATATATATATATATATATATATATATATATATATATATATATATATATATATATATATATATATATATATATATATCCAGGACCTCTGGAGGTGTGGGCCCGAAGGGATCCAGAACCTCCTGAAGTTGGGGCCCGGGGCTATCCAAACTCTGGACTGTCCTCCGGCCCAAATTAGGGTCTGAGTCCATTTGGGGACTAAGGGGATGTCTTTCCCTCACTGCTTTGAGGATAATCTCCTTATGTTTTGTAGGGTGGCCTCCTATAGTCTGGGAAACTTCTTCTTAGACCACACACTGCCACGCTGAAGGGTTCCTCCCATTCGTCTTGATAATATTTACTTATCTCAGACTGGAGTTCTGTCACCTGTTCATCATAATGTTGTTGTAATATCAACATGGTGGTGTGTCCCCATTCATGTGCATTCCCATGAATGAGGTCAGTTGTTTTGGGGTTGGACATGGCAGGTTTGATCAGACTGGACAACATATTCATCATAGACTGTATGATTTTTGGTTGGTTGCCTTTCTCAGGGTACCTAACATTCTCTCCATGGTGTATCACTTTAATCAATAAATTAAATTTATGGGTCATGCTTTTAAAGCGTTGGTCCGGTTGGATATATTTAGGGGTTTTTTTCTGATGGAAACTCCTGCCAGGGTTAATGTACCCTAAGTTTGGTTGGATTCCTTTTACCACCTGAGCATAGGTTCTGGGGAAGGAACGGGGACCACTAAGTCCGGCTGTCTCGCAGGGTGGCACTGGCTGTAGTCTAGGGTATATTATTGTGTGTCCCCAAGGAGTGAAACCCCCGTGGGGAGCACGTGTGCTGTCCGTCCCCCAGCGAGCTCGAGAACCGGATAGGTAGCCCCCATACTCCTCATATTGTCCCCACCTGGGACCTCTTTTCCTTTGGACCACTGTCCATTCCATGTTCACTTATTTTTTGTTATATTCATTTATATATATGTCATGACCTCCGCTCCAGTGACCTTTCCCCCAATCTCCACACTCACCTGGTCCTGCACTGCGCAGCTGCAAGCCGTTCCTAATCGGTGGCTATATAAGCAGTAAGGCTTGTAGCTGCCAGTGCAGGACCATTCAGATATGTCACCCCCATAACCCGGACTATCGCTTCCATCTCCCCAATCACCATAACCCGGACACTCATCATCACCACGGACTCTGGCCGTCCACTCCCAGGTTGTGTTTGTCTTGTCTTTATGTTGTAGTTTTGTTATTAAATTATTTTGCCCTTCAGTACTGTGCAATGGAGTCCTCCTTTCACCTCACCCCGATCCGTGACAATATATTTATTAATTCACCCGTTTTTATAATTAGTTTTGGATGTTATACATTTTTTCTTTATCATTATTTTTTATTTTAGGGTCACCAATTGGTGCTGTGAATGGGTCAGGTCGCCTTTGTTATTCTATTTTAATCACTAATTAGTATTTCTTAATGTTATATATAGGTAGATATGGCATTGGGTTAGTATGATTTTCTGTTTGCCGGTGTGTAAAAAAAAAAATTGCAATCTGCCGTTTTCTTTTTTTCTTTTATTTTTTTTATAAAAAAATAAAATAAATAAATAAACTTATAGATGACGTTTCAGCTCTTTTCTGCCTTCTTCAGATCAAAAATGTAAAAAAAATAAAACAAATAATGGGATTCTTGTATCTAATTTCGAAACAGCTATTGAAGTATAAGGTTTTTCTGTGTGTTTCTTCCTGCAGCTCGAGACACTTTTTTTTTCTTATGTGTTTTTTGCATGTTTTTGCAAAAAAAATAAATAAATTATACACAAACTATTATTGTGCTTTTTATGGTCTTGCATATATATATATATATATATATATATATATATATATATATATATATATATATAATATAACTTAGATATATTTATTTTTTGGAGTAGGGTTAGAGTCAGGGTTAGGGTTAGTCTTGTGGCGTTTTGATAATTTAGTTGCAGATAAGTCTAGTGGACATTTGTGTTACTGGTCAGTCTAGTGGACATTTGTGTTACTAGTCAGTCTAGTGGACATTTATGTTACTGGTCAGTCTAGTGGACAGTTGTTCTACTGGTCAGTCTAGTGGACAGTTATGTTACTGGTCAGTCTAGTGGACAGTTGTACTACTGGTCAGTCTAGTGGACAGTTGTTCTACTGGTCAGTCTAGTGGACAGTTGTGTTACTGGTCAGTCTAGTGGACAGTTGTACTACTGGTCAGTCTAGTGGACAGTTGTTCTACTGGTCAGTCTAGTGGACATTTGTGTTACTGGTCAGTCTAGTGGACAGTTGTTCTACTGGACAGTCTAGTGGACAGTTATGTTACTGGTCAGTCTAGTGGACAGTTGTACTACTGGTCAGTCTAGTGGACAGTTGTTCTACTGGTCAGTCTAGTGGACAGTTGTACTACTGGTCAGTCTAGTGGGCAGTTGTTCTACTGGTCAGTCTAGTGGACATTTGTGTTACTGGTCAGTCTAGTGGACATTTGTGTTACTGGTCAGTCTAGTGGACAGTTGTTCTACTGGTCAGTCTAGTGGACAGTTGTTCTACTGGTCAGTCTAGTGGACAGTTATGTTACTGGTCAGTCTAGTGGACAGTTATGTTACTGGTCAGTCTAGTGGACAGTTATGTTACTGGTCAGTCTAGTGGACAGTTATGTTACTGGCCAGTCTAGTGGACAATTATGTTACTGGTCAGTCTAGTGGACAGTTATGTTACTGGTCAGTCTAGTGGACAGTTGTTTTCTTGTATGTTCATGGCTTTTGTTGTTTTACTTCATATCATTACCGTAACTGGTCTGTTCTTCATACCTGATCTGTACTAACATGTTTACCTGTAAACATATTGCTATTGTTAACTAGAATTAACAGTAATTAACAGTCTCTTCTTAAACAAAAACTGCATTAATTTTTTTTTATTTCATACTGTTGTGATAATGTGTTTTAAAAACAAATTTCTTTGGTTCCGAGCTGAGTGGACATTTTTATAACTGTATAAAAAATAGGTTCATTAAAAACATGGACATCACATTGTTTTTTTGTCAGTGTAAAGACAAATAAAAACACTTAGGAAAAAAATTCTGGACTTTTTAGAACTGAGATATTGATTTTGAAAAAAAAGAAGTAAAAATGATCTTCGTACAATTTCTTTAAACAGGATTTTTTTTGTCTAAAAACCAGGTCTTATATCTGACTGAAAAGTTCATCTTTAGGTGCTAATGTCTAATATTAAGTGTGATGAGATATTTGGACTAAAAAATGGCAAAATTACACTTGGTAAGATATAGATCAGGGCTGTCAAACTCATCTTAGTTCAGGGGTCTCATGAAACCAAATTAGTTCTGATTTGGGTCGTACCACTAAAATAATAACAGAATACATAAATAATGTCAACTCCAAATTTTCCTCTGTGTTTTAGAGCAAAAAAAAAGTTACATTTTATGATGAAAATGTTCACATCTACCAACTGTCCTTTAAAATAATGTCAATAACATGAATATACTGATACTTCTTCACAAAACTAACAAGATCATGTCTCAGTTTATCATTTACACACGTCAATTACAACATACAGATTATTTATTAGTGGATCTACAAATACACAAAACATTTAATAATCGACAGAACATTGTTAAACTTACACTTCAGACATTTAGAAAAGTTCATTCAGGTTATTCGTGTTTTTGTGAAATTATAGTTTGTTTTATTGTAAATACAGTGAAATGACATCAACAATTTTAAATTAACAGAGAGAAAAATGTGGAGTTCTGAGTATTTATTTATAATAGTATTTATAGGTTATTATGATAGTATATATAGGTTATTATGATAGTATTTATAGGTTATTATGATAGTATTTATAGGTTATTATGACAGTATTTATAGGTTATTATGATAGTATTTATAGGTTATTATGATAGTATATATAGGTTATTATGATAGTATTTATAGGTTATTATGATAGTATATATAGGTTATTATGATAGTATATATAGGTTATTATGATAGTATTTATAGGTTATTATGACAGTATTTATAGGTTATTATGACAGTATATATAGGTTATTATGATAGTATTTATAGGTTATTATGATAGTATTTATAGGTTATTATGATAGTATTTATAGGTTATTATGATAGTATTTATAGGTTATTATGATAGTATTTATAGGTTATTATGACAGTATATATAGGTTATTATGATAGTATTTATAGGTTATTATGATAGTATTTATAGGTTATTATGACAGTATATATAGGTTATTATGATAGTATTTATAGGTTATTATGATAGTATTTATAGGTTATTATGACAGTATATATAGGTTATTATGATAGTATTTATAGGTTATTATGATAGTATTTATAGGTTATTATGATAGTATTTATAGGTTATTATGATAGTATTTATAGGTTATTATGATAGTATTTATAGGTTATTATGATAGTATTTATAGGTTATTATGACAGTATTTATAGGTTATTATGATAGTATTTATAGGTTATTATGATAGTATTTATAGGTTATTATGATAGTATTTATAGGTTATTATGACAGTATATATAGGTTATTATGATAGTATTTATAGGTTATTATGACAGTATATATAGGTTATTATGATAGTATTTATAGGTTATTATGACAGTATATATAGGTTATTATGATAGTATTTATAGGTTACTATGATAGTATTTATAGGTTATTATGACAGTATATATAGGTTATTATGATAGTATATATAGGTTATTATGACAGTATATATAGGTTATTATGACAGTATTTATAGGTTATTATGATAGTATATAGAGGTTATTATGATAGTATATATAGGTTATTATGATAGTATTTATAGGTTATTATGATATTATTTATAGGTTATTATGATAGTATATAGAGGTTATTATGATAGTATAGTTGCTCTATGCCCTTTGATATGTTTCCTATGCTATGTGTTTTGTTTGTTTTGTTTTGTTTTGTTTTATTTTGTTAGTTCTTTTCTCGTTTTTCTTACATCTATTTTTATTATACCCTTTTAACTCTGTAGCACTTTGAGACTCCCAGGAATGTAAAGTGCGGTACAAATAAAATGTATTATTATTATTATTATTTATAGGTTATTATGATAGTATTTTACTGATCTAACCCATTTTTATCTGTAAGTGGAACCTGAAATAAAATTATCAATATATTCACTATCCTTTTTGTGTTTCTTAAATTTATCCTAGGGGCCAGACTGGACTGGTGTTGGCCCCGGGCCGCATCTTTGATCCCCCTGGTTTAGATTTTTGCCAGTGTGTCAGATGTAGATGTAAAGCTGCAGTTCCTCTTATGTCCTGGTGGGGGCAGTACACCCCCATGGAAAAGCTCAGCTGACTGTGCCTCTGCACGTCTGGAACAGGAAGGGATAATAATAATAATTACAGGCATAAATAAAACCATATTGTGCAACAGGTAGGAGCCAGTATCTAGTGGAGGTTTATGCGGCCTCTACAGGCGCCGGCTGTTTGCTGGAATTAAATTTATTGTCAGATAAACAAGTTTTACTCCTCCACAAGTTAAATGATCATCGCTTTTAGCTGGTCCTCATGTAGATCCGAAGAGACCTGGGAGGTAAAATAATGTGCACATTAAACCATATTTTTTTGGCACTTTTCTAGCCTGTAACACCCCCTCCCTCCCTCCCACACACACACACACACACGCATGCACGCACGCACACACACACACACACACACACACACACACACACCACATCAGTTTTTTTCTCTCACCCCCCTGTCCTTCCTTGTCCAGCATCAAAATATGGTTTAATTCAAACTCATAAAGTCAATATTAAACCAAACTGAGGCTCATAAACAATATGAAGTCTCTCTTGACAAAGCTAATTAGCTTTAGCACCAAAAGGAGCCAGACTAACATTCTATTGTTAAGGACCAAGGACAAGACAGGTTTAGCGTTCAAAAAATAAAAATAAAAAAACAAACAAACAAACAAACAAAAAAAAACGGACTATAATGGTACACTTAAAATACTTAACATTTTCTCCAAAATTTACCTTATAATATATGGATTAATTTTGGTTGGTTGGTTAATTTTGACTTTTTAGCTAATAATTTTGACTTTTTTATCAAATAATTTTAACTTTTTATCTCATGAGTTTGACTTTTTAACTCAGAATTTGAACTTTTTTAAAGTTTGATTTAGCAGAATAACAGTGTGTTTTGGTTGGGAGTTATTGTGACTGTTGAGTTTTGTATAATGAGTCTTATTTATTATTATTATTATTATATAGTCCAGAAAAAAACCTAAAAAATTAGCATTCATTGACAGTGTGCCTTATAATGTGGAAAATACGGTAAATAAATGTCATGCCTCAAGGATGAGGTGCAATAAAGTCTTTTATAGTGAGACAATTCTGAGAGGCAAAAAAAGATAAGCCATTGATATCTATCCCACTCAGTGCATAACCATAAACATACATGTGCCATGAGTGGGAAGTTTGGAAACAAATGTTGGGAGGACATTCAGGTGGATCCGCCATATGTTGAGACAGCGTATAGAAGAGAAACAAAGAAAGAAGAAGTAACAATGAAGTTGTGTATGCAGAAACACATATGACCTTTAACCCCTGATGCATGATTCCAGCTAGCGTCTGCTGTGAATACCAAATGAAAGAAAATATAGTTCAACAGCTTTTAATCTGGAAGTTTACTTCCATAGAAATATTATACTTTAAACAGAGGTGTCAAACATGCGGCCTGGGGGCCAAATGTAGCCCTCCAAAGGACGTCTGGTCCATGGGATAACGTTGTGACCTTTCACCTACTTCCACTAAAATTTAATGGGATCTATTCTATTCTTTCCCTGAAAATTTCATGGAAAGTTGCTGAAACCAAACAAAAACACAAACAAGTGTTGCCCTGCTCCCCTCGCATATATTTGACCTGATTTGCCCTATCTCTTATGATTGCAAAAACACATTTTTGGTGACCTATGTACAAGACATATTATATACAATTATAATTATAATAATATTATAACCAGTTTGACTTTAGGAGAAACAAACGGACAGAGGTATTTTGGTCCACGGACATATTCAGGGTGTAATTTATCAAAAAACCAGAGGGGTGGATGTTTTTTTTCCCACAGTGGTACAGCGGTGTAGCCCTGGTGTCCCAGGACCGGGGTACGGTTCTGTCTGAGCGCAAAAAGTGACCGCATGAGACTCATCTCTGGACGGGTCATGTTCGGAGAGTGGCCCTGTGGGTCGAGGGTGAGATGCCTCTTGGTAGTGATTGTAAATTCCACCAGTGCAAAAATGATCATTTTAGTTCCGGTTCCACATACAGACCAGTTTTGTTCCTGGCTATGATGTAAACACACTCACCATTGTCTTATGAATGTTTTATTTATATTTATTTACATTAAAACAAACTGCCATTTCTCCAGAACATAAAAAAATCTGAAGAATTATGAAAACTTTGAAATGTGTGAAATGTAAGTTTACCAATGTTCTGAATCTGTGTATCATTTGTTCATTTGTTTTTCAACATAAAACCAAAAATAAGACAACGAAAAAACAACTTCTTTCTTCATTGTTTCCAAAACCAAAAAGAATAAACAGATAGTGATGCATTTTTTCTGTTTTCCTTTTTGTGTTTAAATGAAGAATAGAAAAACTGGATCACGGCCATTTCCCGTTTTATCCAACTTGGACCTGAAACAAATTGAGTAAACTGGAAATGAATCTTAACAACTGAAAGCAACATGGCCATCGGACTGGAAGATCATCATGGTATGATATAACACCAATTTTCTCCGTGGTCATATCTTCAGGTCTTAGGGTAACCCTCTTAGTTTCCACAAAGAGGACGAAGGTTTCCATTTTTGTCACTGCAGGTCACAGTCATTTCAGGTTTATTCAACTTCCTTCAGGACTTAGCTTCAGGTCAAAATTAAATAAGACAGAAAACGGCCATCGTTCACTTTTTACATTATTCATTTAAACTGAAAAAAAAAAGCAAAAAACATCACTATCCGTTTTTTCATTTTAGTTTTGGAAACAAATAATGAAGAAATGACTTTTTTCATTGTCTTATTTTTTGTTTTATTTTGAAAAACAAATAAACGAATGATACACTGATTATTCTGCCTGTTTTTGGTTCATGAATTAGTGGATCCACTGCAATCTGTAAATTGTAATTTACACCTCTCCTCATCTGAACCCGCTTTATCCTCACTAGGGTCACTGGGGGCCTAATCGAGTTATAATGGGTGAAGGCGGGGTACACCCTGTATTAGTCGAGGAAAGAAAATGATGCAGAAGAGAGGGTTAGCTGTGGCGACCCCACGAGGAAAAAGCTGAATGAATAAACTCAGACATAATATTAGTAAAATTGCAAATGGGAACAGGAGTTCTTTGACCACCTCGTGACTTTAGTGGATTTTAGAATTCACAGTTGAGTGGCATGTGTGAATTGTCCAGAGTAATGGTCATAGTGTTCCACAGTTTTTGTACGTACGTCATATGTCAAACTGTGTGCGCCACAAACCCAACTGTTTTACTTGAAGTGGGTCTTTAGCTGTTGTCATTGCTTCTGTCTTCTTCGCTCCATCTCTTTTCCTGTCTCTCACGCCCACCGTCGGTATTGGCTCTCGTCATTTACAGAACATGATCTCAGGGATTATCATCCAGAAAATGCTGGGCGCTTGTTAATGATGTCATCATTAGGTCCCCGTGGAGACATTGAGGTCAGTGGAGAAATGATAAAAGACCTTTAGTTAAACACCAGGGTTGTGTTGTTAACCCTCAAATTGGCAGCGTAAACAAGATTACAGTGTTTTTGGAGGAAGTCAGTCAGAAGACTTGGCAGCAGTGGTGTTGGCTGTTCCAACAGTCTGTGTGTGTGTGTGTGTGTGTGTGTGTGTGTGTGTGTGTGTTGGGGGAGGGTAGGAAGATGGGCACAGTGTGGGAGACGACAGAGCAGATAATAATAAACCAAATACTAAAACTAATACTGTTGTTCCGGCTTCATCTTGGTCCCATAGTGTTGGTCCGACCCAGGAATCCCTCTGTATCACTCCTGTGACTGGGTCTCGATGGGACGCAGTAGGTACCCCCATGTATGGCTGAACAAGATACACAAAAACAATAGCCCTCTCCCTTTTCAGGGGGCAGGGGAATTATTTCAAAACAGAAAAATGAAGAAAAACTTACAATTTAAACTTTATGGGTTTTCCTGGTAAATTAATGTTGTAGAAGATGATGGTGTTTCCACGGTAACTACAGAGCCTCTTTTTTTTTTTTTTTTACAAAGAATATTTACATGGATTGATAGGAATAATCAATCAACAGGTATAGCAGTATATGTGTTCCATGACCATTTTTATTTTATATAAATGTCTAAAATCTGATACTGATACCCAAATTATTATTTATCCATAAGTGTATTGGGGCTTATGATCCTGAGTCACTTCTCTCACAGTAAACAACTTAATAGAATTTTATGAATTCTGGCATTTTATGTCTTGTCCAGGAACAAGGGTTGAAAAATACCATTTTTTGTGCTAATGCTGGCACATTTACAGAAATGCTCATAGATTATATATATATATATATATATATATATATATATATATATATATATATATATATATATATATATATATATATATATATATATATATATATATATATATATATATAGGTCAGTGCTCACCTTGAGTCCATGTCATTGAACTCTACAAACCAAGCCAGAAGTCTTGTCATGGTTCTTGCTCAGGGGAAGTTAAATTCAAGCCTTTTTAAGGCTTTTTTAATGCAGTTCAAAATTACATTTAAGACCAAGCCGACAATGAACTGAAATTGTAAAGGGGAAAAAAAAACATCAGATGAATTACCTGGGGGAAGTTTTACCAACTGTTTATTTTAAATAGAATATGACTTTTTGGTCCAGCTGCTGCTACATTCATGAACCATTTGCATCAAAAAGCATTTTAAATATATAACACACACCATATAAACACTTGCAAAAAACTCAGGATAGCTAAAGGAATACTACACCCTCATTTTCTACTCACCCAAAATTATTTTTGTAATATAGACGGCCTAAATGTTAACTAACAACTAACATAAATTTTACTAATCTGTCCAAATTTTTAAGACTTTTGAAAATTTGATTTAAGACATTTTAATGGCAATTAATACAATGAATTCAATGGCTTTTAAGACTTTTCAAGGGAACCCCTGTAATTATTGACTCAGTCCTGAAATTTAACAACCATTTCAAAGCTATTACGAAGTCTGCCTATGACCACCTGAGGAACATCGTTAGAATCAAAGGTTTCTGTCCAAACCAGACACAGAAAAACTCATTCATTCATTTTCAGTGAATTAGATTATTGTAATGGTATCTTCACTGATCTAAACCAAAAAATCAATCAGGCAGCTACAGCTGATCCAAAACGCTGCTGCCAGATTCCTGACCAGTACCATGAACGTGGACCACATTAGCCCGGTCCTCAAATCCTGTCTGTGGGTCGAAGGTTAGAATTCAAAATCTTCGTCCTGGTCTATAAAGAACTAAATGACCTTGGACCCAAATCCATCCTAGACCTGCTGGTTCCCTATGAGCATCCAGAGCCCTGAGGTCATAGGTCATCAGGAACAGGTTTACTGTGTGTTCCAAAGATAAGAACGAAACAAAGTGAAGCATCATTCAGTTACTCTGCTCCTCAACTGTGGAACAAACTACACCTGAACACCTGAGGTCTGAGAAAACTGTCATTTAAATCACACTGAAAACATTACTGTTCACTGGAGCTTTTTTTTAACGTCTTAATTGTCTTTTAAATGTTTTTATGTCTCTTACTTTAATTGTCTTTTCATTTTAACTTTCATATGTCTTTTATGTAAAGCACCTTGAATTGTCCTGTACATGAAATGTGCTATACAAATACATTTCCCTTGCCTTGTGTGCACGCTGTGATATTTGTTGAAGCTGTGGGACACCTGTGGGGGGTGTGTGCAGGTGAGTCAGCTGTGTGGGGTGTAGGTGATGACAGGGCAGTCAGCTCTAATTAGAGAGCTCCACTCACAGCCCCAGAGCTGATGTCAGTGACACTGCAGCTGTCAGGGTCATCCACAGCCATACAGTATCAAACCTAACCTGGCATACACACCTGGATGGGCTGGGGGGGGGCATTGACCTGTCAATCATCTGCGTGGGTTGAGGGAGATTACGTGCTGACTCAGGCCAACAGCTGATAGAAGCATTCATTACCTGCGACTGGGACTCCCCCACTGGAAACCACATGACTGTACACCTGTCCCATGTTCAGAGCACAGCTGGAAGGCAAGGCAAATATATTTGTATAGAAGAAGAAAATTAAAATGATAAAGATGCATTAAAAGACAATTAAAATCAAGACATAAAAACATTTTAAAGCAAATAATAATCTAAGTAAAAGCTCCAGTGAACAATGATGTTTTCATCTGATTTAAATGAACTGACAGTTGTTCTCAGACCTCAGGTATTAACACTAGTTAACACTAGTTAACAGTAGTTAACACTAGTTAACAGTTGTTCTCAGACCTCAGGTATTAACACTAGTTAACAGTAGTTAACAGTAGTTAACACTAGTTAACAGTTGTTCTCAGACCTCAGGTATTAACACTAGTTAACACTAGTTAACAGTAGTTAACACTAGTTAACAGTTGTTCTCAGACCTCAGGTATTAACACTAGTTAACAGTAGTTAACAGTAGTTAACACTAGTTAACAGTTGTTCTCAGACCTCAGGTATTAACACTAGTTAACACTAGTTAACAGTAGTTAACACTAGTTAACAGTTGTTCTCAGACCTCAGGTATCCAGGTAGTTTGTTCCACAGTTGAGGAGCAGAGTAACAGAATGATGCTTCACTTTGTTTCGTTCGTATCTTTGGAACACACAGTAAACCTGTTCCTGATGACCTATGACCTCAGGGCTCTGGATGCTTCATAGAGAACCAGTAGGTCTAGGATGTATTTGGGTCCAAGGTCGTTTAGTTCTTTATAGACCAGGACTAAGATTTTGAATTCTAACCTTTGACCCACAGGAAGAACATGTAAGGATTTGAGGACGGGTGTGATGTGGTCCAGTTTCCTGGTACTGGGTGTGATGTGGTCCAGTTTCCTGGTACTGGTCAGGACTCTGGCAGCAGTGTTTTGGATCAGCTGTAGCTGCCTGATTGATTTTTTGTTTAGACCAGTGAAGACACCATTACAATAATCTAACTTACTGAAAATGAATGAATGAGTTTTTCTGTGTCTGGTTTGGACAGAAGACCCTTGATTTTAGCGAATGTTCTTTAGGTGGTAATAGGCAGATTTGGTCATGGCTTTTAAATGTTTGTTAAATTTCAGGTCAGAGTCAATAATTACACCCAGATTTAGTGACATGGACTCAAGGTGAGCACTGACCTTTGACCTTTCTTTTTTGGGGCCAAAAACAATCACTTCTGTTTTGTCCGCATTAAGCTGGAGGAAGTTCTGGAACATCCACTCAGTGATTTGATGAATGCATTTACTCATGTAGGTCATACACAGGATCTTCTGATGTGCTACATTGACCTTTGGGAAATGTACCTAAGCACTTTCTACTGAATTAACTTTCACTATACAAAACTGGCTGCTGACGTTTTAAAGTGGTTCTTAAACTGGGTTCGATCAAACCCTAGGGCAGAGGTCTCAAACATGTAGCCTGGGGGCCAAATGCAGCCCGCCAAAAGTTCCAATCTGGCCTGTGGGATGAATTTACTAAATACAAAACTTCTATAGTCAAAGCTGTGGAACTCATTTCAGTTCAGTTTCCACATACAGACCAATATGATCTACAGTCAAATAAAAGCAGAATAACATACATGCAAATAAATGACTGACAACTTCAAATTTTTGTCTTTGTTTTATTGCAAAAAATAACATTACATCATGAAAATATTTACATTTACAAACTATCCTGTAACAGTAAAATCAGAAAAACCTGAACAAATTTGACCAACCTGAAATAGTTAAAGAAAATTAAGCACAATTCTAACAATTTTCTGCTGGTGGAAACAATGCTGATCTGCTGTGTCCAACACAGACGCACACCATCTAATCAGGTTGTCCAGCTGATTATTGTCCCTTGTGGTAATACACCCCCCCCCCCAACAGACAACCCCAAAGACCATGGGCATCGCAGCCGTGGGGGATGGGGGTGTTGCAACACCCCCACTTCTCCAACCAGATGATTTCATACCCCCCACTTTTTCCTGAGTTTATATATTGTATCGTTACTGGATCCAGGAAACGTTGTTCTCACCTACTTTTTATTGCAGGATAAACAGTTACTTGTCAGTCGTAATCACACCAAACAAACATCAATGGTTTAAACTGTTTACCCGCCCGGGTGGAACAACAGCATATGTAAATGAAGCGCACCTCAGTTCACTGACCGAAATGTAAACAGCTCTTCTTTGTGGTGTTAGCAAACAGTCATCAACCAGTAATGAGAAATGATGCTGTTGTTAAACTAAGTTAACTAAACTATGTCTTGTTCTGTGACATTTACACTAAGACAGTGGTTCTCAAACCTTTTCAGTGATGTTCCCCCTGAGGAACATATTTTTAGTCGTCTCCTCTGACATGGACAAAACATTTTTGTAAGAAAAAAGAGGAACAGTGTCTGTAAAATCAGTGTCAGATTTTTTTAATCCAAATTTATATGAGTTTTTTTATCTCATGATTTTTTTTACTTTTTATCTCATAATTTAGATTTTTTATCTCAGAATTTTTCCTTTTTATCTCAAATTTTGACTTATGAATTGAAAAATGTTTGAGGGAAAACACATTTTTGTTATTTTTTTCAGCCATATATTACATTTTTAATATAAAAATGTAACCATTAATGAATAATTGGTGGTACATTCAGAATATTTTGCTCATGTGCCACAACCTAGAACACCCCCACATTTTAAAGGGCTGTGACGCCCCTGCCAAAGACCAGTGCACTAGCCTCCATAGACTGATAGATAAACAGTCGTCAGCACACACATAAATGACCTGAGAAACCATATATCATTCAATTTTCAAAATAAAACCAAAAATAAGACAATGAAAGAACAAATCACTTCTTCATTATTTGTCTCCAAAACCAAAATGAAAAAAAAAACAGATAACAATGCTTTTTTTTTTTTTTCATTTTTGTGTTTAAATGAATAAATGGAAAAAAATGGATAATGGCCGTCTCCCGTTTTGTCCAATTTTAACCTGAAGCAAATTCAGGTAAAGAAAAAAATATATAAAAATTACATCCAGTCTATCACTTTGTTTCAAACCAAAAAAATAACATACCTGGAATGTGTTCTGTGTCATGATATCTTCAGGTCTTAGGGTGACCCTCTTAGTTTCCTGAAATAGGACGTAGGTTTTCATCTTTGTCACTGCGGGTCATTTCCAGTTTATTGAACTTGCTTCAGGTCAAAATTGGATAAAAAGACTATTGTCCTGCTCCAGGTGGTGAATCCAATGATCAGGTTTCTGAAACCCCCCCCCAACACACACACACACACACACACACACACACACACACACACACACACCGAGTAATTATGCAAGCTCACTTGTCAAAAAACACTTCCTTAGTAATGTAGCCTGCCTCTAGTGGCCAAAAATATGTTTACCTGAATCATTGGTCTGGTCACACCTCAGTCCAAAGTTTTTTCCAGTCCAATCACAACGCTCCATTTGTGTAGTGAGATTGTAGGGCGGGGCTTAGCACAATGACAACAGGGTTGTCAGGAACTTATATCCAGTCTATGGTCAGATAAGCAGCAGATCCAGTTGGATATTTTTCTGGTGTGTTAACGTTAATTAGCCTTCGCCTATTGGATATTAAAACAACGAGATAAACACTACTTTACACTTGTTTTTGTTGCTCTGTATACGTCCTGTTGTTCATTGGTCATAGCGCTGGCCTATTACAGTACATGCAGAGCACTTTGAAAGACAGCTGTTGTTCCCATCCGTACGCTTAAGCTCAGTCTATGGAGCACCCCCACACTATGAATTCATATCATAGTCTGGCTGCCAAGCTATAAAAACACCACAACACCACATAAAAACACAGAGCTACACAGAGTTACATGGAGTTACACAGTCGGCACATGACACGTTAAGAGTTGGTAGAGTGGGTTGCCCAATGACCGAGAGGTTGGCGTGTCCCAGCTCTGGTTGTCGAAGTGTCCTTGGGCAAGATACTGAACCCTGACTTAGGGCCCCAGTAGGACTGACCTTAGATCTTAGAAACCTACTGGTGTATGAGTGTGTGTGTGAATGGGTGAACGTGAAGCTAATGTAAAGCGCTTTAAACATCATGAAGGTGGAAAAGTACTTTATAAATGCAGATCATTTATTACATTATGAGCTGTTATTACATTATGAGTTGTTATTACATTATGAGTTGCTACAGCTTATTATTTGGATGTTCCTTGTCTTTGCATAATCTAAACTAACCTCCAGTATCTGCCACAGAAGTCTGGGTAACAGCCCACAGCTAACACATCAGTTGGTGACTAACCTGGCAGGATAATGGGGCTGTGGCAGCTGCTAGTGATTCAGCAACACACAGCATTTAAAAACGGTTTGAGCTTTCGAAACCACATGAACCAAATCTGTTTCAACTGAGTTCTGGGCAACGGACTCTCCTTGGGCCAAATGGCTTTAAGATTACATGCGTCACAGCATAATTCTTGTTGCATCTTAAGAGAGAACTTCATGGTTTTGTGGATGAACTCACCCGGAGCTTCAGCAGCGACCTATGTTTTCTATGTCTGGATGATGTAATTTGGTAGGAAGCTAAGGAGGAGAAAAGCAAGTAATACAGGATGTAAATTAACTTTGTCTTTGAATTCATTCTCTGCTGATCTAAATAAAGTGTCAACAGCCTCTGACAGAGGTGGTCAAAGTACGCCCATTCTGTACTGTACTGCAGAAGAAGTACAGCTACTTATGTATAAAAATATCCTGGTAAAAGTAGAAGTACTGAGTCAACTCCTTTACTGAAGTAAAAGTAAAAAAGTACAACTTCTCAATTGTAATAATATAAAAAGTAAAATTGCACTTTTTTTTTTTTGCCATAAATTAACCCGTTAAACTTCCAAGGGCCCACATGTGGGCCCAAGTAGTTGTTCATAACATCTCATAAAGTCATTATATTATGAACACAGAGATTCTCACTATCATCTGATATAAGACACTTTCAGATTAATTAACCACAGCAGCTAAAAATTACTAATTTGTTTTATTCAAATGAAAATCAAACAGGAAGTGGCATGACTTACCTTTTATCTCCTATAATTATCCACAGAGGAACAATATTCCAACAAAAATGGTTATATTCCAACAAAAACATCCAAATCAAAAAATAGATAGTCCACATATTGTCCAAAACATGTCACAACAGCAACAAACAACATGTCAATGGCTGTTGCATCATATTTTTTGCAAAAAAAATTCTAATAAAATAAATAAATAAATATATATATATATATATATATATATATATATATATATATATATATATATATATATATATATATATATATATATATATATCACCTATGGGCAATTTAGATTAACCAGTTAACCTATCAGTGCATGTGTTTGGATGGTGGGAGGAAACCAGAGTACCTGGAGAAAACCCACGTGGACACAGGGAGAACATGTCAACTCCACACAGGTCCTTCTTGCTGTGAGGCACAATTACTAACCACTGCACCACCGTGCTGCCCTAATGCTTATTTAAGAAGGAAAAATCATAAAAGTTTCAAAAGAATCTAAAAATAAAGCCTTTAAAAGTGAGTTAGTAAGTAGAAAACATCAGATCATGGTACTGGAAATTTAGGAAAAATTGGAAAAAACGTAAAAAAAAAATTATGAGATTAAAGAAAATAAGAATTATGAGATGAAGTCACAATCATGAAATAAAAGTAATAATTATGATATATACAGTCATAGTTTCTCTCCACTGATTTTCCCTCTGAAGTGATTTACTTTTCTACTGTCACATCTGTTTAGTTTGCAAAAGTCTATTCTGAGAATGTAGTATAAAGTACATATATTTATATAAATGTAAAGAGTATAAAGTACATATATTTATATAAATGTAAAGAGTATAAAGTACATATATTTATATAAATGTAAAGAGTATAAAGTACATATATTTATATAAATGTAAAGAGTATAAAGTACATATATTTATATAAATGTAAAGAGTATAAAGTACATATATTTATATAAATGTAAAGAGTATAAAGTACATATATTTATATAAATGTAAAGAGTATAAAGTACATATATTTATATAAATGTAAAGAGTATAAAGTACATATATTTATATAAATGTAAAGAGTATAAAGTACAGATATTTATATAAATGTAAAGAGTATAAAGTACATATATTTATATAAATGTAAAGAGTATAAAGTACATATATTTATATAAATGTAAAGAGTATAAAGTACATATATTTATATAAATGTAAAGAGTATAAAGTACATATATTTATATAAATGTAAAGAGTATAAAGTACATATATTTATATAAATGTAAAGAGTATAAAGTACATATATTTATATAAATGTAAAGAGTATAAAGTACATATATTTATATAAATGTAAAGAGTATAAAGTACAGATATTTATATAAATGTAAAGAGTATAAAGTACATATATTTATATAAATGTAAAGAGTATAAAGTACATATATTTATATAAATGTAAAGAGTATAAAGTACATATATTTATATAAATGTAAAGAGTATAAAGTACATATATTTATATAAATGTAAAGAGTATAAAGTACATATATTTATATAAATGTAAAGAGTATAAAGTACATATATTTATATAAATGTAAAGAGTATAAAGTACATATATTTATATAAATGTAAAGAGTATAAAGTACAGATATTTATATAAATCTAAAGAGTATAAAGTACATATATTTATATAAATGTAAAGAGTATAAAGTACAGATATTTATATAAATCTAAAGAGTATAAAGTACATATATTTATATAAATGTAAAGAGTATAAAGTACAGATATTTATATAAATCTAAAGAGTATAAAGTACATATATTTATATAAATGTAAAGAGTATAAAGTACAAATATTTATATAAATGTAAAGAGTATAAAGTACAGATATTTATATAAATCTAAAGAGTATAAAGTACAAATATTTATATAAATCTAAAGAGTATAAAGTACAGATATTTATGAACAAATGTAGGGAGTAAAAGTAAAAAGTTTCCCAAAAAATAAATACTCAAGTAAAGTACAATTACCTAAAAAAAAATCGACTTAAATACAGTTACAAAGAACTTGTACTTTGTTACTTCCCACCTCGGGTCTTTCAAAACCCCTATGGCCCTGCAACCAAAAACAATTTCAATTGAGCCATAATACAATTACATAAATGCCTGAGGGTTATTATAAAGCACATTCAGCCTCTTTGCCAACCCCCACTTTTTAACTGGCTCACTTGTGTAAGAAGTGTTTTGGAGTGAACCCGCCCTCCCTGTCAAAGCTGGGCTGGATATAGACACAAATCACTGCCTATTGCTAATTTCCCTTGTAATTACAGGTCCAGCTCTGCTCTAGAATTCACTGATTATCCTGAGGAACACAAACCAGAGCCGTCTGAGTGTCAAAGAACAGGGACTTTCCCCAAGTTGAATTCCATACAGACACGTTAGTGAAAGAGACAGAAAAATAATTATCTTTATATATTTAAAGGTGAACTGAAGTGAACGGCACTGGGTGATAGTACGTACAATTATAAAGATAATTTATCATTTTCAACCCCTTCAACAATTCCAGACTCTTTGAGAAAATTGCGATTTTCTATTTCTCGCTGATTCTCGGGGAGTGCAGCTTGACTTCTGCATTACGGCAGGAGTTGTACCCAGTCCTCCATGTTTACCATTATGAGCACATCTGCACTGGTTGTTTTTGGTGCATTTTCTGGTGATAGTTGACTACAAAACACTTCCAACACCTGGAATATCTGTTCAGTAGCCAAGGAATGCTATCATGGCCACCAAAGAAAAGAAAGGGGGACGAAAAGTTATAATTTTCATCTGGAATTAGGTTCATCTTAACCTCCTGACACACAAGAAAGTGAAGTGTGTAGTTTTGTTTTTTATATTAAACAATTATCTTGAGTGTAAAGTGCACAATGCAACAGTATTTTGAAATACATGATTAAAAATATTTGTATTTATTTCTAATGTTATTTTTAATGGAATGCAATTAATAATGGACAGAATTTTAAGTAAAACTACATTTTTTTGTCCCCTAGAGAGGACAAAAATGCATTACTGTGTCTCAGGATGTTAAAGTGGAATTAATCTTTTATTCAGAATTAAACAGGAATTAAAAACTGTCATGTTAACACTGTAATTGTACATTATTGTGTGTGTGTGTGTGTGTGTGGGGGGGTTACAGAAATATACCATTGAATTTACATGCTGCTAGCCTACCTGTGTTATCCCCATTCATTTCATGTATAGGTCTAGTCGTGCTTCATAGTCAGGAGAGGAGGGGCTAAAAGTTTGTCGTTCAAATCCCTCTGTATGCAATAGGACGGTACTACAACCAATCAGCGTTATCTTTAGGATGATGTAGTTAGAGCGACGGAAAGTTCACGGAGGAGTCTGGAGAAAGTTAAAAATAACTAAACAAAATGGTGGATTATGCAGCTTAACAACTGTTGTGACTTTTGTAAAAAGAATGTAAAGATTGCTGACATTTTCTCACATTCTTCACTCATCTTTGATTAAAAAAAAATCTCCACCCAGTCAGCAACTATCTATAATCGTTGTTCTTCTATGGTTGTTTCCGGTTGTTTCTTTCCGAATCGCCACAGCTCTGTCATCACTTTGTTACGCCTGCTCTCTAACTCTATACTTCACTGTGATTTCTTTTCCAGTTTCAGGGAAATCTAGCCAAAAGTTACATTGAGCATAACTTAGACGGTCTACGGTAGCAAATTAGATTTGCTGTTGCTAGGGGTGTGTAGCACAGCTAGGCTAACATGGTGCCTGATATTGAAACTTATACAGGATGAACCCCCTCATGTACTCCAACACTACTGCATCCTTACAGACTACAACTACATTACATCCTCAAATGGACGTCCATCAGACTCCATGTTTTTACTGGTTTTCACTAAAGATAAATGTCTGGTTGTGATGATGATGAAGATGATGAAGACCACCCAGACTGTTATCAGCAGCATCTGTGATGGTCCACAGGACTGACCTGTAGGGATGATAGATGTGAAGACAGACACATCTTTCACATCTTTTTCCAGAAGTCCAGTAGTTTCTACAAGTTGATGCAGGCCCTGGTTCTGCATCAGGTCCAACAGCGTTCTTTCATAGTCACATTCAGCTGTTGTTGGACTGTCCTCCTACATTCCACATCTGTCTCCTATTGAAAAATAAGAGGAAAAATTGTACACTGTAAAAAGGGGTGTCTCAAAACAAGATACAAACAGTAAAACTGAGGAAGAAGGAACTCGAAACAAGTGAAACATCTGTCCACGCAGCAAGGGTTAGCGGTTAGCATTAGCAAGAGAAATTCAATTGATAGATTTCTTGATGGAACTGATCTAGAAATCTAGAAACACAATAAATATGCCAGTACCCATAAAGTGTCTGTATGTGTCCACATATTGCAGTGTAAAATTAATACTTTTGAAAGTCAGTTTTTGCTGATTTAACACTAGTTGTTGTTGAAGAATGGAATTTCAATTCAATTAAATTTTATTTATTGAGCCCCAAATCACAACATCATCTCACAGGGCTTTACAGGTTGATTGGAGAGAACAATCAATCACAGAAATACAAACCACTTAACACTTAGTGGGTTACCATGGTGATATAGTCAGACCCTCCAGGATTTGGTGATGTTGTGATTTGTAACTTCAATGCAAATTCAGCCAATCCCTGTGAATCCAGTGTGACTGTAACTTTCCTGCACAATGTGACCAATCATTTGAAACGTCTTGAGCTGCTCCTACCGCTTTTCCCTTGTTTACCTTACAGTACGAAGCAACATGTGTGTGGCCAGCAGTTCACATTTGCTTACTAAAATGATGCACTAGTACCAACAAGTGCATTTGGAAGAGTGCTTTTATGCTACATTTTTGTCATCCAGGTAATATTTTATTTTTCATATTTGAAAGGTTGTCTTAATATCAGTGTCTTTGTTCTGGTTTTGTCAAAGAAACTGCCTCGACTACACAGTACACAGTATTAGTAATAATGTGTTTTTTTTGACTGCCTGAGACATTTATATTATGTCTTATCGCTTTATGTAGAGTTGTGACGTCATATGTACTTTAACCTTTGAACCAAACAGGTGCATTTGGGAAAAAAATGCATTTTTGTAATCCTCATAATCATTTATTTTCCATCTCAGTAAGGTAGTTTTGAGGACCATATCACAACGACTTTTGAATAAATTTTCCAGTAAGTAAATATTAGAACTATTACTTAATTTTGATTACAAAAAGGGAAAATTGCAACTATTTATTGTAACTTTCACTTTCACAAAAGCCTAAAAAGCACCGTAACTTTCATCGCAATTTTTCAGAAAAGCTCATGCAACATCAGACATTTTAGAACGAAACAAGAAAGGACCACCAAATTCTGGAGGGACTGTATAGTAATTGTCAGTAAAGTAAATGTTAAGCCACATGACCCAGAGGGAGTAGAGATTACATTTGTAAACCAGGCGTTGCTGTGAGTAAACATGGTGGTTATGCAGAGTCATGATGGAATCATCCCAACAACAATACTTTACCCAATTAAATATTTTTCCCCCTCTCAATGTTCCCAAAGGAGCTCCATAAGAATGAACAACTTCAGCGGCTCTTATGAAAAACAAGATTGCGATGGTTGGTTTGGAAATTTGTCTTCAATCTGTGAAACATTCTAGAACTGTGACGTAATCTGGATTAGTTTAACACCAATATTAACAACAGCCTGATTTAACAACATTAATTTAACAAAAGCACCAGTGTTGTTTTAAATCAATGTGGTGTTAATACAACACCAACACTCTCTATTTACCAGTGACAACACTGATACTGAAGATTTACACTCCCATATTTGCTGTCTACAGATGTATGAAGACTTAAAATAAGCAATTAACTGTTAAAACATGATAAATGATCTAACACTCATTTGCAGTGTAAGGACAACAGCCACTGAAGTCTAATAAAGACAAACTGACTAAAATAACATAAGAAACATCAAAGTGTAGAGCTGTAATTTTGAATTACCACTTTGCCCCCCCGACAGGGACATGGGTAATGTGTTTGAGTTGGATTATTTGTTGGTCTCATTGTTTTTCAGCAGGTTTACGCAAAAACTACTGGACCAATTTCCATTAAACTTTCAGGAAAGGTGCGATGAGGTCCAGAATAGATCGCTGTGATTAGACGGTGTTACCCACTTTTACTAATAATGGATATTAGTAAAAGTGGGTAACACCGTCTATTTCAGACCTTACCTAACAAGTAACTAACTGTAACAAGAAATTGTTTTCTGATTGGTTAAGAAATTCGATTTTCTGATTTGCTACAGGGCTAGGGTTAGGTTTAGCCACTACAGGGCTAGGGTTAGTAACTACAGGGCTAGGGTTAGCCACTACAGGGCTAGGGTTAGCCACTACAGGGTAGGGTTAGCCACTACAGGGTAGGGTTAGCCACTACAGGGCTAGGGTTAGTAACTACAGGCCTAGGGTTAGCCACTACAGGGCTAGGGTTAGCCACTACAGGGTAGGGTTAGCCACTACAGGGCTAGGGTTAGCCACTACAGGGTAGGGTTAGCCACTACAGGGTAGGGTTAGCCACTACAGGGCTAGGGTTAGCCACTACAGGGCTAGGGTTAGCCACTACAGGGCTAGGGTTAGCCACTACAGGGTAGGGTTAGCCACTACAGGGTAGGGTTAGCCACTACAGGGTAGGGTTAGCCACTACAGGGCTAGGGTCCATCTAAACGGTGTCAAACTCAGTTTAGTTCAGGCATCACATATCACTAATATGATAAAAAATGGACCAGACCAGTAGGATAATGTAAATAATAACAGGATAAAACTTGTAAATAATGTCAATAATTTCTCCATGTTTTTGAAAAAAGTAAAAATCCATGAAGAAAATGTTTACATCTAAGATCTGTACTGGAACATAACTTGAACAAATATGAACCTGGAAATTCTGAATTCATAATTTATGCATGTGCATTACTGCTAACAGCTGACAGTGGAATAGAATAGAATACTTTATTCATCACACCCTGGGGAAATGTTGATCCATTACCTGCAGAACAGTTTTCAGTTCGTATTCTGTATTGTTTTGTTGCCAAATGAAATCATTGTTTCTGCAAAACAAATCTACCCACGGGTATAAATAAAGTCACCTTGAACTTTAGTAATGACAAACACAGATAACATTTGACTAGAACTCACTGAGTCTGTGTCACTTTTTATTAGTGAACATTTTGTTTGACCCTTCACTTTAACAGCACAAAGAACACATAACAGTTTATAATATTCAACAATGTTGATTTTCAATCATCAGCGCGACCCCCCCCCCACCAAAACCAAAAAAAAAAACCAAAAAAAAAACATGCTTGTATGTCCAGCCTCTGAACTGCAACAGAGAGAGACTCAGGACGGGGAATTCCAAACTTTGGTTCAGTTTAGAGCATGAAATGGATCTTAAAAGTCAGACCTGAACCATCCCAGACCTGATAAAACGTGACTCTAGGCCGACTTGTTTTGATTGACAACTTTGTAGATCCTGCACCCGTTTGCAGCCTGATGTTTTTCAAATGTGTGCATATGAGCCGCATTTCTTGCATTTAACATAAACCCACTGTCTCATTATTTTAATTCTGTACATGATCAAAGTTTTTCCACTTCAGACTTTGTATTCACTGGCTCGACCAACAAAGTTAATAATAGAATATTATAATAATAATACTTTTTATTTATCAGCTCCTTTCAAGAATGTCAAGGCGCTTAACAAACAGAAGTAAAATAGTATATAAACAAATGGATAAAAAAGTGTCTGTAGCAGGTGACAAAATAAAATGAAATAAATGGAAAGAGACAACATGAAGACCTCAGGACACTTGGGTTTGTCTTTAGGGACCCTCTACTTACTACCACGTTAAGTGTGATGTTGTTTAGAACTTTAGAAGAGGTCTAAAATAGAGTTTTGTGTCCGCAAAAAGACATGCCCTAATCACTTCCATACTAAAAGTTTGGCTTAAAACGGCAAATGTACATCCAAATGGTGTGATGTTAATGTCAACTATATGAATGTACTAATCATCTAACATTTGAGCTAAAATGAATTTTACTCCAGATACTCCCTTTAAGATTAACGTCGACAGATAATTGATCATATTAGCAGAAACAAAACTGTTGTTGCTGGCTATTTTTATTAGTTTTTTATTCAATGAAACTGTAACTTTGCTCAGTGAGGACGTGCCCATTTGGCTGAACTCTACGCCTCACAAAACCAGAAAATGTTTGAAAATATAATATTTAAAATAAGTTTGTGTGTTCTAATGCAAAGACACATGGATATTTTCATTTCATGTTTTAGAATGTATTTAGTGGTTTAGTTTATATGGAAATCTTTGAGGTTAAACCTGTGGGGACAGAAAGTGACCACATTCAGAAAATCACCCATATATGTGTAGTGTATGTTGGAAAAATATCCAAATAGATCTAAGTCCACAAAGCCAACCAAAATGCAGTCTCTGCCTTTTCTCTCTCTCTCTCTTGCTTAACTATTTATAAAAGAATTAGACTAATTACACATAACTAGAAAATGGCTTTGGTGAATTTACCTCATTTTGTTTGCCTAAATGGGCTTTGTTACAGCTTTCTGTAAGTAGCACAGAGCAGGCAGGGCTTGATCCGTAACTCAAATGATGTTATCAGACACATGTGTTTCCCAGGTTTCACCCTTTCTACGTAAGTGCATATGGAGGAAGCAAAGCAAAAGGAAACTGATGACACAAGAAAAAAAGACACTAAAAGTCCAACTGGGTCATTCTGTGTCAAATCATCCAATCCCTCTTAGATGACCCTGTCAGAAAATTAAAAAAAAAATTCAGTTGTTTCCAAGAGAACAAGTATTTTGTACCAATCTCAAGTTTAAATGACAACCCGTTATTGAATTACAGCCAATAATGTGATTTTGACCTTTCTGCAAAATACGACCATGACCTATGACCTTTACTCAAATGGATCATTGCATGTGATGCACATTAGCTATATGTATATGCCCATGCAATTTCAAGTATTCATTGAGTTATAGCATGATTTGTCTCTGCAGACACACAGACAGACACAAAGACACACAGACAGACACAAAGACACACAGACAGACACAAAGACACACACATTGATTACAATAATCTCTCCCAACCAATTTTGGATGACAATAATAAATGTGGTAAAAGTACTGACTTTGACAATTGATGTTTTATGATACTGAATTTGCATCAATGTCAGCTCTAAACAAGTGACATCAAAAAAATTACAGTTAAAAAACAGGCAGAACTCCATTTAAATTTATTTAAAGCAAAATATCATAAAGATTTGAAGGATGTGATCAATTGTGCCCATGGTGAACCTTCATAACTGCAATTTTTTTTGGAAGTGAACATAAGAAAATTATTTCTCATTCCTACTAAGATATAAATAAAATGACAGTGTAATGTCCAAGAGAGGGATCGGGAATAATCACAGAACAACTTTAAAGATTAAATTCCTTAAACTTTATGATCTGTGGCATTTAAAAACTATAATTTTTGTGATTTTTGGCCAATTTTGGAGATATATTGTGGATCAACCAAGGTAGATATTTCTAATGTGAGTATAGATTGTGATTCACGGGGAAGAGATATCCAAGGACACCAAAAATCTAATATGTAGGTCAAATGATAGAGGAGCAACTTTGTCACAATAATAATCAAAAAAATACATATTATTGTATGTTTTGGGGGTGCATAGTGACCTCACTGGTCAAATGTCTGCACTTCATGCGATTGATGAAGACAGCACAGCTGTCCCCTCGCCTCCCCACCACCGTCTGTAAGGACACCATAGAGTCCCTGCTGACCACGTGTATCTCCACCTGGTCTGCCGGCTCCGGGGCCTCAGAGAACAAATCACTTCAGAGGGTGGTGAGGACGGCAGAAAAGATCATTGGGACGTCGCTTCCATCTGTTCAGGATGTTGTAGACAAGAATTGTCTAAGTAAGATCCCATACCCGTAAGCTCATCAGTGATCCCACCCACCCACAAACATGAATTGTTGTCCTCCCTCCCCTCAGGGAGGAGGTTCTACAGCATCAGAACCAGAACAAGGTAAAAGGTAAATGTACTTTATATATTTAAGTACTTTATTTGTCATTATACATTATACAATGAAATTGGTCCTCTGCATTCACTCTGCCACTGGGGCACCTGTAAGGACCAATGGGCAGCCATGGACGGCGCCTGGGGACCCATCTGTAGATCACTTTTTACAGTAAATGTTGGAAATGTCACTTATAACTATATATAATTATTTCATCAGTAGAAAGAAACACACATTTTGAGTAAAATAAAAATAAAATCTGAGGGCACAGGGACGCAAACATGTAATAAACATGATGGTTATTTTCAATTGGTTGACGTCTGATGCCAGAGGGAGGGACAAACTGTAGCGACACAACGATCAATGTCAGTAACTGAGTATGACCAAACCAGCAGCTGGACAGCGTGATATCAGGGACTATTTTAAAAGGATGAAAATTACACGTGAGCTATAAATCAAGACTCATGAATCTCAATCATTACTTTTCATTAATCTATACAAACGTCAGTAGACTCGATCAGGTTGCATGCACAATAACACAGCTGGCTTTCCAAGCTTGGCGCGTAGCCTTCAAGCTAGCAGAGACTAGCTCACGTCAATGTTAATCTCTCTTGTTAGCTAGCTGCTAAAACACAGGACTTGACAGAGTCACGTTAGCTTTGGGTTTATGAGCGTGGCAAACGTAGAACATATACTTACTGTTAACATTAAACAACAGTTTGTCTCAAATATTTTACCAGTATTAATGGTGAAATATTCTTCACTTGGTTATATTATTTTCACCTTTTCAATCAGGCTTCAGGTCTAATTTTTTCACAACCACTACACTCATGAAATTCACCAATGATGTGTTCTCTTCATTTGGAAACATGCCCACAGGAGCCATATTCATAGATCTTACCAAGGCATTTGACATGGTCGACCATTACCTTCTTCTTGATAAACTACATGCAATAGGTCTCTCAAGACAATCTTTGATCTGGTTCAGCTCATATCTTCATCACAGATGACAGTGCGTATCATTTCTTGGTACACATTCAGACTCAATGCTAATCGAAAAAGGTGTACCACAAGACTCTTCTCTAGGACCTCTTCTCTTTTCCATCTTCATTAATGACCTGCCTTCAATCTGTTCAAACAGCCATATCCAATTATATGCCGACAACACAGTCATTTACTTTTCAAACTTATCCACCTCCTCAAGTGTTGTTGTTGTTTTGTTTTTGTTTTTTTTCCTGCAGAACATATTGCAGTAAGGTATTGGTAATGGTGGGCTAAATAAGCTTCGGCTTCAGCCCTAAACCTTTTCGGTCATATTCATATGTGTGATATTCATTATGTGTGAAAATGTGTCTACCTGCCTTGTGCTTGTTTTTTTTTTGTTTTGTATTTTGACCGAGATAAAATAAATTGAAAAAAATATAAATATAAATAAATAAAAAATAATTGAAATTACACTGTAGGCAGATTTTGACCTTATTCAAAACTGGTTCCAAAATAACAAACTGGTGCTGAACAAAAAAAAAATCGGTCAATATGTTGTTCACCCCAAGACCAAACCCTCTCTCTTTATCCCTTAAATGTATGGATGGGACAGCATTGGAGAAGGTGGGGGAGTACAAATACCAAGGCTGTGGTTGGATCCCTCTGTTTCTTTTAAGACTCATATTAATTCCATTATCCAAAAGATACATTTTAGTCTGAAAACATTATATCGTTCAATCAACAGCTTCACTTTCATGATAAGGAAAATATTAATCTCTCAGCTAACTCTTCCAATTATCCAATTATTATTGTATCTTACAATAACTTCTGTCATATATAGATGCCCCTACAGAACCCACCACTGCTCCATGTATGAAACTTTGAACTGTCTTCCACTGAAATCCCGTAGACACTCACACTGGCTGCAATTTATCTTTAAGTGTATTTTCTTTAATTACCCTCCATACCTGAAACAATATCTTGTAACATACACATCAACATTCAACTTAAGACGCACCATTCACCCCTCCTTTATGGTTCCCATAAGGATAAGCAGAGAAGGAGGTTGTCGGCCTTTCAAATTTAAAGCACCATCTGACTGGAATGCTTTACCAGCTCCACTCAGATCTATAACCTCCCTCACTGTCTTTAAAGAGGAGGTCCTTACTTAGCTTTCAACACAATGCTCATGTTTCTAATCTCTAACTCGTCTTTGTTGAGCTTGCTGGTTTTCACTCATGCATCTTTATACTGTTTTCTTAATTTCGATTCTAATTTTCTTATTTTATTACTACTATCATTATTATTATTATTATATATAGTTGTTGGAGCAACATGTTTGTTTGTGCCACACTCTCAGGGACATACTCTGCTCTGAGCTGAGTATGAGCCGAGCATACTGTACTGCTGGAATACTGTCTTACACTGTGTTTTACTAAACAGTATATATTTTTCCTCTATGTACCCCGTCGTCAACTGGTGTGGTGGGAGTGGCTATTCTTGGAGAGCTTCTGTTTGTTTCTGTACAATTTGTATGTTTGGATCTACCGTTGTATAGTATTGTTGTATTGTATTGTATGTACTGTATATACTGTTCGTATTGTTCTGTTCAAGGACCCCCTCTAAAATGAGATGAGAATTCTCAAGGGCTTTATCCTTTCAATAAAAGACAATATACAATAGGACTCTTCATGCAACAAAAATAAGTGGAGAAATGTTAGCTAAAATTGTGAGGTTCAAAGCAGGTGACATTAAAGAGTCTCCAAGTTTTCCCCCCTTCTGGGGCCTGTAATTTAATATTACACAGTGAATATGTGATTTTAATATATACTGTACAAACTGTTTATTATCCAAGAGGAAGTTCATGTACTTTTAATCATTTGTGAAATTATTAGCATGACATATCTGCTCATTCTATCAAACCCAATCACATAGAAGAAAGCTATAGCGAGGAAGAGGAGGATGAAGAGGAGGAGAAGGAGCAGGTGTGATTATTAAAGATATTGGGTTTAAACCAGGGATGACATTAAAAGGGAATTTCCAGCAATTGACTGTTTTTTCTACACAATAATTGAAAAATATGAAGGTTGTCAATCATCTTTTATTCTAATGATTTTTTAAATGTAAAAACTGATTAAAAAAACATTTTCATGACTGTCAAAATATATAGGCCTACTAGTATATAGCTCATTATGCCAATGGAAATAAGGCAAATTAATCTATGCTTGATTTTGTTGTTTTTGTAGTGGAAAGACAGAAAGGAGGTAGCAGTAGGCAGAGTCCTGCATGGGTTCGGGTATCCGTGGGTGAACCGTAGATTTTCACGAAACGGGTCAAAAATGTTGTGCTGTGTCGGATACGGGTTCGGTTCGAGTCGGACGTGGGTGATCGCGGGTCTAATTTGCGGTTCATAGGCTAAAAACTGTTCTTTAGTTTGGACTTGTATAGCTGCCTCCTGTCGGCTTCCTTCTTGATGCGTTTTTCAAGCACGTGTGTGTGTGTGTGTGTGTGTGTGTGTGTGTGTGTGTGAGGTCACGGATAAAACAATTTTTTGAGTTTATTATTTGTCTGCTACTGTTTAACAACATTTTTATTTGGCTCTGCCTTGGCTATGTCACTGTTCAGTATATTCGTGGCAATAAATGTTTGTAGTTTGGCTATCTGACATTTTCTTCTGGGTTCGGGTCGGATATCGGGTTCATTTATAGCGGGTCGGTTCGGGTGCGGATTCATTTTATTTTTTTTCGTAGGAAAACAGGTCGGATACGGGTTTGAACATGACGGGTACGGGCGGTTGTGTTATGTCAAAATCAGAACCGTGCAGGACTCTGGCAGTAGGTCCTGCCCCCCCACTCCCACCCCTTTTTTTTGGAAAGGTGAAAAAAATTGCCACCCCACCTGAATTTTTTTTTACAACTCGACTACTGATGATAATTCTAATGTTTTTTTTGTGTTTTTTTTTACAACACTTTAAAAATGAATTAAGTGAATTAAAGTCCTATTTTAACACGAACACTGTGGTGGGGGAGCGCAGCTCTGGAGGGCTCTGTCCCAATTTAAACCCCAAATGTAACAGTACAAAAAAATAAGTCACATCAGAGGAAAAATTTGTGGAGGAGAGAAACTGTGACTTTTTATATTCTAAATGGTAAATGGTTTACACTTTCCACCTTCATGGTGCTCAAAGTGCTTTACATTAGCTTCACATTTATCCATTCACTCACACTCATACACCAGTAGGTTTCTAAGGTTCTGTCAGTCCTACTGGGAGACGAACTCAGGGTTCAATGTCTTGCCCAAGGACACTTGGGCAGCCAGAGCAGGGATGCTAACCGCCAAACTCACAGCCATTGGGCGACCCACTCTAGCAACTGAGCCACAGCCACTCCCAATAATCAAAAATAAAATAATAATTCATGAAAAAATATCTGTTTTACTTTTTACTTTATTGCAATTGAGAAGTGGTACTTTTTTACTTTTACTTCAGTGAAGGAGTTGAATCAGTACTTCTATTTTTCACACACAAACTTCTACTTAAGTACAGAATGTGAGTACTTTTACCACCTCTGTTGCCCTAGCTGAAGTGCATTATTGTCAAATCACATTGTTTGGCTAAAACTAAAGCAACATTGACATTATTCTGAGTTGTGGGTCTGTCCAGACCTGCACAGTCCACCTTCAGGCCTGCTTTCTTTATGCTCCACAGGCAGACCAGCAGATAGCCCAGATATGAGGATATGACATTTATACAGCACTCGGCCTCCAGCCATTCTAAATAAAATTATGTCACGGTTTACTGCGTGCTATCTGATTCTGAGTAATGTGAAAAAATTCCCCTCCCACGTATGCTAATGCCTGTTTTCACAGCCCCTGTTGGGAGAGACGCAAAAGACATGCCAAGAAGTTCAGAGCTTGAGAAAAGCAAGTGGGCGAGGCCAGTGCTTGATGTTTTTCCAGTAAAATATTAGAGAATTAGCTGAGAGAGCACTTAAAATACACAGAGAAAACATATTTTAATGTTTAGCTTTTGCTTAAGTGTGGTATACGTGCTGCATATGTATATCCATTGGGAACAGCTGGTCAGTTTAATACTGAAATGCAGCATCAGTAGAATTGACCAAATCCACCTTTAGGCTCTAGACCATCTACGGTTGTTCACTTTGGTCTGACGTATAAAAGCACTGCATTTAACAACCATTACTCATTTTAAAACCTCACTTGTTACCTCATGGTTGTCTTCTGTAAGATGTGATGTCATTTTAATTGATTCATTGTTTCTTCGTTTGTTAACAGTCATTCCCATTTTGACACATTTTATTACCCCGCCCCCGCAATGGAAAAGCGAGGGTATTGGTTTTGTTTAGTTTTTTTTGTCTGTCTGTTTCCATGAAATATTCAGGAAAGGTGCAAAGCGATCCACAATCGATTCTATAAAATTTTTGTGAATGTAGGTCAAAGGTCAAAGTCACTCAAATGTGCTTTCGCAGTGATCAGCGATAAGGCAAATCAGGTAATACCACAGAATGTTTAAGGAAGACAGACGCGTCACTCATGGATTCTCACGGCACATTTCCAGTTTCCGAATGAGGCGGTTTGGTTGCAGTTCCATCTGTTTCCATGTGGGGCGTTTTGGAGCAGAATGAATGGAGTCCTATGGAGCTAATATTAATATTTTTGTCTTGTGATTAAAATATTGATTTTGAAAGAGGTTGTAGGTTTTAAATACCCAGGGCTGAGTTTTAGATTTTTATAGTCATATATTTGCTTAAAAAAGAGATTTAAAGTGTCAATGACATCACACAGAGCTTACAGCCAGAAATGCCGCTTTACGACAGGTGATACCATTTTACAGCAACAAGAAACAGAGCTGCAGCTGACACAGGTAAGTAGGCTACATATGCTACAAAATTTTTATTAGCTGTTATTTCCCAATTGGGGAAAGGTGTGGTGGTGGGGGGATGACTAAAGCAAAAACGTCCATCTTAATATTCTGTGATGGCTTGGTATGGGGCCAACCGCCAAACTGTATCTCTGGTCATAATCCGTCCTTTGGCCGGCCGATCAGCAGTCATTAGCAGAATGCTAGTCTGTTGTGGGCAAGAAGAACTTAACCTGTAAGAAATCAAAAGGACATATGTACTCATTCAGTACATTTTTAACTTAACATTGAATATTGAACTCTCAAAAATGACATTCAAATGTGAGTGCTCTGAGCAACAATGAGGTGAAATAGACAATTTTAGCATCTAGCACCACAGGGAAACATTAATTTTGCACTGCGTCGATTGCCCCCAGTGGAAGCCACTACAATGGGACTGAAAAGAGAGTGTTCTAAAGGGGCTGTGGTTTTACATTTGAAAGGGGCGTGGTTTGTTCTGTCTGGCACCATTTGTTTATTTTTGGGACCCATGTATTGCGTTGCCAGTACCTGCCCACCTAGCATGTCCATGTGGGCCCCAGAAGGGTTACATTTGGGCTGAGTTCCATGTGGGTTTGTCTGTAGTTTCTATGGTGACCCTACATGTGTTCTATTCCATGGTTGACATGGCAGCCCTGAATGCCCATGTGTTATATCAAACCTGCACAGGAAGGAAGGAAAGGTGGACAGATTTACTGATGCAGTTCGCCAGTGAGTTGGTTGAGTCTCATGTAACGGCAAAGAAGGTTTGAACGGAAAAGAGTCTTCGCAAACAGGTCGCCACACCAGATGAGCTCAGCAAAAGTCCACCATAAAGAAACCCGCTACTGTTCAATGTGTTCAGTGCTACAAGTTTACATGTAGTAAATGTAAAAAAGAAGTGCAGTGGGAGTGTCAGGTCTGCTCTGACCAGGGAGAGTTTTGTAAAAGTTGTGTGATGTCAAATACACACACACATATGCTAACAATGGTCATTATTAGCATTAGCATAGTCAAAGCATAGTCAAAGTCTGTTCATGACTAGTCACCTGGTGTCCCCTTTCCCCCCTCCCCCCCTGGGGGGAGTGGTGGCTCTCCTGACAGTGCCTGCACGGGAGCCATGGACGACAGGATCTGGAGTATCTCGCCTGTGCTGACCTGTGACCCCGGACCACCGCCCCTGCCTGTCTGGACCAGCCCCCCTTCCTGCATTTATAAATGGACGTTCATCTATAGTCTGTCCGTCCATGGGAGTGGATCTCTCCTTCAATGTGGTTCTCCTCAAGATTTCTTCTTTTTCCCACTGGGTTTGGAAGTTTTTTCTTGCCGAGAAGGAGGGTCTAAGGACAGGGGATGCCTGGGACTTTTCATGTATTTCTGTAGTTGATTATGTTTTTGTAAAGCCCTCTGAGACGACTTTGTTGTGATTTAGGGCTTTATAAATAAAATTGAATTGAATTGAAAGTCAATTTTATTGTCAATTTCTTCACATGCACTGGTCATACAAGGAAGGAATTGAAATGTCATATCTCACATGTAGACAGACATTTCCACATCCCATGGCACTTTTTTGCAAGAAGACAAAGGCCGTTTACATTTCACACCTTGCTTTGTACTCTCAGCTGCCTGTTGTTAGTGGGCATTAGCATACTGGTCAACGTTAGCCAGACTTGGGGACTGGAGTCCGAGACTTGGACTCAAGTTGCACAAACAAATACTTGCAACTTGACTTTAGACTTGCCCTCAAAGACTTGAGACTTGGCTCGGACTTGGGTGTTGTGACTCGCAAATTCATTGTCATGGAATTTTTTATTTTATTATTTAATTAGTTTCAGTTTTGCCACTGTGTTGCCCAGCATTATGGGAAAATCGCTGGTCAAAATAGTTTCCCTTTATTGATATCTGCGCATGCGTGCTGCCACATGGTTTCATATTAACAGTTACCATGGCGACAGCAGGTTCAAGTGGAGCTGTTCCTTTCGTAAATTCATTTACATATAAAAGGACAGGTGAGTCACTTTGAAAGGGAAACTTGGCTTTTATGAGAAGGTAACGTTAACGTTACCACTAACAAACTAATTTAAACCACAGTTGACCGTAGGCTGTATGTCATGACCTCCGCTCCGGTGACCTTACCCCCAGTCATTTCCACACTCACCTGGTCCCGCACTGCGCAGCTGCAAGCCGTTCCTCATCTGTGCCTATAAAAGCAGTAAGGCTTGCAGTTGCCAGTGCGGGACCATTCAGTAATGTTACCTCCATAACCCGGACAGTTTTCCATCTCCTCAGTCACCATAACCCGGACATTCATCATCACCATGGACTCTGGCTGTTTGTTCCCAGGTTTTGGTTTGGTTTTGTCTCTGTCTTCTCTTTATGTTGTGTTTTTATTATTAAATCTGCTCGCCCTTCAGCACTGTGCATTTGAGTCCTCTCTCACCTCACCCCCTCCTTGACACTGTAAGCTAGTTTTATAGTTTCTATCCCCTGATATTATCGTTTTATTTTATATTTCACTAATGTTACGTTAAAGCCTCGGTAAGTAGCTGCAATATCGGCCTTTGTAGTGAGTTTAACGTTAACCTCTTAATACACACTGACTGGGGAACCATTATTTATGTTACCTTTTGAAAGCTTAGACCCTAAGGAATCGATTTATACCAAACAATAATGAAAATATTATCATTCACTTGTTTTTGAAAATCCTAATTAACATTAATACTACCTTCTGTTGTATAGTTTTATTGTAACGAGCTAGCAAAGACCTTCTCCTCTATAAGAAAGTCTGTCATCATCAGGCAGGGAGGGAATGATTTTTTCACAGATACCCAACGTGAATGGAACTTCAAGTTGAAAAAACAACATCAAAAGCCCTGGAAAAAAAAGCTAAATGCAACTGAACTTTTTTTTAGCCCAGCATCTATGATTAAGTGATAGCATCATTGTATAAAAACAATAACAAAAAGGAAATACATTTATTAACTATCATTATTTTTGATACTATTAAGGATCATTTTTTTTAATCAAAAGGCTGTAGGTCAAAAGACCAAAAACATAGGGTTCTGTAAGAATGACAATATTAACTTTATCATCAATGTTTACAGTATTGTTCAAAAAATAAATGTTTGTCTACATGTTTGCAGAATTCAGCAAGGTAAAGAAAGATTTATTTATTTATGTTATTTTCTTCAGTTACTTATTTTCATTCCTCATTTTCCTCAATTTGCTTTTTTCTGGGAAAGGACCAGAACACAAATAAGTTTGTATATGTACCCTGTGGTATTAAGTTCAAAATACACTGATCAAGTCTAAACAAAGCTTTTGGGATGTTTCTTCACATTGCACAATACATTGTTCTGATCAATTTTGATGGTGTAGTGTGTTATAACAGAACATATAGTACAGTGGCCTACATGCTTTTACCATACTTAATTACTACATACTTAACCCAAAATAATGCAGCAATGCAGTATTATCTTAAATAGCGTCTAATGGGAAAACATTCATTTCAGCCATGACTTGTGAACATCTCTGACATACTGGTCACAGAACATTCCAGAAGGATGCAGAGGGATCAAATTAACCTTCATTCGTCTCCAAAGGTAAATAGATCAAATCTCTATAGCACAGGTGTCGAAATCCAGTCCTCGAGGGCCGGTGTCCTGCATGTTTTAGATATTTCCCTCTTCCATCTGATTCAGTTTAACTCTTTAACTCCTGAGAACTAACAAAATAATTGGTAACATGAGCAAAGTAAGACACAAATGGCAGAAAATCAAAGAAAATAAAAAATAAACAAAATGAGCAACAAAAACCAAGAAATATTTATAAAATGACAAATAATGTGGAAAATGTAGGAAAAAAATTACAAAAGAAGAAAATCAGTATTGAAATTTGGTCCCAGCAAGTTTAATTTTGCCTTTAAAATTTTTTAAAAATAAAATTAAATGTCCATGCACAAAACTAAAAGGAAAACGGTTAAATTTTTCTGAATATTTAAACTAAATCATCAATTCAGAATGCATCAGCGCTGACACTTAAAGAGTTAATAATCAGCTCCTCATCAGACTGATAATGATGCAATGGCCTCCAGGTGGAATGGAAGAGGGAAACATCTAAAACATGCAGGACACCGGCCCTCGAGGACCACAGTGTGACACCCCTGCACTAAGGAGTCTTTGGAGTGTTAAAATACCAAGTAATCTGAGGCAAAAACATATTATTATATCACTAAGTAATTATTTATTTCATGGTCCTTGTGTTGCAGTGGATCATGAATTTATTTGATCTATCAACTTCGTGCATCAAAGTGGGTGGGTGGGTCTTAACAGCTGATTGGTTCTCCTGCACATCCAGTCCAGTCAAATGGATTCAGGATAAAGGACTGATGCAGAGTTTGTGAACACAGTCACATACACTGGGTGACCTTTAACCTCCATGTTTGTTTGGACAAATCTAAACTCTGGCTCCGACACTCCTAGTGGACTGGATTGGACTCGATTCATTGCCACTGACTTTGATGGTTGACAGAAAAATAAATTCATGATTCAATGCAACACAAGGACCAGGAAGTAATGAATGATTTACTGAAATAATAATATGTTTGTTTTTACATAAAATAAAATAATATTTTAATGAATTAATTTTATCTATGTAATACCAATTTTAACTAATTAATAACATATTTAAATAACTATTTAATTATCCATTTATTTATTTATCTAGATAGATAGATAGATAGATAGATAGATAGATAGATAGATAGATAGATAGATAGATAGATAGATAGATAGATAGATAGATAGATAGATAGATAGATAGATAGATAGATAGATAGATAGATAGATAGATAGATAGATAGATACTACACAAAACTACTTCCTGGTTGCGGTGCAGCATAATTACTATGGACAGCGGTGCTATTTATAAACTACATTTCTTGTTTGCACTTAAACATATTATTACTTGTGTGAATTGTGCTTTTAGTTTAATGTGCCGTTAATATTAAGGTGTATTTGATCTTTGTATTAATTTATTGTATTTCTGTGCTAATGGATGTTTGCTTAATTATTAAATTTAAACACTAATTATGTTATCTTCAGTACTGCATTACCTTTTTGCTGTTGATATTTGTTATTATTACTGGGTTTATTCTTGATTCTATATTGCATGGATGTATATTTATTTGAATGTATATATACAGTATATATTTATATGTTTTTATATTGGCATATATGTATATATATATATGACTGTATATTTATGTGAATATGCACTGTGTATTTATGAAGTTTATATTGGTACATATTTATAAATGGAATTAATGGCACATTAATTACAGGAAGTAGCATATTGCTGTTTATACCATAGGATTTATATTTTACAGGTTTATAACCTGCTACTACTGCAGCTACAACAACTACTAACATGCGTGGAACAATGTTAATTTAGAAATAATAAAACTAAATAAACTTGTAAGAGTTTATTTAGTTTAGTTTATTTATCGTTCCTTCTCCTGGCACGACGTTTGGTGGAGAGAACCCTTAAAGCACTGAACAATCAGTATATTGAATATTAGAAAATCATTGATTTTGTTTAGAATCAATTAATCGAAAAAATTATTTTTATTCTAATTTTTATATTTTAACAATTATTTGAATGTGTGAAAAGAAAACAGAAAATAATCATGAAGACAAATACTTGTAATATTTCTGTGAAAGCATTAAATTTAAAATAGAGTAATAGTGTATAGAGGAAAATGGAATGATTTGTTCAGGGACTTTTTTTTTCAGTGGAAAGTATTTATTTTCAGACATTTTAGATCAAAAAGGTTGATTAGTCCTGTCATAAATGTCACTATCTTTATATTTTTACACTTCTACTGGCTTTAAGTCATTAGAATAAGCAGTGTGTACATGGGCTAACAGAGTTCCCACAGAAGTCAAGCCAGAAACAAGAAACTTGGACGCCTGTTTAATGTTTTACACTCTGCACATTGGTGATTACAGCTGAGTTTTACTGAAACACACACTCATTAGTGGCTTCATGCCACAAAAACAAGCTCATGATCCAGGCCCATTTTTCACCTGAAAACATCAGCGGCAGATTCCATATTGACTAATCTGTATCTCTTGTTCAATCAATGACAAAGTGAAAAAGTCAATGCTGCCTTTTTATCATTTTCCCCATTATCCTCTTTCTTGGACGGTCAAATGTCTCTTGAGCATCACCCTCATCAATCACTGATCACTTCTATTGTGAAAATGTATTTTTCAACTATTCTCATCCAACTCTGTCCTCATACAAACTGGCTCTTTTCTGAAGAAGCAGTGACTCAGTGAAAAGGAAGTTCTTGTTGTCGTGGATCTGGGTGAAGCACATGCTGCTCAGATTGGACTTTTATAAAGGCCACATCCACACAGCAATGTTTTCCAGTGAATCTGATACAGTTTACTGTTTTGGCTAGGAGTCGACCGATATGGTTTTTTCAGGGACGATAACGATAATAATGGAATTGGGAGGCCGATAATGATACGTGCAACTGATAAACAGAAACATTATTCACAATTCAAGTCAAATTAAAAATAGCACACACTGACACAGATCTTCATATCCATTAAGTCTATAATTAGCACGATGAGCGCTCTAGCCTCACAGCAATAACATCCGGATTTGATTGCCCGACCCTGCGGGCCTTTCTGTTCAGAATTTGCATATTTCACTCCTTGTGTCAGGATGGGTTTCTTCAGGGTGCTCCGGTTTTCTCCCATCACCCAAAAACATGTTTGTTAGGGTAAAATCCTCCTGCCAAGTGACTTTAATCATTAGCCTGGTTCTACAGTAGATGAAGCCCATGGCTGCCCACTGCTCCTAACAGGTGCCACAACTGCAGAGGACACAATTGGTTGTACAGTTGTATAATGACAAATAAAGTACTTTAAAAATGGTTTACTTAAAATGAAAAATGCAGGGAGCTTTTCTAATGAATCTATGCATGTGACGTATGAAGCATAGAAAATATAAAATAGAGCCTTTACTTCCCCCTACAATAAGAAATGGATCAGCAGAAAAGGAGAGTGGATGGTTTTTGTTCATAATGGGGTCTTCTCATACACAGACACATATTTGTGTTGGAAAAACATTAAAAAGTGCATTTTGTATGACATGTCCCCTTTAACAGTTATGTTTACAGGCCAATATGGGCAAAAAAATGTGATTTGCACCACATTTACCTGCAGTCTGAACATAGTCTACATGTTTTGGATTAAAAGAACACGATTCATTTGGGGGAGTTTATGTTTTTCTATAATAATTACATCCTCCAATAATTCTCAACACTAAGCTCAGGCGGTAGAACATGGTTTGCCGGTGTTGTGCCACCTCAGAACCTCTGATCCAGTTCTGGGACTGTGGTGTCACTGGGTCACTGCTGTCTGGTAGAACCGACCGCAGGCTTTTGGCTTTAGCTTCTCATTATTTCTGAATGGTAGAGCCAAACTGTTGGAGTGGAGCTAACGCAGAGGAACAATCAAACGTTAGCAAAAGCACAGACAAGGTGAAAAACTGACTTTGTGCAGCACCAGACACAGAACCTGGTCGTGGTCACAAGACTTGACCAAGAAAAATAGTCTGTCCATTCAAAACCATTACTGCTTTGGTATTTCCTCTCATAATTTTTCCTCCTCTTGACCAAAAAGCAGAACTAAGGTAAGAAAATGGACCAAGGTGTGGCTGTTAGCTCCACGCTACTGTTCTTCAAGCAGCAATTTAAGACATTTTCCCTTCCTTCTCAAGAACTTTCTTTTTTTTTGTTCCTTTCTCGTGCTATTAACTCTTTTAAAAAAATACAGTATGTAAGAAAGTAAGGTGTGATAATAAGTCATATATACTATAAAGACACAAGTATGAGGAGAAGGGGAATTCAGGTGTTTCTTCTCTAACAACGGTCTGGAAAAGAAAACAGTACGAACAACTTGGGGATTTTCTGAATCTGGTGCACTTTATGTCCCCACAGGTTTAACATCATAGATTTTTACATAAACTAAACCACTGAATAAATTGTAAACATGAAATGAAACTACCCACGTGCCTTTGTTTTAGAACACACAAACTTATTTTAAATGTTATATTTTCTAACATTATTTGGGTTTCTGAGGCATACAGTTCAGCCAAATAAGCATGCTAATGCATGATAGCATGATAATATAATCATTTATCTGTCTACTTTAACCTTAATATAAGATATATGAAAAAACAGGATATCATCATGGCATGCTGGTGCAGTGGTTAATTCAATTCAATTTAATTCAATTCAATTCAATTTTATTTATAAAACACCAGATCACAACAATGTCGTCTCACAGGGCTTTACAAAAACACAATCACGAATAGAAATGGATAAAAAATCCTTAGCATCCCTGTCCTTAGGACCCTCCTTCTTGGCAAGAAAAACTCCAAAACTCAGTGGAAAAGAAGAAATCTTGGGGAGAACCACAGTGAAGGACAGATCCACTCCCATGGACGGACAGACTATAGATGAACGTCTTGTAGATGAAGGAGGCGGAGGCAGGTCCATCCATCAGTACATGTGAGGGTGAGGGAGGAGGTCTGGGGTCACTGCAAATCCTGTTGTCTATGGCTCATTATATGGATACTGCTGAGAGGTGACTAGCCATGAACAGACTTGGTACGTAAGATAGGTAATAGAAATGACAAATACAGACACAAGAGAAAGATAAAGGACTCAGTGCCTGTACCTCCCCCAGCATTCTAGCTTCTAGGACAGCTAGAACTATTAGCACTCTCACAGCAAGAAGGACCATGTTTCTATTCCCACACCAGACCTTTCTGTGTGGAGTTTGCATGTTCACCCAGTGTCTGCGTGGGTTTTCTCCAGGTACTCCAGTTTCCTCCCACCATCCAAACACATGCACTGATAGGTTAACTGGTTAACTAGTTAATCTAAATTGTCCATAGGTGTGAATGTGAGAGTGATTGTTTGTCTATATATGTTCAGCCCTGAGATGAACTGGAGACTCATACAGGGTGTACCCCGCCTTTGCTCATTGTAGCTGGACTAGGCCCCCACCGACTGCCGTGACCCTAGTGAGGATAAAGTGGGTTCAGACAACGAGACAAGACGGTAGAAAGTGACATCACTGAAGTCTTTTCCCACTCAAACTGTAAAGACAGGTCAGTATTACCATACTTTCATAGCAGTAATTAATTGTATTTATTTTTTTTATCATCAGATTGACAATTGTTGAGCTCAACCTTTCAACACTGTCACAAGCATAAATTATACTTAGGGGAAAAATATAATTATCTTGGAAAACTTTATTAATTTCTTGTTTTCCTCATGCTTTCTAATACTCCATACACTACCTAATGTGGTTTTATGACTATTTTTATCTAAAATCTTCAACCCTGTAACATTCAACCCCATAACCAGAAACACTGTTATGGGGATGAGTCTTTGTTACAGTGTTGAAGGTTGAACTGTTCTTATACCAGCCTCCAATGTGCACCCAGTTCACAGAATCACCTGGAACTTAAGCATTGTTTTTTTTGTGTGTGTGAATATTCTAATATTTTTGTGTCCTGTCCAGGGGACACCAGACAAACTCTCCTGGACATTAACCCATAAAGACCCAAACATCCAGTGACCAAAAGATCCACTGCTATAAAATGTTTAATACCTGCTGATCCACTAATCCTATTAATACATGTAAATAATTGGAGTAGAATACAGTTCATCACCTTTTTGTAGTCAGTAAATATGATCCATTTGGACATTCAGAGGCTCTGTAGTTACCATGGAAACACTGTCATCTTCTACAACACTGACTAACCTGTAAAAGCCATGGAGTTGGATCCATGATAGTGGATGGAAACACTGGCTCTATGTTCACTTATTGATAGTTTTTGTTTGTTTGTTTGTTTGTTTTTACGTCAAAAAGTTTAAAAAGTTTTTTTTAGTGTGACCTATTTCTGCCTGAATAAACAACATGTGTAATAATAATCTGAACTGTAATGAACAACTAGATGATTAGTTAGAAAGTGTTAAAGAGAAAACAAACAAAAGAAAAACAGAGAAATACATAAATAAATACATATATACAACATTCACCACTCCAAAGTAGTACAATAAGAATACTGTTGACCCTGCTTAACCATTCTACCTCTAATATATATATATATATATATATATATATATATATATATATATATATATATATATATATATATATATATATATATATTACAGTATATATATATTTTTTACACATAGTTTTCTTAAGAAATGTCAGTTTGTTCATATTAAAGGATGTAAATATTTTCATCACATAACTTTCCTTTTTCACTCTAAAACATCAAGGAAAGTTTGGAGTTGACATTATTATGTTATTATTTCACTGGTCCAGCCCTCTGCAGATCTAATTTAGCTTAATGTCACCCTGAACTGAAATGAGGTTGACACCCCTGCGTTACTATATTGTTAGGATTTTCATGTTTGTTGGTTGGATTCAAAGACCAGTTCAACATTCAGTTGGTCTTAGTCAATAATTATTTTTTAAAATTAAATAACAATTTATTCAGGTTACATGGTTACATGCAAAAGCCAGCGCTGGTCTGTGTGGACCAGAACCAGAACCCCACAGGTCTTAGTGGACCAGAGCCTCACAGGTCTGAGTTTGGACCAGAACCCCATGGGGCTTAGAGGCAAAAAAAAGCCTTAAATTCTAGGCCTGAACTGACAATATCTTCTTGGGTGACTCCACCCCCAATAAATAGATTGGACATTGCAATGTCATCTGACTCCGCCTCCTAATTGGGCCTAATTGGTGTGGCTGTCAACCTCAGGCCACGCCCCCTAAGTGATGTAACAAATGTGTTTGTGTCTGTTTTAAAAACAATATCTCAGTCCCCACTTCTCAAAATATTATTATCTCCACCTTGTCATATGTCTTCACACATACTGGCCTCAGAACAGTATTATTACAATAGATATATAGGTAAAATAATAAAATAATGCATAAAATAGCAGTAACGATATACAAAGCTAAGCGTATACATGAGCACAGTGTGCAGTAGACGTCCCTCCTTTCCTTGAGAGAGATAAAAATGCTGTCAGGCTGCAGAGTGAATATAAAACAGATGATTAAACAGCTCCGAATGTCACAGATAACAGAGTTTAGTCCTGTTCAGCCCATTACACTTCTGTTTAGTTTATTGCCTGAAACATAAAAAATGGTGCAGCCAAACCTGCTGTGTTCATGTTCTCTCATAATCACTTGGTGTTGAATTCAGTTTGGTTGACAGATTTAAAAAAAAAATTGTGGCATCGAGACAAAAATCAGAGCCTGTCTGAGCCTGGCTTTAATTTGGACTGAAGGTACTTTAGGACCAAAAAGCTGAAACAACTGAGCACGATCTGCTATTCAGCTTATCTTTGGAACTTGGAAGGAAAGAAAGTAGAGCAAAGATGCCATGGAAAAGGAAAGTTTTACCAAAAGATTGCTTCTCCCTGTTTATCTGCCCCCTGACTCTGAAATTCAAGATCCCCAGAGAATGGCACACACTGAATCTGTAAATCCCACATGAGTCTTCGCCGTTGTGTAAATTGGAGTTCAAAGTGAACAAAGAACGGGGCAGCTCCGCCCCCTGGAGCGCCACAGCAGCGTGGCTCATTAAATCCACACACACGTTCACTTCCATGCCCACACAAACACCGGCTACATTTACATTTGCCAAAAACTGAACCTGAGGCTGGGTTTATCTCACAGTTTCTCCTGCATGTTTGTCTCACCCAAATACAGATGCTCACATACCTTCTCACTCTTGTAGGAACAGAAGTGTCGGGTTGAGAATCTTCTTTTCCCACTGATGCTCAGGCTATGATTACATGTAGCTGCTACAGAGGGTTTTATGTGTTTCCAATGCTGACAGCCCTTCTCTGACACATGCCAGGCTGATGGTTAGGGCGAGGGTTGTTACCGGTAACAGCCTTAATTCAGGTTGGAGATCGCCCTGTGTCTTGGCGGACAGGCAGTTGGATCCTACTAACTGGTTTACTAACTGACTTTTTGGTTCAGTTACCCTTAGGACCTCATTTGTTTCACAGAAACATGGGTATGGGTCTAAAACTGATATTATAATTTATGAGAATTATCTAGGAGGGTCTGGATGCTTTGACATGGGATGTAGCTGCAGCCATTGGAGTTTAGTGTCTTCCCTCATGAACTTATGTCTTGCATATTTTGCACTAGTTTGCACACTGTGTACAATTAAGATTAAAATGGATTTTTTATATACTGACATATTGAATAACTTTCTATGACATTAATGGTGATTATATTAAGACTCTGATGTAATTTATTTTAATGTTAATATTGTAATATATTGGACAGACTTTTTTTCCCATGATGTCACTGTCACTTCCTGTGAAATGTTTGGGAAACTATGAATGAGCTTGTCAGGCTATATGTGTGAAGCTCCCACTTTGATGCGCTACAGGATTATGGTCTAGTGCTCACAAAGGCAATCGTAAGTTTATTGTCCTTTAATCAACAACCACAAGCTGGAAACATCCTCTCTTAGTCCACAAGCCGGCAAAGGTGGTATGTTATGTTTGTTGGTTATTATTTTAATAACTCTTAAGGTTGTGTTTGCGTTTATGAATTTGTGACTGATTGTGGTGTATTTGTTTTGTTTAGTTCTACGTTGTTTGTATATTTCTTCGTTTGCCAAATAAACATCAGTGTGAGAACCTGAGCCTTGGATTTGTGACTAAGCGGGCGGAACATGGGATGACTGTCATTTTAATGTGTAATAATAATACACTATATTGCAGACACACGTCCATATAACACAAGCACATAACATACAGTACAGCGAAGCTCGCATTTCTCTGTTCTATGAAGCCCATTGAACACAGTTGGCTGCTGATGAGACAGCTGCTGACGGCATGGGGAATACTTTCGCTAATAGTGGCACTGTGGCACTCCTGATGACATAACAGGTCACGAAGGGTTGTCCCATTTCATGGAGAAATGTTTCAATTCCTATTCATTGTAGCTCCATCACAAGGGGTACGGGTAAGGGGCTATAGACTGTTACACAATCTCAACTCAATTCTAATTTTGTTCATTTTTGTTGTGTCATCACGCTCCCAGACACACTTTACAGTTGAAGCAGCTGTTTTCACCTCAGTCGGCCATCGCTCAATTGGAAGAGTGGGTCGCCCATTAACTGAAGGGTTCCAGTCCTACTCTGTCCGAGTCACTCTGATGTGTCCTTGGTCAAGACACTTCACCCTCCTTCCCTCCAGTGTCACTCACACTGGTGTATGAATATTTGTGAATGTTCAGTGATGGTCAGAGGGACCGTAGGTGCGAAATGGCAGCCGTGCTTCTGTCAGTCTGCCCCAGGGCAACTGTGGCTGTGTATGTAGTTTATCACCACCAGAGTGAGCATGTGGGAGTGAATGAATAATGGATCACTAATGTAAAGTGTTTGGGTGCTATAGAAATCTAATTCATTACTATTATTATTCAATTAAGAAAATAACATGTTTATTTTAAGTTTATTTTTGTGTTTTGTAACATTCATTGAAAACTTTAATTATTCTATTGATTTCAGTCAGAGGCTAAAAGTAAAACTAACTACTACCACGTCCACTCACTTTTACCCCTAATACTTGCTTTTACGTATTCATGTGAAAGTGTAGTATGTGCCATAACTTTCAAAAGCCAGTGAAAGTGCTGTTAAACCCTTAAAATCATTGATCCATTTGTAATGAGGTCTGGACCCCCACTTTGCAGAGTAGTGAAGAATACTTTTCCCATGATACATTGAGAACTCAGGACTTGGCAATTATGAAAAAAAAAAGGCTACCGAAGTACCGGCAGGGCAGGAGCTACATAAATGTAAGTATATTTAAGTTAATTCCAGCTGGTATTAGGGTGGGGAAGTTTCAGTATATACCTGCTAACTATACTGGCTCATATTAAATTACTCGGCACGGTGCATGGTGTTGGCGTTCACTCGTACCATGTAGAAGCATGTTATGTATGTCACAGTGTTTGTAGGGGAAGATTTATGATTTCTCACTTCATTTTTGAGGGATGACTTACTTCTGAAGTCCATTCCAAAGAAAGTGAAGTGGAAAATCTGTGTATCATTCCTTCATTCATTTTTCAAAATAAAACCAAAAATAAGACAACGAAAAAACAACAAATTTCTTCATTATTTGTTTCCAAAACCAAAATGAAAAAATGGATAACAATCTGTTTTTCATTTTTCGTTTTTGTGTTTAAATGAATAATGGAGGGCGGCACGGTGGTGCAGTGGTTAGCACGGTGGTGCAGTGGTTAGCACGGTGGTGCAGTGGTTAGCACGGTGGTGCAGTGGTTAGCACGGTGGTGCAGTGGTTAGCACTCGTGCCTCACAGCAAGAAGGACCCTGGTTCGAATCCCGTACCAGACCTTTCTGTGTGGAGTTTGCATGTCCTCCCCGTGTCCGCGTGGGTTTTCGCCGGGCACTCCGGTTTCCTCCCACCATCCAAAGACATGCACTGATAGGTTAATTGGTTAATCTAAAAAATTGTCCATAGGTGTGAATGTGAGAGTGATTGTTTGTCTATATATGTTCAGCCCTGCGATGAACTGGCGTCTCATACAGGGTGTACCCCGCCTACGCCCATTGTAGCTGGATTAGGCCCCCAGTGACCCCCGCGACCCTAGTGAGGATAAAGCGGGTTCAGATAATGAATGAATGAATAATGGAAAAAACGGATAATGGCCGTTTCCCGTTTTATCCAATTTTGACCTGAAGCCAGTTGAGTAAACCAGAAATGAATCTTAACAACCGAAAGAAACATGTCCACCGGACTTGAAGATCATTATGGTATGATTAAACAGCTGTTTGGCGATGGAAGAGATTTCTAACACGTTAGGTATTCAGAGATCCTCTGAAATGTCGGTGAGAATTCTGTGCTCAACACCAACTCAGGTGTAATTGACATATGTCAGATGCAGAACTGGAAACTTCTATCCTGTCATCAATACATAAGTACAAGCTGTACGCATATGAAAGATATACATATACATATAACACATATAAATATTTGTTAGTGTGTTATTATAAAAAGAACGTACCTGGAATATGACACTAATTTTCTCCGTGGTCATATCTTCAGGTCTTAGGGTGACCCTCTTAGTTTCCCAAAATAGGACATAGGTTTCTATTTTTGTCACTGCAGGTCACGGTCATTTCTTGTTTACTCAACTTGCTTCAGGTCAAAATTGGATAAAACGGGAAATGGCCGTTATCCGTTTTTTTCCATTATTTATTTAAACACAAAAACGAAAAATGAAAAACATTCGTCAACTAGAACGTAGAATTTCTAGTTGAGAGCCTTTTCATTTTTTTTTGTCTTGTTTTATGAATTCCAGTCGAGAATATTTTTTTTTGCTCAACGTAAACATAAACCAATTTAAACAAATGTAGGAATAACAGGCTTATTTTTAGGCTTGCAGAGGAAACCAAAGAGCAGTTAGAAAAGTACATTATGTTAGGTGTTCGTCCTCTATTAGATAATAATAATAAAACAAAGAAAATCAGAAAAAGCTATGCCTCCTTAAGCTATAGTCTCTGTGCTGCAACGTCAATAAAAACAGAAAATGTACTGAAAAGAAAGCAGTAGAAAACAAAGTCTGTGTCTGACATGTTGATGGTCCTCGGTTGAGGTCCCTGAAGACGCTGTCAGTTTGGCCCCGAGGTTTCCAAAGAATGGTTATCTTTTATAAGAGCATGTTTAAGTGCTTTAGTCTGGCTTAGCATGAGCTCATCCTGCACAACTGAGGAAGTGGGACGAGACGGCCCAGATCCTCCATAAATGAGCTTCAACTGGGCAAATGAAAAGCCAAGACTGCACTGACGTCTGTGTGTGTGGCCTCGTATTTAGGACTTCATGCAAGAGACACATCTCTGGAAGACCATTCACTTCCTCAACAAAGACCGAACATCTGGGGACGCTTGACGACCAGTTTGTTGGACTGAAAACACTGATGTTTTTCAAGTTAATTTATTCAGTGATTAGTATTTATGGAAAACAGTAAAATGCTCCTTTGACCTGATGAAGAAATGAAGTGACATGAGATGATCTAATCCCAAAATGTTGGATCATTGCAATGTTAATACACATATTTATTTAATTAAACTGAGATAACAGATTATATTATGTACATTACATAAACAAAAAACTGGAATAATGAATTTTATCCAACACATTATTTCAGAAATAGTTCCACAACTATCAAAAAACTGAGGAGAAAATGTGATTTATTTGACCACATTGATTCTTTACAATCTACATGACCCAGCGCCAGGACAAACACATTTAATAACTTTTTTTTTCCTAAAGTTATCCCTGAGTTGGTGTGTTTATATTCTTACAATAATTTCTATCCTTCTTCCTATATTTTTGGGGGAAACAGAGAAGGAAATAGGGAACATAAGACAACAGATTTGACCTTTTATCTTATGTTAATTGTATATGGATGGTTGTCATATTTGGCTGAAAAAAACTTTATTGAATAAAACCTTGAATTGATGTCATGGAATTTATTTGGTTTTATCTTACATTTAAGAACACACACACACACACACACACACACACACACACACACACACACATATATATATATATATATATATATATATATATATATATATATTTATTTATTTTTTATTAGTTCTGTCACTGAAAAAGAAATCCTAGGTTTATTTGACCTCTCCTATCATATCAGTAATACAAGAAATGGAACACAAGAGAGAAAACAAACAAAAAAACAATATTTTACTGTAAATTATTCATCTTAGTTGTACCAAATATCAATCATTTTACATTGTACTCCTTAATTAACTTCAGTAAAGGAGTTGAATCAGTACTTCTACTTTTACCAGAGTATTTTTCCCACACCAGTAGCTGTACTTCTACTTAAATACAGAATGTGAGTACTTTGACCACCTCTGGCACAAACACACAAACTCACACACTAAAACCATTTATTTCCATACGCAATCAACACTTAGTTCATCTCCAAAGGTCATCAGGAAACAGAGAACAAAGCTAACATTTTGGATTTACCTTGGGGATTTGCATTACATTGCAGTGGCTGTTCAAGTCCAAAGCCGACCTCCAACACACCCAACACACAATCACACAAACACATTAAAGTTTGAGAAATTAGCCACTTTAGCTCCAGCGACAGTCATAGAGCAGAAAGTCCATTTGAGCAAATTTGTCACTGTAGTTGCTCCCTTAAGACCACCACATTGTTCTGAGACGTGTCGGGGGCCACGTAAAGTTTGAATTAGTCCAGGCGCCCGACTAAAACCACTTGGGTAAAATTAGGCATGAGGGTCGGTTTTCTCTCACAGTCTCTTTTAGGGGATTAGATGACGTTTTAAGTTATTGGAGAACTAATATGCATGATTAAAATGGCTGATTATTGTAGAAAATGGGGGTGGGTTTTATTGGGGCAGTGCAATAAGTAGGGAATGGGCTGGGTGGTTTAAGAGGCCGACTAAAGGTCCAGGGTGAGATTATAATGCCTTATTTAACACTGGATCTGTGGATAGCGGGCAGTGAACTGCCAGTGAACCTAGAGGCCTGACATTAGAACAATGTGTGCAAATGGTTTCTTGACATTTAGTTGCTTTTTGTAGTTTCAGAAAAGTGTTTTCTTAGAGTAACCTCCAGGGCAGTTAGCTGGGGGGGGGTATTTTAAACTGAAGTCAAAGTATCAAATGACACTGGTGTCCAAATGAGAACAGGGGCATGTATCATAAAGAAACTGCAGCTTTCTGTGACTCAACAAGAACTAAAGCTACGTTCAGACTACAGGTAAATGTTCCCAAAGCTGATTTTTGCTGACCTTTGACCTGTACCTGACCTTTGACCTGTATCTCACCTGTTAGAGATAGTCTGAATGACACAAAAAAAAAAAACCCACTTCCATATGTGGTATTAAATCCAATACATATCTGATATTTTTCAATGTGACTTCAGTCTGAACGGCCATGTTGCATGTATGTCACTTTTCTAGTTACTGCTGTGATTGACACAACAAACGTAAAGACCCAGAGGTACGATATTATGAGTTTACCATTGACCTTTAGCACTACAGTGTTTCAGTCATCAGGTTGACCTTTGACCTTTAGCACTACAGTGTTTTCAGTCATCAGGTTGACCTTTGCCCTTTAGCACTACAGTGTTTTCAATCATCAGGTTGACCTTTGCCCTTTAGCACTACAGTGTTTTCAGTCATCAGGTTGACCTTTGCCCTTTAGCACTACAGTGTTTTCAATCATCAGGCTGATCTTTCACCTTTAACACTACAGTGGTTTCAGTCATCAGGTTGACCTTTGACCTTTAGCACTACAGTGTTTTCAGTCATCAGTCTTTAGATGCTAAACCTTGACCTTTCATTAAAACTGTTCATATTTGTTACAGGACATTTTCCACTGTTGTAGCAACTGATGCAGAAACCAGACACTGAACTAACTGTAAGCAGGTCCAGGGGGGCGGGGCCAGTGGGGCCAGTGGGGCCAGTGGGGCCAGTGGGGCCAGTGGGGCCAGTGGGGCCAGTGGGGCCAGTGGGGCCAGTGGGGCCAGTGGGGCCAGTGGGGCCAGTTGGTATCATATACGTAATCTTCATATCTCTGATCTTCTCCAAATCCCTTCAGTCACTCTTGTTCATTTTCTCTCTATATGAACCTCTTGCTTTTGCTTCAGCCTTATACATTTTACATTTTTGAATATTGATTTATTCAGCTCTTTCCTGCACTTTGATACTAGGCTGTTGCCCATAGCAACCACGAGCGTCTTAGCCTTCCACATTATGTCATGTACTATACTGTATTTCCTCATTCGTCATTACTTTGGGGCCTCTTGTGCAGCATGTGGGGTCATGTAAGGGTCACTTTAGAGATGCATTCCGTTGACACTCGAAACTGACAAAAGTTGCATTTAATGCGTACTATGAATGAGCACCCAAAAAAATTATTTCACCAGCAAATCCACATTGTGCTTAAAATGTAATAATAATAATAATAATAATAATAATAATTAAATATATAATAATACATTTTATTTGTACAGTGCTTTTTATGGCACTAATAGATGCTTTACATGAAGAATAGTACAATAAGAGCAAACTACAATAAAAACGAACAATAGAAAACAAAGCTATCACACATGCTTTAAGACCTGCGTCCAAAATCACTCACTCACTCCCTACCCCCTAACTGTGGTGCACTACATAGTGAACTCCATTGAAAACTATAGTGATATAATATATAATATAATCACCATCAAGCAAAAAATTAAAGGTTTTTTAAAATTTTTTGTACTGCATGTGCAATGAAATACAAAAATGTAATAAACTTGGCTCACGATTGTTTTACTGTTATTAGTCTCGCCCAAAATGGGTCGGGAGAGATTATTGTAACCAGTGTGTGTGTGTGTGTGTGTGTGTATATATATATATATATATATATATATATACATGATGATATGTCCACAGAGACATATCATGCTATAACTCAATAAATGAAAATGACATGGGCATATACATATGGCTAATGCACATCACATGCAATGATCCATTTGAGTAAAGGTCAAAGGTCAAGGTCACAATTAATTAAAAGGTCAAAGTCACATTATCAGTTATGATCATGTGAACTCAAGAACAGAAGGTCCTAGAACTTTCAGATTGGTACCAAACATTACGGAATGACCTACGACCAATAGTTTTTGAGATCTCTGGAGGTCAAAGGTGACATGTTGGAAAATTAACTTCTGTAACACTGTTTGTGTGTGTCAAACATAGACATATCACGCCATAACGTAATGGACACATTATAATATTACCTGCACTGACACACATATATACCTATAACAAAATGATCAATATTGCAAAAGGTCAAAGGTCAAGGTCACATTTAGCAGAAAGGTCAAAATCACATTGTTGGCTCTAATTCAAGAACAGGTTATTATAGCAACTTGAGATTGGCACAAAATAGGCAATTAGGCATTCTGTGAATACTTATTAACTGTTAAACAACTCTTGTCCAACAGGCAGACTTAACCTTTACCGTCACTCTAGCTGTGCCAGTATGTCATCCAATCTCAATATGTCCGTGTTTCTTTTAACCATACATCTCCCCATCTTTCAGCCATTTTTTTGACTTCTGCAATGCATGATGGGATATCGTGCTTTGGTTATTGACCATCAATGTCCACTACATTTCATGGTGCATTATGGGATACGTTATAAGCACTACAGAATATAGTGCTCTCAAATAGTTCACTAAAGATTCAGACACCCCCTACAAAATGCTGTGGTCCCTATATGGTGCACTGTATAGGGGTTAGGGAGTGATTTCAGACACAGCTTCAGTGTTACACCACTCAGAGATGAAGGTGTATATATTATGATACCGAGGTAGAAGAAAATGTGTTCACATTCCTTCCAGTCTTATAATAAAGTCACAAGTACACTTCAAAGAAATCCCAATTTAAACATTTACTTTATATTTGAATATTCTTTTCTCCTTTTTGGAATTCTTCAATACATTACTGACCTTGTTACCTTCATGCATAAGACACATTTGAGTTCTTGTGGTGTCACAAAGCCCTGAAGCTTCAGACAGAAAGCAGAGGTGCAGGGATGAGCCAGTCTGTTTCTAATCACCCCCTCATGTCATCTCTGTTACTGTCTGCTTTTGTCATCACATCATGTCATTACTCCATTTGACTCCCTGCGCTTACTTGTGTGCCTGTAATTCATATTCATACAGCAAAGATGAGGCTCCAGCAGAGGTTATTTTATGCCTTTAGAGATTCAGGAAAATGATTGGTGATGTTGATCGTATAACATAAAAAAAAAATAATACAGAGGAAGAGAGCGCTGCAGAGGAAGATAAATGGGGTGAGTCAGATGGATGGAACGACCACAGGAGCGTGTGTTTTTAATGTGACACAAGAGGAAGAACAGAAATATGTGAACTATTGGGAAGATTAAGCTCTGATATGGACTAATACAGGGAATATGGAGTAAGTGGTGAACTGCCGATTACAATTACAGATGCTAATAAAACAACGTTATTAATATACTACTTCATGGTAGTTCTAGGTCCAACTGGACTGGTTCCACACTTCGTAGTAGTAGTAACATCAATACACTGTACACAATATTTACATTTCACACAAAAAAACAATAAGAAAAAAACAAAATTAATTGAATGACTGTGTTGAAGAATGACTGAAAAGGCACAGGCAGAAGCCGAAGTAAATTGTTAGGCTACCAACCTCCAAAAAAGCAAAGAAACAACAACAGTGCATTAATATGTTTCAAAAATAGCTCTACAAACCATTTTTTTAAAGATCCAAAAATAATTACATGTTTTTAAGTTTATGTTGGCATCATTCCAAAATGGAACTCCAATAACAGAGACACGTCTCCTTTTCAAACCTTTTTTTAAATATCTTTTTGTACAGTAAATTTGCAAATACCTCTAAGAATATACGGAATGTCCTGAATGGAAAAGAACCTCTGTACCTGGGTCAGGGAGTATTTTTGATTTTGCTTTGAACATAATTTGCATTATTTTATAATAAAACTTCTGAAAATGTTCCGTTGCTCATTCAAGAGACTTGTTCAGTTCAAATAACTGCTGGGGTGAGTGATACAGGAGGTGTTAATCTGTATGCTAATGAGCTTAAATGTTTATAAAATACACCAGAAAAAATATTATATAGATATATATAAAGATAAGCTAAATAAATAATTATATCATATCTGTGTACATACTTATGAACAGTGTTGAACATTGTGCCACTACCACTGGACATGTAGTGTTTTAGCTCCAAAATAAAACTACAGTATGGTGGATTTCAACTGTTTTTTTCTTTCTGGAATGGGTGTGGTCTTGGCTCTACCAATCACCAAAAATCTACATCATATAGTTCCTAGAGAGCAAAAAAAATGTATGAAAAATTGTGGCTCAGTTGGTAGAGCAGGTCATCACATGACTGAAGAGTTGGCAGTTCACGTCCTGGCTCTGACTGTCCACATGTTGAAGTGTCCTTGGGCAAAGACACTGAACCCTTTGTTAGTGTCCCAGTAGGACTAACAGAACCTTAGAACCTACTGGTGAATGTGAGGCTAATGTGAAACGCTTTGAGTACCATGAAGGTGAAAGTCTCCATTTACTTTTACTTAGTTACTTACAGCTCTGCTTTATATATTCATTTGAGTCTTATGGTCCAGGCCTGCGTCAGACCATGGGGAAGGATTTTCCACCTTTACAGAAAGGGCTTCTTTGACTCTAATATCCTGACATTACTGTCCTTTCTCTCTCTGCTGAAGACGCACTGCAGAGTTTTGGCCTGAGGTAGAAGATTTCTTAATATATGACATAATTTATTTAACAACTAATGCATTTTAAGCACATCCACTGAGGCCTTTAAATATGGTGTCACGGCCCTTTGCTTTATGGCAGAGGTGGTCAACATACTCCCATTCAGTACTGCAGTAAAAGTACAGCTACTGCTGTGAAAAATACTCTGGTATATTCAACTCCCTTACTGAAGTAAAAGTTTTTTTAAAAAAGTGCTTCTCAATTGTAATAAAATGAAAAGTAAAACTGCATTTTTCCATAAGCAGATAAAACCAGAACATTTTCAAATATGTCCAAAAATAAAGCAGTTAAAAGTGAGTTACTGTGCAGATTATGTGTTGTATTAGGTCATGGTACTCTGTGTATGGATAGAGCATTTAGGGACAATTCAAAAGCCATAAATAGGATTGAAAAAAAAAGCAGAATTAATGACAAAAAAAATCTATATCATGAGATACAAAGACAAAATTATGAGAAAAAGTCGGAATTATGACGCAATAGGTCAAAATTTTTAATTTATGACTCATTTTTCATACTGTCACATTTGTCTAGTTTAAAAAAGTAATGAGTCTATTCTGAGAATGTAAGGACTACAAAGTACAGATATTTATATAAATGTCAAGACTAAAAAGTACAGATTTTTATATAAATGTAAAGAGTATAAAGTACAAATTTTTATATACATTTAAGGCATATAAAGTACATATATTTATTCAAAAATGTACGTAGTAAAAGTAAAAAGTTGTCAGAAAAATAAAAACTCCAGTAAAGTACAGATATCTGAAAACTGTGCTTAAGTACTACAGTAAAGGAAGTACTTGTACGTAGTTACTTCCACCTCTGGTTTATGGGTCACATGAGGACAGAGGTCATTTGGGGTGACTTCTAAAAACAGCTGACGTGTTGCACTGTCACAAGCAAAACTCTGCAAACACATGATCGTGCATTTAATAACCTGTTCTTTTATTCTTGCATCAGACGCAGGGTTGAGAACTTTACAGCATGCACAGAGAAAGGTTAGCAAAACTGACTGACCCCCTGTTTCCTTGGCGACCAGTGTTTACATATCCAACATATTCATATGTTCATTTATGTGCAATCACCGAGACCACAAAACCTCCCCAGCACGCTTTATCTGCGGCAGAACCAATCAATCATTTGGGTGTGCATCTGTCTGTGCCTTTGCATACTTTTAAATATGCAACTGTAGTAGTTCTTCCCTCAGATGCTTTTGAATTATGGATTCTTGCATTAGTAGGCTGAATTATTAGGAAGTGGGGTGAAGCGGGCTGGACCTCAGGGAAGGGACATTAAATCACAGCTGCTTAGGGTAAAGAATTTAAAACAGTGGGCGCCAATAGAAACACATGCATATTTAAGTGTGTGCTGTTACTAAAAGTTCCGGGAATATCTACTAATTCAATTTTATCATTAATCAACTCTGTTTTTTACTGTCATCAGCGGGTTTATCTCTCAACAGTGGGGACAGCAAAAAGGTACAAAAAGGCATCATCTTCATTACCACATATTACTGTATTTTCTGGACTATAAGGCACACTGAAAAGACTTTTTAATTTTCTCCAAAAACCACAGTGTGCCTTATATATGGATTAATTCTGGTTGTGCTTAGTGACTTTGAATTTGTACATTTTATCTCATAATTGTCATTTTATTGCATAATTTGGACTTTTTAAATGAGAATTTGGACTTTTTTTAAAATTCGATTTTGCAGATTAAGACTGTTTTATGTTTAGTTTTACAACTCAACATTGTTGGGAGTTACTGTGGCTGATTAGTTTAGTTTAATGCCCCTTATCAGGCGCGCAGATAGCGGGGGTGTCAGGTGTGTCATGACACACCCAGTTTTGAATGCCCTTAGATCCATCCCACCCACTTTTATTTAAGAAAAAAACATGTTACTTCTTCTTTTTACTTTTTTTTTTTTACTTTTACTACTTACTTCTTACTTAGTCAAGCATCACGAAGAAACCAAAATATGAATTAACTTACATAATAACGTGACTCGGTTATTGCGCTGTGCGGCGGCATCGTCGTTAACTTTGGTTGCCATGGTTACAAACAGTGTGACAGGCATTACTTGGACAGCCAGGGTGCACGTTCAGGAGGACCCCAACACGGCATGGAATAATGAGGCGAGCTAAAAAGCAGAAAACGATCATGTGGTTTTTTTTCAAAGAGCAACAGCTGTAAGTAAACTGCTACTTTACGTTATCACCAGGGCTCTAAATTAACACCCACCAACCCGCCAAATGCGGGTGAAAATCCATTTTGGCGGGTAAAAAAACAACTTACTAGCCACTTTGGCTGTTGGCGAGTGCAGACCCGGTTGTAGCAATCCTCTATGGGGCACCAGCATATGACCGTCCTATTTCTTTATCCTTCCCCTGTCTTTTGTTTCCTGTCTTGCTTGCTTCGGCCCAGGCAGCGCCCCTATGGCAAAGCCAAAGTGTTCACATAGCCACGCGTTGTGTTTATTATATCACGTGTTACAGAACGCGTTCTGGCAGCGCACTGGTGCGCGCAATGGCACGCGTACTAGCACGCGTGCCATTGCGCGCGCCAGTGCGCCTACAGCCTACTTGTGTGTTTGACAGGAATGCTAATAAGCCCAAATGAATTGATCATAACGGGCTTATATGAGGATTTGGTGCTATCTTTGGTCAGTTGGTGAGTCCACAAATAGGCTAAGGAAATGAGATGGTTTAAGAAAGTTTATAACAACACCAAGATGTAATGTGAGTGTATGTTTACAGTGGGGACAGTGGAGATAAAAAGTAAAGAAGTTAGGAGTTAAATGTGAAAATGCAAAAAAAATTAAATAAAAATGTGATCATATGTTTGAAGAAATGATATGGGGACCAATTGAGAAAACGTAAGAGCAACAAGATGTGAGTCTATGTATTGTATAAATTGTAATATAGATGAGAACAGTAAAGAAGTGTTAACAGTGAAAGGTTAGAAAATGTAAAAGCAAGAAGTTTTAAGAGTTAAATGTGAAAATGTAAAAAAAAAAAGATCATATGTTTAAAGAAATGAATTATTTCAAGAGGAAAAGGTTAAATAAAATAATTTAATGAAATTTGGTCAGGGGAAAAATGGCTAGTTGAATTTCTGATAGGGGAGTAAGATAAAAAATCTACTAGCCACATTGGCTGGTGATGAAAAAAGTTAATCACCTTGCAATTTTTGTTCAAAGCAATGTCGCCGTGAGAGTAGGAATGGTACAAAGCTGGCCAGAGCCAAACTGTCACCTTCTTCTGCCTCCACCTGTACATGCTCCAGACATATATTCAGGACAAGGATCGGAGGAGAGAGGTTTTTGGATCCTTCACTTAATCAGTTTTGAGACCATTATTGAAAACTCTCATGGAGAGATCTTATTTACAATTTAATTTGTATATGGAGGCTGTGTCCTATTTTGTGTTTGTCGTTAGTGTGTTAGAAGTTTTAATTACATTATATGTTTTTTACACTCCTGTGAAATTTATGAAAGAATCAGTGTGCTGAAAGTCAGTGTTAAAATAAAACAGTTTTGCAAACAGCATATGGTATGTTTAGTGAGTGATTTGAATTAGTATCAGCATTAATACACTTTATTAAATAATAATAATTTATCTAATACTTATATAATAAATAATTTCTTCCAATGATGGGTAATTAAGTTTGACAGTCCAAATATACACAAACAGTGAGCAGTCATGTAGCACACACACACGCACACACACACACACACACGCACACACACACACACACACACACACACACACACACACACACACACACACACACACACACACCCATATTGATCATCCTGTCATGTCAGTGGTATATAGCACTTGAGAACATCAGACATCACAATTAGGTAAGATAATGCATTTTTCGTCTTTGAGGAGTAATAACTCCCCCCCCAATCAGAATGGTGGGGCCGGGGGGTGTTAGCTGGCATCTTCGTCCCCCCCAGTTTCACAAACCTATCTGCGCCCCTGCCCCTTATATTGAAAAAACTTCAACCATTCATTGACAGTGTGCCTTATAGTGTGGAATATAGGGTACATGTATTTATTCTCACTTTGTCTGAAACACAAGTATTCCTCTGTCCTACGTCATTCATTAACTAATTCAATAAAATGTTTAACTCAATTTTATTTATAAAGCCCTAAATCGCAACAATGTCATCTCAAAAGGTTTTAAAAAAGCACAGTCAACCATAGAAATGGATAAAAAAGTCCCAAGCATCCCCTGTCCTTAGAAAAAACTCCAGAACCCAGTGGGAAAAAAGAAGAAATCTTGAGGAGAACCAGACAGAAGGACAGATCCACTCCCATGGACGGACAGAAGCTGATTCCATCAGACAGTAACCATGGTAACTAAAGGCTCTAGCTCCTACTGTACTTTTAGAAACCCTGGGAACTTTCAATAAACCTGCATTCTGAGAACGAGGGGTTCTATTGGGCTGGTACGGAACCAGATCATCTTTAAGATAAGAGGGGCCCATACCATTAACCTCTGACCCCTAACCCTAACCCATACCATTAATGGTTTTATATGTAAGGAGGAGGACTTTAAATTTAATTCTAAACTTAACTGGAAGCCAGTTGAGGTGAGCCGGTTGGGCCAGTTGACCACTGGACTGACTGACCACTGGACTGGTCAGTCCAGTGTTACATACTGTGTGTGTATATATATATATATATATATATATATATATATATATATATATATATATATATATATATGACTTTAAGATGAGATGAAAACTGTGAGAAAGACAAAGTATAAAGGATGACATAAATAATATAAAACATTCCAACAAAAAATCATAAAAGCCATAATAAACAAACAGATGAAAGTGATCAGAGAAAATGGACCGTGTTGTTTCAAGCTCAGCTGCTAAATTCAAGTTAGAATGGTTTAAGATGTGAAGTTGACACACAAACAGCAGGTCATATCTTTAAAACTTCAAATATGATGAAAATCCTGAAAAAGCTGAGAGCAATGTTTGATTTGATTTAAAGCTTTTCTTTCTTGAAGCCAAAAAGAGAATATTTAAGTGTTTATTTGTAACTGCTGTAGAAAGGAACACAGCTGAAATAAATGAATACAAAAAAACTGATAATAATAGATGGTAAATAAATAGACAGTAAAGGTGCAAGTGAAGTTAAATGGTTAAATTCTACAGTCTGGTAGAAAAAAGATGATTTGAATTTTATTTCATTAACTTTAATCTGTGACTTGCACATAGGCGTGCATAACTAAGTTAGTAGCCGTAGGTTTGTAGCAAGATCCCAAAATGGCCAACCTTATGAAAACTGTACACGTTTTATATGCCTCAAGTGCTCTTGTGTTTTGAACAGCAGTTGTACTGGTTCTAAAACCACTGCCCCCTCTATAAACTGTCTCATCATGTTTGTTAAACCAACAACCAGTTTATACTTAAATGACAACTGGACTGCCAAAACAGAACATGTTTGAAAAGGAGATGAAACAAGTGTTACTTTTAATTTTTAACCCACCTCAAAACATCACACTCCAGTTTAGTTGCTCAACCCTGGTCCTACAGAGCTACCGTCCTGTCCATGTTTTAGATGGATCCCTCTTCAAACACACCTGATTCAAATGATAAACTTCTCATCCAGGGCTGTGTCCGAAACCACTCACACGTTCCCTACTCCCTACATAGGGAACTACATGTAGTGTACTACATAGGGCACTCAATGGAAAACGTTTCGGACACTACTACTACTACACTACTAGGGCGGCTGTGGTTCAGTTGGTAGAGTGGGTCGCCCAATGACCGAGAGGTTGGCGGTTTGCATCCCGGCTCTGGCTGTCCACATGTCGAAGTGTCCTTGGGCAAGACACTGAACCCTGACTTAGGCCCCCAGTAGGACTTACCATAGACCTTAGAAACCTACTGTGTGTATGAGTGTGTGTGTGAATGGGTGAATGAGAGGCTAATGTAAAGCGCTTTGAGCACCATGAAGGTGGAAAAGAACTATATAAATGCAGTCCATTTACCACTTACTACTACGGCGCTGTTTAAATGCGTCATCACTGTCGAAGAATTAAACAGTTGGTTTACGACTGTTTTATTGTTATTAACTGTTAATTAAATAACTCTTGTCTCACATGTCATCCAACAGGCAGAGTTAATGTTTATCATTACTGAACAGCTGTAGCTCTGTCAGTATGACTCCAATATCAATCTGTCTGTGTTTCTTTTAATCATACAACTGTCCATAACATTTATCCTGTGGCAGTTTGTGAAGAAAATATTCAAATTTGAGGTGGATCAATGCTCCTTCTGTAATACTGTTGATAAAACACTGGATCATTTATTTTTTTGGATGTACTGTATCTCAGTGTTTTTGGTCTAATATACATAATTGGATTTCACTAAAAATTAACAGTGTACCATCCTTTGAATGAAGTCATATCATTTTTTACATGGATGATTTGGAATATTCCTTATCAGACATTATTAATATAATTATAATTATATAATTATGTAAGTATCATATTCACTGTGTAAAATGCAGAAACTGTAAGCTCCCGTACCCTGGTTTTATTAATGACTTCAAGATTTTTTTTTTTATGTCTCAAAAAATACGACATTGGACGACATTTATTATTTTAACCAAAGAACTTCATTTTGTATCTCTGCTCTGTGATTCATTTGATGTAAACCTTATTTATACATTGTTTAATATTGTATTTTACTGTAGTTTTGGTTATTTTTTTTTACAAAATCCCCAAGTTTATGTTTATATATTTTATTTTGTATTTCATTTTAAGTTGTATTCATTATCCTCATTAAGAGTATGTATATTGTGATTTCAATGAAGTTTTTTGTTTTTAAATCTCCATCCTTCAGTCCATTTTCAATTTGTACAATGCATGATGGGATATAATGCTTTGGTTAGTGACTATCGATGCACACTATATGGTAAATGGTCTGCACTTATATAGTTCTTTTCCACCTTCATGGTGCTCAAAGCGCTTTACATTAGCCTCACATTCACCCATTCACACACACACACATACACCAGTAGGTTTGACCGGGCGGCTGTGGTTCAGTTGGTAGAGTGGGTCGCCCAATGACCGAGAGGTTGGCGGTTCGCGTCCTGGCTCTGGCTGTCCACATGTTGAAGTGTCCTTGGGCAAGACACTGAACCCTGACTTAGGCCCCCAGTAGTACTTACCATAGACCTTAGAAACCTACTGTGTGTATGAGTGTGTGTGTGAATGGGTGAATGAGAGGCTAATGTAAAGCGCTTTGAGCACCATGAAGGTGGAAAAGAACTATATAAATGCAGTCCATTTACCATTTACCATTCTATGGTCTAAGGACAGTTCTACTGGGGGCCTAAGTGAGGGTTCAGTGTCCGCAACCTCTCGGGCATTGGGCGACCCACTCTACCAACTGAGCCACAGCCGCGGTGGATTGTGGGATACATTGAGTGCACTATGTAGGACTCATAAGTAGTCCACTACATATTTGGACACCCCTCTATAATAGCGTGGTCCCTATATAGGGCCCTATGTAGGGAGTAGGGAGTGGTTTCGGACACAGCCCAGGTCCGCAGAAGACTGATAATCGTCCGTCAGGTGTGTTGGAAGAGGGGTACATTTAAAACATGCAGGATAGTAGTTCTTCAGGACCAGGATTGAGCACCCCTGCACTACAGATATACAATATATATGACCATCACACAGTCTGACATGATGGAACACACACTGGCCTGAACACACTCTGACCCCACACCCACATGGCCATGTTTACATGAGTTTTTATTCCCATTTAATTCTGAATAGAAGTTACTTCCACTTTAAGATGACCATGTAAAAAATAGAACCATATCATCTGTCCATTTACCACACACTCTGTATTTTTACAAACACACAGATGGTTTTAAAGGTAGCAGTACTGCAAGATGCAGAAATAGGCATTGGTCCCAACTCTACCGATCACCAAAGACCTATGTCTATAGAGATTTGTCTCTTAATTATTCGTACATTTAAACACCATTATCCACACAAATGACATCATTTGCAAGTGCAAAGACAGTGACTTGTAAATTGGTATTTATTCGAAGGTTTGTTTGTTTATTTAAATGTTACTATAGAGGCTTGTTCTTTGTGAGACCTTGAGAAAGTGCTACTTCTTACGCTGATGAGTTCTCCGACCCAAAGTTGTTTTCATTCATCTTGTCCATGTAATTGATAACAGATCCACAGCTAGACGTCTTGAATTTAAGTCGAATTTTTATTCTTATTTTTTACCAGTTACAAAACACAAAACGAACGAACTAAACTTATCCACTGATGAAAATAAAATAAATATTTCTAATCTCTTTCGGAGGTTCAGTCACTAGGTCAGGTAAGAAAACTGTTTGCTTCCATCGCTCTTCCCGGTCTGACAAGCGAAGCGTGAACCCTCCTCTAAGAAAGCCAAATCGGCCTGTTCTTAAAGTGACAGTACTTAATTTTTGTGTATGTATAAG